>LNAC01000043.1:4046985-4113809 GCA_002007465.1 Ailurus styani
GTGTGTGTGTGTGTGTGTGTGTGTGTGTGTGTGTGTGTGTGTGTGTGTTTTCTTCTGGATTGAGACCCACTTTTCCTGTCCCACTGAATCACTCTATGTGCAGCTGTCCTCTGTGCTGCAGCAGGTCTTACAAATCCCCAGTCATGTTCAGCTACTCCAACCAGGTGGAGGGGGGCCTCTTCCCAACTGACAGGCAGTTCACAGGCCAGGCCATCCACTGTGCGCCTGACCGGGCCCTTCTCTGGAGAATGCCCGTGTTCTGGCTGTCCTGCTGAAAGCCCATGCAGTTCTGTCACGCGATCTTCCCAGTGCTGGTTCATCCCATTCCAGAGGGGATGCTGTGAGATGATCATAGGTACCTGCCCACCCCTGCATCCCAAGCCCCACGTATTCAGTACAGCACAATCCTAGGTTTTAGGCTTTGCTTTTCGATTACATCATATGGCCAGAAAAACTAGCTATCTCCGGTTTTCATTTATGCCTTCCCAGTAAAAAGTCATTTTCACCTCAGTTCAGCTTTCAAAACTCTTAGTCACTGGGCATTCCAGGGGGGCAATAACTCAATAGATCTCCTGCTAACTCAGCAATCACCCAAGACAGCACTTGCTCAGGCTTTCAGCTGCAGTGTTTGTCTCGCTGGTGATGAGGTTATTGCCTCTAGTCCCCTCTAAAGCGTCGCCTAATTAAATCAGGCCTGGCAGTAAAAGGGTTTATCTGGTCTGTTTGCCGCTAACATTCCTTATTCCTAGGCTGAACAACGGTGGTGGCTTGAGGAGGTAACGTATGCTGCAGGACAGAATCTCTGATTTGGGACCTGATTGTACATTCTAACAACACATTTGTCCTTGATTTCTTTTTTAGAGAGAGAGAGAGAGAGAACGAGATAGTATGAGGAAGGGGGAGGGGCAGAAGGAGAGGGAGAGACAATCCTAAGCAGGCTCCATGCCCAGCGTGGAGTGACTCAGGGCTCTATCTCACGACCCTGAGATCATGACATGAGCTGAAACTGAGTTAGATGGTTAATGGACTGAGCCACCCAGGCCCTCCTGTCCTTAATTTCTTGTACAACCCATGCTAGCCACTTATTTCTCTAGGCCTAATTTGCTACCTCTCTCTACGCTGGGTTTAATGGTATCTTGGTTATCCCTCTCTAGTTGCTGACTGTAGCTAAACCGAACTGAAACATGATGATCAAGACAGGAGACACTGTTTAGCACTAATCTTGTGATACTGGTTAATACGCTTCTACTAAGAAATAAGTAGATAATCCATAATATTAATTATTAGCACTCAGGCTGTTACGAATTGTTCACTGAACTATCAGTTTTCCATTTTAAGTTAAATGCCGATTGAACCCTGAAATCTGGAAAGAATCTCCACTTCTGTCTTCCTGTCAGGGATTGGCCTTCCCTGAGGAGGGCCGATCTTAATTCCATGTCACTTCCCCTCTCTCACAGCCCTCAGTTACTTTGCCTCCTCATACTCACCCTGCTACCCAGCCTTTTTCCTCTTCTCTCTTACCTGGGCCATCTTCTCAAGCTTGGACTTTATATCTGCTAGCTCTAGCTGGGCCTCCTGAAGTTTCGTTTTCAGTTTTTGGTTTTCAGTCAGGGCACTCTCGTAGAGCTGAGGGGAGGGAAAGAGAATCAGGTCACCTACTAGGCAGGGCTCCCAGGATTAGCACTCACACCGTTTCATCCTATGAGAAGCCCTCTACCCCAAACCATCATTGTGGGGCAGATGGAGGAAGTCTAGGTAACAAATTATGTTCAGCCAATGGGTTTCTTGCTTCTTGATATTGGTGAAGTCCTAGGTGCTGAACACAAACAAACAGAATGGTGCTCCAACGTCAAAAATGTTAATCTTCAGGAGAAAAAAACAGTTACTGTGGTTCCCCATAAAAAGAGAATTATTTTTTTTAGAGCTAGTCTAGTGTGTATATTGATTTTCATCAAGTTCGGCTTAACACAACATTAACAAAACAAACATTTCATTAACAAAAATGGTTTTCTCCCCGGGCATCTCAAGCACTTGAAAGGGAAGGTTTTCAAGTTTGGCCCCTAGAGGGAGGTACTCTTCTGCAAGAACCAAAGGCAATGAACTGTCAAGTGTTTGAAAGCCCCTCCAAACCAGATTATCTTTTACCATCACTAAGAAGTATCTGATTCACATTCACAGGACCTCATTAAAAGCACATGTTTATTAATAATATGAGTCTTACCAAATGATTCTCTGCGGCTCAGACACATGGGAAACTACTTTTATCTCCCCTTTCTACAAGTGTCAATCTTTACTTTCTCCTATACCTCTAAGTATCTGATTCGAGGCACAGATTCACTGCACTAACAACAATATATGAAATGTCTGTATTTAGCTGGTAGAGAGGTGGAGCAAACTAAGACACCCGAAAGGAATTAGTTGTTACTATTCACGGAAGCACCTTTTCTTCTGCCTCATAGGAACTACACTCATTTTTCTATACGGGGAAAAGGCCAAGAGGTTTACGTGTTGTGACCCAACAACAGAGAAGGTGAAAAGGGAGCCTACTTTTTTATAATCCCTGTTGCTGTCCTCCTCCACGCGGCTGGTCAGGGTGGCGAGGCGGGCCTCCCGGGCCTCCCGGCGGGCTCTCGCTGAGGCCCGGTCACCGTAAGAATCGCTGCTTGTAGGGTTACTACCTCCTGATTCCAACCTGTGGGAGACACGTTAAAGGTAAACGTTGGTTTTTCAGAATGAAGAGATGGGGGGAGGGTAATGCTTCAGGGAGTCGCGCCTTTTCTAAGGAGCACTTGAGAGCCTTGGCCAGAAGCAACACACATTCCTTCCTTGAATCTCCTCAGCCAGCGTTCTCAGATCTCAGCGCTAAGCTGCGCCAGCTTGGAGGAGGAGGTTGTCATTTGCCAAGAATGGAGCTTACTTGAAAAATTGACGGTTTGGACCCATGTGCCGACTTAAATCTTAGAGCTTTTCAAATTAGTTTGGGGTTGAACAGCTTTCCTCAAAGAGTGTGCTTTTAAAAGCGCAAGTTTTTTGGATCTCAATGCTCTTGGACAATGATTCCAACGAACTGTCAATGAATCAGAAACATATGGACTTGGAGTTCTGAGCTGGAGGAGAACTGCGGGGGGTGGGGATGATAATGAGGACATGGTGCGTATGCTTTTTAGGTGCACTGCAGGTTTGTTGGAATTTCAAACATTTCAGGGTACCACTACCATGCCCAAACAGCTATTTTTCTACCCTCTATTCTCCAGTCCACATTGTGAGCGGTTGAGCTCTGAGAGTTGATGGTGGCCTCATTTCCAGGAGTGGAAAGTTCATTAGTGGAAGGGTCTCTCAGCTGATTATCTGTTTAAGTATAGGACGATCATCCTGATTCTTAATATCGGTTTACATTTTTCTCAGACTTTGTTCTTTCCAAATGTAGCCCACAAGACCGCTACGTACAAACCAGCCCTGCAGAGCTCTCCCTCCCCGAACTGGGATGGTGTGCAGAGACACAGCTGTGGAACTTCCATCTGAAGGGTCTGTCCTGTGGTAGCTATTGCCAAAGTTGGCAGTGGGGTGCTGGACTAAGTATCAGAAGAAGTGGAGGAACAAGAGGGAGGACACAGAGTGGGGGAGGCAAAGCTAATGACATTAATGGCCACTTTGTCTTACAGAGATCCTAAGTCC
The DNA here is from genome assembly GCA_002007465.1 of Ailurus styani. NCBI lineage: Eukaryota > Metazoa > Chordata > Mammalia > Carnivora > Ailuridae > Ailurus > Ailurus styani. The sequence continues at coordinate 4,050,661 of LNAC01000043.1, forward strand.
TACAACAGTCTTCACAACTTTCTTTTTCTTCTTACACTTCTTTTTTTTTTTAATTTGTAAATAGAAACCTCTTTACTGACTTTTCTGATTACAAAAGCAATACATGCTTATAGAAAACTGTAAGTAATACCAAAGCGTCTAAAACAGAAAGTGAAAGTCACTCCATAATCCTGCCCAAGAAATAACCCACTATAAACAGTTTACTTCATATCCTTGCAAAAGGTTAAACACATAGATACGTTAAAATGTATATATTTCTATAAATAAAACCGATAACACATACTGTTGTCTAACTCTCCTCCTCTTCCCTCCACTTATCACTACATTTGGAGGCATCTTACTATGTAAGTAAACAGATCTGCTTCATTAAAAAAAAAATGAGCACACAGTCTTCCACTTTCTTCCACTTTGTGGTTGTGTGGTAACTGATCTTCTAGTAACAGATACTTGTATTATTTTGAACTTTTTAGTTATTAGAAATGATGCTACAGTGAGAAGACTTGTCTATACATTCTAGTGCATTTGTCCAATTATTTTCTTAGGATAAAATCTTAGAAGTAGAACCCTTTGGTCAAGGGGTAAGTCTATTTTAAATTTTGATATACGTATTGTCATACTGTCCTTCAGACAGTTTAATCCAATAGGAGAAACACTGTCGTTAGTTTTAATATTTGTAGATCACTGAGAAGGCTGAGTACCTTTGGTTTCTGAATTGTCTTCATTTCTAAATTGTCTTCATTTCTGAATTGTCTGTTCAGAGCCTATGTTTATCTTTTGCTTATTACACTGTGGGAGCATCCTATAGAGCAAGGCTTTTAAAACTAACATAAGCTGCAAATATTTTTTCCCCACTTTATTGTCTCTATTTATGGTGTCTATTACTAGCAGAGATTTTACACTTTATATAACTAAATTGGACAATTTTTACCTTTATGGTACCAAGCCTGGGAGAGTCTTTCCTATATAAAGATTATAAATATTCTCTTCTATTGCTTTTGTAGTAAAATCATTTTCTCTTAAAAACTGTAATCCATCTGGAATCTGGTTTTGTTTTTGTTTCTTGTATGGTTTCAGGGAAGGATCTCTTTTCCCAGACAGAGAGTCAGTTGTCCCAAATGATCACTTATCAAATAACTCTTCCCCAACAGAGTTGAGACATCACCTTATACACATGACTTTTGGGGGACTATCTACTGTGTTCCATTGATAGCGTTGTTTATTCTTGAACTAATACCTCACTGTTTTAACCATTAGTTTTATGGCATATTTTGAGGTCTATAGGGAAAGTCTCTTTTTATAAATGGCTATTATAATATATACATATATATATATATATCAAAATACCACTCTCCACCAGTTTTGCAAAACTGATTTTCTGCTAGGTTAGATGTAAATTATTTATCTTCAGCCTGTGCCTGGTGAGAGGGTAAGAAGAGGAAGAATCCATGCAAGTTTATATATTTTGAAATATATCATTAAGGTAGAATAAGCTCAATTATCAAACAAATTATAAGACCCATTTGTCCTATGTTACCTCATAACTACATTTTCCCTCAATCTCTTCTTAATTTCTCTATCAGAGGAAAAGTGGAAAGGGAGAGGTTTGTACTTTTGGCTCTACAGTCTTTATTATTTTTTATTTTGTTCTTCAGGAAGATCAGTTTTGTATCCTCTGATGCTAGGTGAAAAATTAGAGAGGATCATCCCCAAACTCTGATCTGTTTCCTTAATTTTTCAGTACTTGCAACTCTGGTCTTTAGCTCATTCAATGAATTATTACAGAGCACCATCTAGCTACAAGGAACTGTGTTAGGTCCACTATTAAATGACAATATCTAAACTCAATCTAAATTCTGGCATGTACCCTGCAATAAAGTCTTCCCTGAACCACCAGATTAGGTTAATGGCCTTTTCTCTCTGCTCATAATACCTCTCCATACTACTATCTTGGCCCTCACTGAAGGTGAGGATAGGGTTTCATTCACGTTGTTTCTGTAGCACAGTGCCTGGTAGGTGCTGTAGGAAAATTAATGTGGTGGAAGTATATAAACTCAATTGGAAGGAGGAGACTCTCAAGGCAGGAGGTGAGTTGAAAAGCTACTGCATTAACTTAGGCAGGAAATAATAAAAGTCTGAACTACTGCGGTGGGTGAGGAAATGAAAAGGAAGGAAAGGATGTGAGAAATATGAGTATACAATATAAAGCTAAGTTTAATTAGACATGCATTTCTCACAAGTACTAAGCATGCATATAAAACAGGGAAAGGTCTTACCTAGAAAGTCTTTCATGCTAGAGAAAGGAAGAGACAAAACAAAAAACCAGCATTAGCAAGGGACTGATAATTATTATTTCCATTTACAAATGCACTTTTCAAATCAGATGTCTCAACTTCACAGTTGGAGATATGGGTGCAATTGAAGAAAAGCAATTCAACTGACTGCACAAAAGGCTACTTAGTTAGTCTTCCACGACTCAGTAGATTTGAGACTTTGGGGAAAGCATCTTTTTTAACTGGAAGTCGGCAAATGATCAAAAACTGCACCCTCACCTTTATCCACCACCAACAAACCACCCTTGTGTTCTAGGAGGGACTGATTTTCTGTGTGGCATTTAGCCTCTCTGGATCTCAATATCCATTCTATTAACTTCATTCGGTTCACAAACCCCCAACCCTGCCCTGAGTGAATACTGCAATCTACAAATATTAAAACTCAGGACAGTTCCTGGCTTTATCCTAGACCTCTAGTGAAACGTGAGCAAGAGGGTGTGGGAGCGGGAAGTCCCATCCTAGTCCTTAGGATGGTGGTTAGAAAATGAAAAGAATAAGAAAGTACTTTGAGGTCTCAGCAGAAAGGAGTTTTGTAGATGCAAATTGTAAGCTTGGTTATCTATTGATGGTCTATGGTTGTAAACAAATAAAAAATTATTACATTGATATTTTACATTTTTAAAAACCATACATGACCATTACTCTCTTATTTTCCTTTTTTTTTTTTAAGAACTCAGGCAAATAAAAACTTAGTTGATTTGGATATATTTACTTATTTTCTCTTTGGAGATACTGAAGAACAACAAAGTCCTCAATAACATACAAAAGAAGGAAGAAGAGAAACAAGGGCCCAATAAACAAAACAAATAATAAATCCTTTGACTACTGAGGAGTCGCTCAATGACACTTCTTTGTTGAAGAAGCATTACACAGTCCCTGGAAGCCACTGGTTTGCCAATCAACAGAGCATGACAGCACAATACAGACCACCCCCTAGAGCTGTCTGGAAGTGTTTGCTGAAAGGAATCCTCTCTCTAAATCATGAGTATATTCATCAGAATTCTTTCGTGTACTTTCAAAATGCACATATCCCAACATTAACCCTAGAGACTCTCTTTCCCAAGGTCTAGAATAGGGCCTTCTTACATGTATTTTTTAAAAGTCCCCCAGGTGATTCTGTTGTACAACCCTGGTCAAGCACCACTGGACTAACAAAGGCTTTTAACGTGAGGATGTGTACCACTGGAGATGGGGAAGCCAGTAAGAAAAGTATACGGTGCATCTTTATCATTCTCATACACTTGGAGTTGAGTATCCTAAACTTACAAATCTGAAACTGAGGAATTTCCCTGTCTCACATTTATAACTGATCTTCAGGGAGAGCCATATGCCTAGCCTACACTATCAATAACTACTTTATCAACATTAACTAAGGTTGTTTCTCTTCCTTAAATCCTATTTTCAAACAAAGAAACTAAATTTTAATCACCTCTTAAGAGTTACTTAATGTATAAACACATTTCAGGTGCCCTCAAGTAAAACCGAGATGCCAGACTGTTGGCAATGCCCACTCATCCGCTTAGTGATAAGATTCAGCCTTTAAGGGATCTGGGTGAATTCAAATTCATATCCCAGGAAAACTATAAACTGACATGCCAAAGATTCATGAATTAAGAATCAATTCCATACCAGCAAATGTTAAGGGTCTAGTGAATTTAAGAACCCACTGCACACAAAGCCCTGCAGAAGAGGTACCAAGGAAGAATACGGAGTATAAGCTGCATGAGTCAGGAGAGCACCATGAACATAATCAATAAGTTCATCTAAAGCAATGGAAGGAACACATGTGAGTAAGTGTTAAGGGCAAAAGGGTGGTAACCAGTGGGCCCCAACTACAAAGGCTTCCTAAAAGTCATGAATTTGAGAAAGGAAGGATAGAGAAATACAAAGACATGCACGCATACATTTAAAAAAGACACGTTGTTGGGGTGGGGGTGGGGGTTCCTTACTGGTGATCCATGCACTTATTCCCAGTTATACCCTCAGTGCCAGAACATGATGGGTGCTCAGTAAAGACTCACTGAACTAAACTGTCAATGTTTCTGGGAAACAGTGTGATGTCCTTGGCTGGATGTGAGCTCTAATTGTTGCCTTGACATCTTTTAGCTATGTGACCTTGTGCAAGTTACTGGCTACTCTCATGGTAAAAATTACATGTGATAGTTATGAGGAAATACATTCTTAAAATGTCAGCTTCCTCTCCTTCCCTGACCGCCTCCCCCCATTCCCTTTCTGGTTGTAAAAATACATACTGGCTGATGTCCCTTAGAGCAGTAAGTTAACTTAAGACCTTTGATGCTGGGAATTGAGCTCACAGGCAACCAAATGAAACAACAATTTAGGAAACCACTTACTTCTCTTGCTGCTTCTAGGCAGAGCTGCCTTTTTCAAACCTCGTTATCCATATGGGAGAACCGTTCTTCCCCTACCTCCCTCTTTGGGAGAACCATCCTTGCCAGTCCCGCCACACCATCTCTTAGGAATGGAAAAGGACCCACATATAATCAAACTGCTCTGCCTTGTGCCTTCTTTGGCTTCCCCTAACTGAAACAGAAGTCTACCTTGCATGGTATACACTGACTGAGACCTGATTTACTGACAGATGCTGTTTATATATTGACTTTATTATTCCTAAAATGTGGGACCTCACTTGAAAATGCTTTAGTTTCCTCTTTGTAAATATCTAATTTGTTGGGTAAGATTTTAGCTACCTCTTTAGCTTAAAGTTCAGCCACCCTGTAGACTCCGGCAGTTGCCTCTCTAGTGAAGAAACAGTGTTTCTTTGCACTAAGACAATGAAATTATGACTTTACCAGGTATCAGTCTTAGCCATTATATAGATATCAAAGCATGCTAACCATTTCCACTAATTTATTCCTTATAAGAATGGCATATAATTAACCTTTTTCATTTAGGATGGCCTGGAAACACTATGAAGCTATTTATGCCCCACCGTCACCCCTAAGAAAGTTCTCGGACAGCTATGTGACAGTACAGTATGTGACAGTACGGTATGGCTGGGTATAGCATCTGGCCGCTACTGAGGAGGCTGATACAAAACAGTAACACTTCAAAACAAAAAATAGCATAGAGCTATCAAGCAGCAATCAGGTTTCTGGATGGGGAAAAGTAGATCCCACAAGGTTTTCAAGAGGCCTAAATGAATTTGAGGACAGCACGCAGAGGAAGGCACTGCTAAGGGTGCTCAAGTCTCCTCCTGCTGTACCAGTTCTTGTACACACAGCCACGTAGAAGTTGATGAAGGACTCTGATTTCCACCTGCCAGGAACAACTAAAGGCAAGTATCACAGTCTGCTGTTTATCACTTTTTAAAGGCATGTTTATATTTGTGTTATCAATTGATTTTGGGGTGAACTTTAAATAAAAAAAAATGTCTAGGTGATGAGTGATCCAGTAGCCATGAGGGGGATGATGTGTCTGGATCCAGATATATGAGAAAGCAGGACTTCCAAGTTAATCCTTGATCTTTCCTCACTACGTCTGACATTCCTCCCCCTCCTCTTGCTTTTACCTGACTTTTGGAGCTATCTGGACTCCTTGTTTTTTGTTTGTTTTTGTTTTTGTTTTTTTAATAGCTTTCAAGGGCTGCCTTAGCTATGTCCTGGAAAGGTCAACCCAACTAATTAGAGGAGAGCATATAAACCTCATGAACTGAAATGTGGATACAGTAGAGGTAGCATATTACCATAACACAGTATCATTTCAAAGAAGGAGAACAACTGGGATTTCTAAAGGCAATGGCATTCTCGCTATAATAGTAATTAGATTAAGAGGAGTGCTCCTATGGGGCTGAAAGTATACAGGACATGAGGCAAGTGGGAGGCTCAGTTGGTTAAGCAACCAGCTCTTGATCTCAGGGTTGTGAGGCTGAGCCCTGTGCTGGGCCCCGCACTGGGTATGGAGCCTGCTTAAGATTCTCTCTCTCCCTCTCCCCTCTCCTCTGTGCCATGCCCCCACTTTCCCTCTTTAAAAACAACAACAACAAAACATATACAAGACTTAGGGTACAAGTTCCCAGCTTCTGATAAAAATCTTTTCAGATCATACTTCCTCATTTTTTCATTGATGGAAAACCTCTAGAAACTATTGTTTTGCTTGGCTTCTTGTTATGCTAGGTAATCCAATGTTTGATGAAAAAACACTGGTTAGATTAAGGGAGAGAAAAGTTTGGGTTTCTTGGATAAAAGGAGCAGAGATGCTGAACTGGTGGAGACTTAACTTCAATTTTCCCTTTTCATCCTGCTGTCGATCAAACTAAAGCACAGTTCACTGTTATCCTGATACTGCTTCTCATTCTAAAAAGCTGCCTGCCATCCCTGCAGGGAGACTACTGAGTGAATGTGGAGAGAGGGAGACAAGATAGAGTGCGAGTTTGCCTAAGTGGTCTCAGGGGAACACCAAGCCAGGAAGTGACATCATAAAAGGCAAGCAGAACATAGGCTGGGGAAATGAACACTGAAGGTTTTCCAAGAGAAGATTCTAAGAAGTTAGCCTATTGGGCAGCAAATAAGGAGAAGACCTACAACATAGGGCTTGGGGACCCCAGCCAAATCTAGGATCTTCTCTGAAAGCTAGGAATCTGAGTTTTCCTCTTACCTATGTTCTAGCAATAGCCCTATCTTTCTCTGCAGGGTCTCTCTTTTATTTTATTTATTTTAAAAAAATATTTTATTTATTTATTTATTTGAGATAGAGGGCAGGGGGAGGAGCAAAGGGAGAGGGACAAGCAGACTGTGTGCTGAGCACAGAGCCCAAAGTGGAGCTTGCTCTCAGGACTTTGAGATCAAGACCTGAGCCAAAATTAGGAGTCGACGGTTAATCGACTGATTCACCCAGGTGCACCCCTGGGCTCTCACTTTTACAAAACAGAACAGTTACTCTTATTCTATTCTTTCAGTAGGGTCTGAAGTGCTTATCTGTGCATGATGACATCATATATTTTAGAGAAGGCATGAGTATTCTACACTATTTGCAGGTTAACACACACATGTGTTATGTTACATGCTCTAGTCAGGAAGTCATAGAAGGAACTTCTCTAAGTATTTTAGTTAAAAGATTGTTCCTCTACCTTCTACTGAAGACAAATGAATGATGGCAAGACTCTTTGGTGCGTCTGAACTAGATAAAAACTGTTCACAGGAGGAATTAATTTCACAGCTTTTACAGCCCAACTGGGGGCTCTAAGTATTGTGAATGAGACCCTGGAGTGGAAAAGACTAAAAGCTGTTCAGAAACCACTATGAACAGAGAAAAACAGAGATAAAAGGAATGATCAGCTAGACAGGCCATAGCTTTAAAAAGTGCTCCAAAACCAAGAAGCAGGCTCTCTCCTTTCATGCCTCTTGAAATTCTCCCATAATAATCTCATTGGTTGGGACCTGTTTCTGATAAAAGAACAGAGTGAAGATCATCATTATTTCAGATGGCAATCCTGGAAAGGGACAGAAACCAGGCTGATTTTGATTTGTGAAATGTGTAGTGCTCTCAAAACACCAGAGACTGGCTTAGAAAAATCCCCACAAAAGCTTTTAACTTGAAAGTTATCAGGAGTTCAGGAAGGCACGTAATTAAAACCAAACCCTTCTGACCAAGTTTAAAATAAAATTGTGGCTCTGGAAAGCTGGGCCCAAGGGAAAGGAATGAGACTAAGTCACATGTCTACTGCCAAGACTGAAAGGGGTTTAACTTATGTTCCTTTGGAGTTAGGGCCTGACCCCACAGTGATGGGAAAAAATCTCCTATTTACATTTTCCCTGAAAGGGACTAAGCAGAAAGGACATTTTATATCATGTTTTCGTGCACTAGCTGAGCCAGGGGAAACAATTTGAGCTATTCTGGGATGGTCTACAGAGAACCAGCCTTTCCCTTCAGTGTTCTCAGATTAATGACCGATGATGAACAAGTCGACGATGGGAGTGTGGCTGCAAGCGGCATGGACCTCTCGGATTTGTAGGGCTACTGCAAAGCTACTCATTATTGGAGCTAACTGACAAGTAACAGAATTCTATAACTTCTTGAGTTTAAGAATCATTCTGGTTTCCTACATATGTCTAAGAGTGACAAAGTTTTCCTAGCATTCTACCTTGAGGGAAGAATACCCTTTACAACTCAAACAGATGGGATTCTTGAGAAACTTGCAAGGAGAGGCTCCCGGTCTAGCTTTGAAAGGGATCTGTCTGAGTCTCTATTGTTCTAGTAATAAACCTGGGGATCCTGCACAATTTGGAAAAATACATGGGGGTGGAGCAAAAACTTTCAAGACTTACACAAAGGTGAGACAGGAAAGGATAGTGATACTGAGGCCTGTATCAGGTTTTTTTCTCCACATCTAAAAAATTAGTATTTCCTTAATATCATAAAAAATTTCAATTATATTAGTTTTCTATTGCTACTGTGACAAATTATAATACTGTAGTGGCTCAACACATCGATTTATTATCTCACAGTTTCTGCAGGTCAGAAGTCCAGCACAGCTCTACTGAGTTCCCTGCTCACATTCTCACTGGGCAGAAATCAAGGTGTCTGCTGGCTGGGCTCCTAGCTGGAGGCTCTGGGGGAAGATCATTCAGGGTGTTGGCAGAATCCAGATTCTTGTGCCTGTAGGTCTTAGATCTCCATTGCCTTGCTGGCTGCCAGCTGGAGGCTGCTCACTGCTCCTACAGGTATCTACATTCCTTCCCGCATGGCCTCTTCTATCTTCAAGCCAACAACAGCAGACTGAGTCCTTTTCACACTTCAAATTTCTCTGGCTTCCCCTCTGTCATCAGCCAAGAAAGCTCTCTGCTTTTAAGGGATCATGTGATTAGATCAGGCCCACCTAGAAAAAGCTTCCTGTCTTAAGGGGAATTGTGCCAGAGGAGAACTATCCCATCATATTTCTGAGCTCTGGAGATTAGGCCAGGACATCTCTGGGGAGCCATTTTAGAATTCCAACTACCGCAAGGATCCCTCTTTAAAAAAAAGTGGCCTAGTTTATAACTTCCTCAAAGTAAGAAATATCAATAGTACATATGGCCAATCAGCTGCAGTTAGGTGGTTATATGCATTCAGAACTAGAATAATGCCGAGAGTATGGTCTTGCACTGGGGAGAAGTGCACGCCTGTGCAAGCAGGTGCGTGTGTGTGTGAGTGTGCTTCCAAGTAAAAGTTAGCTTTTAAAACCATTAAATTACATATAACTTTATCATATTATACCCCTTGATTTGTCTTTCCCAATTACTTAATACCCATGGAACAAAAACAAACAAGAAAGTCAAGAAATACAGTTTATATCATAGACATAAACATTCAGTTTATATCATAGACATTTCTTTTTTTTAAAGTTTTCAGAGCGAGTGCACATAAGCAGAGGGAAAGGAAGAAGCAGACTCCCCATTGAGCAGGGAGCCCAATGCGGGGCTTGATCCCAGGACCCTGAAATCATGACCTGAGCCAAGGCAGTTGCTTACCCAACTGAGCCACCCAAGTGCCTCTATATCATAAATATTTCTGAGAAATATCATTGCCAGGTTGTCAGTATCCATTCAATTTAATATTGCATGTAGAATTGAGATGATGTAATGCCACCTCACATTATTCTAGATATCTCACTACATTTTAAAAGATAAATCATTATTTATTAAATTATAGAAATAGATAACTTTTGTTGTATCTATAGATGATGCTACCTAAATATTGGAATTTTATAGTTCTTATTTTCTATGTAGGCCTGTACCTTTTCTTTGTGGATATTCCTAGCTACTGAAGAATTTCTCAATTTTTTGGAACTCACATATCACACTTAGACTATAGAAGGAAATATATGCATATACTAACGCCTCCCTAACATATCCAAGGCAAGCCATTTTATATTTAAGAAAATTCATAAACCGTTATGATCCACGAATACATCTGCAGGCACAGGCGCACTCCCTGTCTAGCCTTCCACATGCTGCACACCACATATGATGAAAATGACCGAGAACGAGTAGCTCTAAAACTTGTGACTCTAGCACGTGGGTCACATTTCTCATATTTAACACATATTTTTATTTTCTCCATAGCTCAAAGTCTTAGGTCCTCACTGCTGTGCCCAGACACCTGAAACTAAGATAGCCCAAGAAATACACTCAGAAGATTCAAAAGAGCAAGGCTTAGTGAACACATGAGAAAAGAAGGCTGATCATCTCCCCACCCCCAGTACTGTTAGGTACGAATATGAGAAGTAATACATTTAGAAGTCTCCAAGTCAGCTTCCAGGTCTCATCCCACTCCTCTGTTAAGGCTCTTTAATAGGGGGGCGCCAGGGTGCTGGGATCAAGCCCCGTGTCAGGCTCCCTGCTCAGTGGGGAGTCTGCTTCTTCCTCTGCCTCCCCTCCTCAACCCCTGGGCCTGTGCTCTCTCTCTCTCTCTCTCTCAAATAAATAAAGAAATAAATAAAATCTTAAAAAAAAAAAAAGCTCTTCAATAGATGCTGTTACTGATCACCACTAACACTTCTTTCAAGCATTAAGCTCTCCATTCCCAAAAACCTGGGAAAAGATGGATTTTTTTTTTAACATTGTAAGTGTCCTTGTATAACAGCCTGCTTGAGCAGCAGTTATTTTAAATTTAGACAGCTATGAATCAAAACCTTTGCAAAGGGGTTAGTGAGGCTCTCCAGACCTCACATTTCAAGAGGAAATAAATACTTGGGAACCTAAATAACATAAGGTAAACCTTTTTACTTCTAAGTAGGTCCCACACAAGGTCAGGGAGTTCCTCTGCTCTTAGCCTTTCCTCTTTCTGTCCCCATAGAAGTCAAAATATTAATTCACATATCTTTGAGCTATAGATCACTAGCAAACTGCAATAACAGGTATCTGAACTGCCCCGGGAAGACCTATGGTTGGCCTTCATTTCAGAAATAGGGTTTTCTAGTGTGTGGCCTTTGACTCCTTTCCAGATGCCCAAAGGGGATAGGAACAGAGAGATCAGATCTTAATTGGGCAGCAGTGTTCTTCCCTGTATTTATATTAAATGCTTTTGTGTGCCCAGTTCTGTGAGTGATACTTAGAGGAATAAGATAGATATGTGCAGAATCTAAGACATGGTTCTCTAATGTCAAAGACCTTTTCTTTGGGAAGGAAAGATAAGCATATTCATAAAACAATGAGAGAGCGATGCAAGAAAGTGATCAAACACTAGACTTTCTATTACATACAGCAAATAAAAAAAGCAGCCAGAAAAGAAAAAGACCAATACTGACTACAGATTTTCAGCAAGGCTTCACAGAAAGAACAGGCCTAATGGGTTCATCAGCTGAGTTTGAAACTAGGTAGTCATGAAGAAAGACACTATTATGAGTGACTTGTAAGAAGTCTGGCACAAGTTGGGACCTTGTTGGGGCCACAGTTACCCCAAAGTGTTACTGGCAGCTCTAAAAGATAACTGAAGCTTCCCCCCAATTCTTTCACTTAATTTGATTCCACTGAATTTGATTCTTCCACTAAAAACATTTTATAACCCCCATATAGACCTTAGGTATTAGATGCATAAGATTCTTTGGATTTAGGGGGCTAAATTTTGCTCCCCAAACAAAACAGGTAATTCACAATGAAGAAATTTGGGAGAGGGAAAGTATTTGTAATCTGTTTGATTTTTGGCAGGAAAAGGGTCCCTCAGATAAGAAAATCTTCAATAATTCAGGCTCTTCAAATTCAGAACTTGTTATAACTTAACAAGTCCTGAATTCAAGCATATCTTTGTACCATTTTTTACTTACTTACTTACTCACTTATTTATGGGGGGAGGGGGAGAGGAAGAGGGAGAGGGAGAGGGAGAGAATCTTAGGCAGGCTCTACACCCAGCACAGAGCCCAACACGGGGCTCAGTCTCACAACCCTGAGATCATGACCTGAGCCAAAATCAAGAGTTGGATGCTTAACCAACTGAGCCACTCAGGTGCCCCTTATACCATCTGTTTAAAAATTACTTTATAAGGCAATTTATAATAGCATAAGCAAAATAAGAGAAATAACCTTACTTAAGGAATCTACTTTTGAGCACTTATAGTTTTAGAGTAACTACTTATATACAATTAATATACTCACTAAAAAGTCTAGATTTCTACCATTAAGGGTATAGCAGATCTTTGCTCCTTAGCAACAGTTTTATCACAGATACCTTCAAATAATAAAACAACCTCTTTTGAGATGCAAAATTCTGACTTTTTACTAATTTAGATTTATTTCTACCTAAATTATTCTGTAAAGCTTTTGCTCCTTTTATAAGGTTTAGTAATGACAGTCTCTTTCCAAAATAGGTTCAGGAGTCAGGGGTATTAGCTGTAATTCAGGAGCTGTCTACTGGAGACATAGCAGTCTCCCTGGACTGGCTACAGGGCTTACTGGTTAAGTGCTCCAGCATTTACTTGTTAGGTGGTCTTAGCTAATTATTTAACTTCTCTCTGCCTCAGTGTCCTCATCAGTAAAGTAGGGGAAACAGTACCCAGTGTACAATGTTATCAAAAACACTAAATGAGACAATAAATGTAAGTGCTTGGGACTGTACCTGGCATACAGTGAATGTTCTATAAATGTTAGCTACTGATACTACTACATTTTTCTCTGTTTTTTTACTTTCTTTTCCATTCCTCTTTGGTCCTTTGGCTCCGCCAATTCTTGTTGGCTACAAGAGTAATAAGCTCAAACAAATTCCTTGGCACACAAGTAAAGGGTTTTGATTATATGTAGACTTTAATAATCCAGGTTAATTCCTACTTACCCTTTCTAACCTACAGACATTTAAGGTCATTATTTTACTGTCTGGACAGTTATACGTTCTCCCAGATCACCAACCATATGAAGTTAATAAACACAAAGGTGTGAAACTCCTATATGGAAATGTTGCTATCATCATGAACCATAAAGGCTAACGTCCAGACATCCTTTTAGTATCTTTATCTAATCACTGCATTGGTAGAACTCCCTGCATTGTGTAACCAAAGACCATGGGCTGTGATGAGAACTATTCCCCCAGTTGCGGATAACTGTCACTCATTGCACAATAAATAGGTTAAGAACAGAAACAAAAAGGGGCTGAAAAAGAACAAAAGGCAGATGAAAGCCAACTCCAGTTGCTTCCCTTGGGTCTTCTGACAATAATTAGTTGTCCGTTCACACAAATACTATGATTGAGAAAGAGAAGTAAAAAACAAAGCTGAATAAATTGGGAACTTTTTCAAATTTGAAAAACAACCCCAGGTTGCACAGCTGGTTATGTACAGAAAATAAAATTAGAACCCTAAACTCTTAACTGACCCTAAACTGACCTCCTAAATTTCTGGATTCTTTGGGAACTAAAGCTTATCACGTGACATAGTTGACTACAATACCTACAAACAAATAATATATAAGACTTTCTGCTTTCTGCACAGTAACTGAATAGCAAAAACGATGGGAAGAAGCCACACATTGTTACTAGCTGTCCCACCTCAAGGTTTTATTCTCAGCTCTCTTCTTATGCTACATCTACTCCTCAGACAAGCTCACCACTCCCACAGCTTAATCATAAATATCAATGTTTTCAGCCCACAATTTTCTCCTGAGCTTTAGACCAAATTCTTTCTGGGTATCACTATCTGGATGTTCCAAATCTCTAACTCAACATATCCAAAAGTGAAATCATTTCCCCGACTTCATGCCCTTTTTTCCCTCCCATGTATGCCAACTAAGTTTTGTCACGTCATTTTCTACTGAGTCACCTAGACCAGAGACCTGGGAGTCATCCTTGACTCTGCCTTCTCACAAGTTCATCCTTACCCCTATTCTATCAATTCCCAAGTCTTGTCAATTCTAACTTCTAAATAGCTGAATGCTTCTCTGTTCTGCCTGGAGAATGTCTCTGTTCAGGTCCTTATCATTTCTCACCTGGAAAATAGCATTCGGGGCAACAGACTTAACCTCTAGACTGCCCCCCCTACAATCCAGCCTCCATAGATGCCAGAAATATCTCTCAAATAAGCAATTCTGATCACAGCAACTTTATTTCAACTTTTAATCCTTTATCTACAGGATAACTCCCCAAATCCTTAGAATGACATACTAAGCCCCATATGACCTGGCTCCTGCTATGTCTCCAGTTTCATTTCCTATTATGCTCTTAAATATATCTTTTGTTCTAGTCACAGCTAGATCTGCAGCTCTCAAAATAATCATATACCTTCTCATATATATTCTTTCCCACTTTTGTAATATAATTTCCTCCTTCTTTGACCACCTATCTTCTATTGTTCTTTAAACATCCGGCTAATGCATTTACACTTGACTGATCTCCTAAAACAAAAACACCCTGTGCTTGATTTTCTTTTTTATCTCTCCATTTAGACTGTCAATTCCCTGAAGTCAGGGACTATATCTATCATTTCTGGATTCCAGTGTCCAGCATAGGGCCTATTGCATAGCAGATGCACAAGGAATGTTAATGGTGGGAAGGCTCAAAATAGAGTAGGTGGCCTTGATAAACATTTATCATGGAACCAGAAAATTGGAGGGCCAAGGGTAGGGCATGGTTTGCATCTCTGTGTTGTCACATGGAAACTCCACAAGAGGAACTGATGGGTTCAAAACTCCCAGTCTCTCTGGTCGAAAAATCATGACTTCAGATGCCATCTCATTCAGCTTTAGGTAGAATATGGATTAACGAGTCCGCTATCTATCTAAGATTCCAAATGGAGAAACGCTTTTGTTTCTACAGGTTCTACTACTCTTGCTTAAGAGAGTCCTTGGGTTATAGAATTACTGCTATTGACTTTTCTTGAGTGGAACTGAAAAAGAAAACAGATACACTAGTGGTTTTCATTAGGAAAAAAATGGTTAATAGACTGCACCCTTAATTAGCCTTCTTTACCCAGACAAATGTTTCTCATTCCATGACAATGGATTATAAAGCAAAGCGAAATGTGAATTCCAGATTCATAGTGCCCAGGTGCAGTATGAGAGGTAGAAAGGATAAGATAATACACTAAAGAACTGTTTGGTGTTTGCCACAGGAGAGCAGAAAGGACATGCAAAGAATGACTATCAGTAATGGTCTGGAAGGCTAAGAGGCAGAGGGGAGCCTGTTAACCTGAGTGGCCACATAGACAAGGTCTTGTGAAAGCGGCAATCCTTTATCACTCACTTGTTTATCAAATGTTCTCTGATTAGTCTGTAGAGCTGGTTATAAAACAAAACAAGTTGGCTAATTGTTCCCTTTATTTATATTAATGGCTGGGGTGAAAAACGTTATGAAAAATCTCCATATTTTCAGTTGAGATATAAATCCTGAAGGAGTAGCAATCCAGATTATGTGGGAAAATGCTACTGATCTTGTTTTATAGATGCAGGCCCAATCCTCTTACCATAAATACAAGCAATTCAATGAAAATCTGTCTAATTAAAAGATTCCCAGGGTTCAGCTGATGACCTCCTTACTTCAAGAATGTTCAATATAATAAATAAATATCAACTAAGCCCTACAATGTGGACATTCTTTTGTATTTTATCATCTTTGGATATACCTATGTTGAAAAATATTTTGTTAAATTAGCAAATATTAATTTGAGACTATTGATCAATGAATGATTACCTGGCTCTTGTTTTCAAGATGATTTAGAACTGCTAAACCATCTTAATTGACTGATTTCTAAGTTAATAGAATTTATATACTTAGACCCAATAATATAAATGGTAAGTAAGAAGCAAGAGCTAGAGATGTTTAATGTATTTGCAGTTCAGAATTATTATTATTTTTCAATGTGGGAAAATTACATCAAAAGGAAGTTTTTCTACTAATTGTGTGAACCCAGCACCTCATGTAGTTGTTTCAGAGTGTGAGAACAGAGGGTAAGCCTTCAAATTCTCATACATAAATTGCTGGTGTGGTTCCCATTAGAAATTTGAGTAAAGTGGGGTGCCTGGGTAGCTCAGTTGGTTAAGTGTCTGGCTTCTGCTCAGGTCAGGATCCCAGGATCCACATCAGACTCCCTGCTCAGGCGGAAGTCTGCTTCTCCCTCTCCCTCTGCCTCTCCCCCCAGCTTGTTCTCTCTCTCTATATATAAATTAATAAAATCTTTTTTAAAAAATGACTATTCAAAGTGGTATTCTCTTAATATTGCTGTTTTGGTCTCTGTTGACCCTGAATAGTGAAATTATTTTTTTTAAACAAGTCTCTGGGCTTTCACACTAGGTTCACACTAGTTCAACATCTCCTTTATCTCTACAATTTGTGGCACTCCCTGAGTAAAAGATCTACTCATCTCTGATTTTTTTACTTGGGGAAAGCAGAACAACTTCCATATTGATTCAGATATTTTTCTTCTTTTTTTTTAAGAGTTTATTTATTAGAGAGAGAAAGAGAGAGAGCACGAGTGGGGGAGGGGGCAGAGGGAGAGGGAGAAGCAGGTCTCCTCAAGGGCCTCAATGCCAGGACATAACCATTTTAGAGAGGGGTGGGGATACTAAAAGAATGGATGATGGATATTTTCTTTATGGAAAGAGAGGGGTGTATTTTTAAAAACCTTGTTTAACAGTGTAATTTTGTGTTCAGAGAATGAAAAACACTATTTTTGAAATATGAACTAGAGAAAGTAAAATCTTAGCTGGTAAGACACACACTATCTTTCATATATAAGTGATTTTTCATTAGAAATGATACTAGTTCTACAATCTCTAGGCCAGCATTACATTTTTATATTATCAAAAGGGTCCTAGTTTATCAAGTACAGAAACACTGAATTACCTAATGTTAAAAGTAGCAGAAGCTGCTAAGAGTTGAAAAGTAAAGGTATAAGAGAGTTTCAGTTTTCTAGTACTGAGAAATCATCCTGCTGTTTGTTTTCTCGAGTTAAAAATCATACCTGTTTGAGTTACAGTTTATAGTTTGCCCATGCGGCTTCTTGAACATCTGGCTAAGAGCAAGGTGTCCAAAATATGCTCCCAATGTAAATAGTCATTATTTAAAAATTCCCTTTGAGAGCACTTTTCTTATAATGAAAGCATTTAATATTTAGCCTGTTTAACAATAGTAAGAAAAAAATCATAAATATTTGTATGCTGGCTCAAAATTTCAATTACTCATTTTGAAGAATGTTGGCTTCAGAGGCTACACCTCTTTGTGCAACTTTTAGCAGAAAACCGAAGGTGCAAAAGGTTGCATGAGGAGAGCAAGAGGTGTTCCAATCTTAACTTTGAGATGCACACAGACATGTTCTAGCATCTTCACTCAAGTATTTTTGCCTCTGAGAGAAATATGAAGACCTGTAGCCCACATGGTCTCAGGCTCTGTGGGATCCATGTTTCCATATGCTCTGACTAGGATTCAAGAATGAAGCGTGGGAGAGTCAGTAGAGCCTGTCAATTCCCTCCGTTGGTCTGTAGACACTGCCTTCCTCCTTCCTGCAATTTCATTTTTCTGGGTCCCTCATTATGCCTGAATTTTGGATTCCCACAGCTACCCAAGCTTTTAACTGCCATCTTTGACCCCAGAATGTCTTTAACCTTTCAATGTATTTGGTATGAAACCAGTGTTGTGGATAAGTACGGGTTTTGGAGCCAGAGAGACCAGGCTCTGCTGTGTACTAGCTGAGTGATGTGGGTGAGCCACTTCTCTTCCATGGAGCTCAGTTTCCTCATAAGTAAAATGGTAATAGCAACACCCACCTTTCAGGATGGCTGGGGGTTACATGAGATAAAGAAGGTGAAGCAGCAGCCAGTTAAATAACTGGGCATCAGAGGGCAAATGAGCACAACATTGTCACCACAACACTGGTTGTTAAAGAGCCCCACATAAAGAGTGAGAAGAGCAATGGTCACAGCATTCAAAACCAGTTAGCACCCTAATTCGTTGGACATCTGAGGAAACTAGGCTACTGGGGACTCTTAGGAGATAAATCTTAGTATTATAACCCGTTCACAGTGGCAACAGCCTCCAAATCAGTCTTGCATATCTTCACTCTCTCAGGCAGTAAAGACATAAGCAACATAATAGAACATGAATGATATACAAAAATCAACACTCTCTAGAGTAGAGCCTAAGACTATGTGGACCTGTAAGTTGGTTACAGTAAGTGGATGCTATTATGGGAATCCACAGCCACTGACCACTAAAATTGGGAAGCAGTCTCTTATTAAGGCCATCCATGTGCTGGTTTCCTGTAAATCCCAATTTTCAAATTCTCTCCCACTGTGACCTCTGTCTAAAAAGTCAGGGAAGGGGGGATGGTGGAATGAGGGTAGAAAGGGTGGATGAAGCTGTTAGGACTGAGACAAGAAGAAAGTAGTACTTAACTAAAGAAGAAATGGGTTCAAACAGAAAGGGAAAAGGCGTGTGTGTCACTAAACAGATTTTGTTGAATGCTCACAAGGTGTCACACGTTGCTCTGGGAACTGTGGTTACAGTAGTGAACAAATGTTAACAATGGGCTCTTTACACCAAAGGTACTGCTGAGTTTGATAAGGGGGATGGAACAAAGGGAAACACTAGTGAAGTAAAAGTGCTCCATTTTGTGGACCTTAATTGGAAGCCACCAAAAAGTACCTAACAGCTGTTGAGGGGAAAGCATTCTGTGGCTTCTTCTTCCTTTTAAAATAATTATATGTTTATAGTCCCTTTTATTTTTAATTAATATTAATTAATTGAGAGAGAGAAAGAGAGGGAGGGAGAGTGCACATGTGTGAATGGGGCAGGGCACAGGGAGATGGAGGCTCTATGCTCAGTACAAAGCCCAATGCAGGGCTCGATCCCTCGACCCTAAGATCATGACCTGAGTTGAAACTAAGAGTTGGACACTCCCCCAACTGAGCCACCCTGGTGCCCCACACTCTATGGCTTCTTAGAAAAGAAAGGCAGCAGCCTATGAAACTCTCCCAGAACTCAGCAATGGGGACATAGACACAGGAGCCTCTCAGTCCTCTCACAAAACGAAGTCACGAATGAAACAGCTTTATAACAAAATCCTTTTGGTATTCTGGTAACTAAACATCCCTAGCTGATGTCCTAGACCAATACGTCACATAGCAAACGCCACTCCATGGTAATTTATCCCATGAGAAAGACACTGAAAAGGAATATAAAATAACTCAGAAATGCAGTAGTCAGTTCGGGTTTCTTGCAGATATTTCCCCCACACCTCCCCAAATAAGGAAGCTACGATTATCATACTTGTTATTCTGTATATACAGTAGAGGACAATCTTGTTCCCTAAGAAGGAACTGCTACCTTGCCTACTACCTAATATGCCCATTGGGCTTCTCATCGCTTGCTATTGGTAACAGTCCACGCTGTTTTCAGTTTCCTACAGAGGAAGACACTAAATCAGATGCAAATCGCTTCTACAGAAATACGCACTCGAGAAAAAAAACTCAAGTGGATCTGCCTAGGACATTACAAACACCTCCATACAGCTGGTTGTAAATAGCTAGGAGTTCTTTCTTTGACTTTATAAGCATGAAATTTCCTGATGGTGACTGAGGAGTAAGAAAGACTCCAAGTGTCCATAATTCCTTGCTCTGTTTTGTTTTTTCTATCACTCAACGGACACATAAAACAGGCAAGGGCATATTCTCTCTCACACACACGCCTACACAAACGTTCATGAAGAACTTGCACATAACTGAAGTTTAATGTATATAGTTTCATGGTCATTTGGGAGCTTTTTCTCTAGAAATACAGTATTGACCCACCCACCCACACACACACACACACACAAAAACAGGAAAGGGAGCAACTAAAAATAGCCACAGAAATTAAGAAATGCCTGTAAGATACAGTGACAAGGACTCTAAAATCTGTCAGACAGCTTACCAACTGATGGTTAAAAGCTAAAAGAAAGGAACTGTAGTCTGACATATTTAAGTCTGCTTTTGCTTAAGACTACAGTAAGTATTATGAACCATAACCTCCTGCAGAAAAGCTAACAGGGTCTTTACTTGCAAATTTTCTTTTTTCCTCTACCGATTCCCATATGCTCCAAAATGCCTTTGCTCTAAACCTAACTCCCCAAGTTACATATACATTCTCCACCTTTGACATAACTACGAACATATGTAAATAAAATGCTGCTTACTCGGAGTGTCTTGGCAGTCGGGGAGGGAGATGCTGGGGGAGAATCAGACTGAGATTTCCTATTCCGAGTGAATTCTTTACTTCGGGTATACAAAGAGGACATGGTTCCTCAGGATGTAGACAGACACTCAACCACTGGATTCTTCACGCAAAGCTGGGAAACTGCCCCTGCAGGTTACCCTCACACAATCTCTCCTTTTGACTTGATGCAAGAAGACTGGATAGAACTAAATAAAGGATAAAAGCCACCCTGTAAATTATAGTCTTGCGCTCTGAACGAGTCCACAGTTAAACAGAGTCTGAGAGGCGTGTTCCATCAGTATTTTCAGTTCAGCTTCAACCACAAGTGCTCGGGACTGGTAGCTTACGATGGAGGGTATTGTGCTGAGCCACACCTTTTATGCCTAGATCGAGTCCTTGATTCTCCCCAAAGGACACTTCTTGGTGAGACTTGCTCCCCAATAAAACCTGACTCTAGCTTCCCGATGACACCGGATTAAATCCCAGAAGAAAGACGACCTTGGATCCTGCCGGAGACGAGCCTGGGACGAACTACCGTCACTTTATCCAGAGGGAAGAAAGAGAAATCCTCTGGAAATCATGCTTTCCTTAGCTTGACTCCACTGGGCTGGAAGGGGTTTAGAACCGCCGTGATAAATTCAGGTTAAACAACTTAAAAAAAAACAAAAAACAAAACAAAACAAAAAACACAAATAAGGAACCAAGAGTTTATGAGAAGGAAGCCATCTGAGGAAGTCAAGTTTCCCTAAGTCCTCCCAGACGAAGCTGCTTTTACATATAAACACTCACAGTCATACACACATCTTTTCCCCTCCCCTCTTCTATTTTCTGACATTCCAAATCCCTATTCGCTCAGCGAGGAATGCTGGAGAAGAGCCAAGGGCAAAGATTCACTTTCAACTCAGAATTCGGGTTGCCACTTGCAGGAGGAAAAGAAAGCCTGCCAGCTTCTAGGAATAGAGGGAGGCTCTTGGGGGACATGCTCAGGGGCAAAACCCACCAAACCTGGTATCCACTGCTGCACTTAGAGTAAGCCGCAGTTTCAATGCTGATTTCTCCAAACAGTTCGCTAAATATGAGAATGGGGACTTTTCAACTTCTGCATCTCTTAAGTAACAAAGCCCTGACAGACACATCAGTCAAAGCACCTTCAGGCCCTTCAGTTTCACTTTAATGACATGTCATTCTTGCTGCACCATAAGGAACCCCAGCAAACTGAAACTTTGGCCCACTGCAAAGGAAGCTCTTTGTACATTAGAGACTTTAATGGCTGAGTCTCTGAGTATACGGCTTCCAGAGTTTTCTAAAATGACACAATCAGGGAAGAACAAGATGGGAAAGGGGTTTAGGTAAGGGGAAAGAAAGGGTCAGAAATGAAGAGAGAAAGCAGAGACAGGAGTGGAAATGCAAGACTGAGTTACCCACAGGCACAACTAAGAGTTAAAAAGAAAGGAATTTATTTTCTTAGTGTTGAAGGTTTTTGGATTTGGCCTTGAAACATCTCAAATTTAATCTTTTGCACTCTGTTGTCATCACTACTCTATCCAACATTTCTAGGCCAAATGCTTTCTAAGCCAATGGGTTTAGCCCCAAAGTAACAACTCACTTCTCTCTGGACTCTTGGAAACTCTATCTTGACCTTCCTTTTCCTACACGAAATTTATACTTTTTCCTTCAAATCTTTACAGCATGCCACTCTTTTTTCCTCTAATTATCTTGACATCTTCTGTATTCTTACGACCAATTTTGTGAAATTAAATGATGGGAAGTGATCAGCTACCTGGGGGTTGGTCTAAGGAATACAGGTTGACGAGGGTTTATTAGAAAAGGTTCTTAATTCATTCCCAATCTAAAAAAACTTGAGAAGACTGACAAATTCTACCACAAACCAGAACTATACTGTGTTTGAAAGGCCAATTATTTTGGGAATTCAGATCTATGAATCTTACATTTTAGATCCTACTTATATAGTTAATCTCATCTGATAAGAGTGAGTTTTCTCTATTACATATCTTTACTTAGAAAAGAAATATTGGTGTAAACCTAAATAGTAACATTCCCGTAGTAAGCACGATTGTCTAAGGAAGGATTAGGAGGGATACTTTTTCACTCTCCAGAATGAAAGTCACCAGAGGTTACATTATTCCTCAAAGACATGGCAAGAACAAGTCTGATCAGTCATTTCCCTGACCTGTTTCTGTAAGGTTTATACAGTGATTTCATTACTGCTTGGCAACTAAAGAGGAAATGTAAAAGGCTACTACTCCAAACTATTACTCCTGTCTCTTTTTCCTTCTTTCTTATATCAACTTCTAGGCAATGGTAAATTCTTTTATATTTTAAAGTGTTCTGGGGCACCTGGGTGGCTCAGTCAATTCGGCATCTGCCTTCAGCTTGGGTCATGATCCCGGAGTTCTGGGATCAATCCCCGCAAAGGGCTCCCTGCTCAGTGGAGTCTGCCTCTCCCTTTCCCTCAGCTCCTTCTTCCACTCATGCTATCTCACTCACTCTCTCTCAAATAAATATATAAAATCTTAGGGGAAAAAAGCCTTTTAACATACATTATCTCACCTGATCCTCTCAATATTGAGAGGCAGGAACCTGGTCTAGTTAGGGGATTGGCTTTATATAGTGGGATTGAGCAAATGAACAAACATATTAAGGCTAATGGGAGGGCGCCTGGATGGTTCAGTGGGTTAATGCCTCTGCCTTCGGCTCAGGTCGTGGTCTCAGGGTCCTGGGATCAAGGCCCGCATCAGGCTCTCTGCTCAGCGGGGAGCCTGCTTCCCCCCTCTCTCTGCCTGCCTCTCTGCCTACTTGTAATCTCTCCCTGTCAAATAAATAAATAAAATCTTAAAAAAAAAAAAGCTAATGGGAGCTAGGTTTCTCAATGTTAGAGAAGGCAGGTGTAAATAAGAAAAAAGGGAGGGCGCCTGGGTGGCTCAGTGGGTTAATGCCTCTGCTTTCGGCTCAGGTCATGATCTCAGGGTCCTGGGATCGAAGCCCGCATCGGGCTCCCTGCTCAGCGGGGAGCCTGCTTCCCCCTCTCTCTCTCTGCCTGCCTCTCTGCCTCCTTGTGATCTCTCTCCCTCTGTGAAATAAATAAATAAAATCTTTAAAAAAAAAAAAAAAGAAAAAGAAAAAAGGGAAACCTAGGATAAATCTTGGGATATGCAGATTTGAAGGTATTGGTGTGAACAAGTGATTTTCAATATGTCTGTATATATTGAAATATTAATATTTCTGTGCTCTGTGCACTGAGACACGTGGGAAGAGCAACACACCAGTAGCATTTTGCACGTCTAGTGCCCAGATCATTGTTTCTATGTGCCACTCTCCATTAAAAGGAACAGGGCTCCCTGGAGAAATGACTAATTCCAGAGTTAGGGAAGGGATAAAAAATGAGCGTTGGTCTCTTGTGTCAGAAAGTAAGGAAGCACTTTAACAATAAAGGGAACATGACAAACGGACATGGAGACCTGCTTAAAAAGCCAAATCTGGGGGCGCCTGGGTGGCTCAGTCATTATGCATCTGCCTTCAGCTCAGATCATGATCCCAGGGTCCTAGGACTGAGCCTCACATTGGGCTCCCAGCTCAGCGGGAAGCCTGCTTCTCCTTCTCCCACTCCCCCTGCTTGTGTTCCTGCTCTCGCTATCTCTTTGCCAAATAAATAAATAAAATCTTAAAAAAAAAAAAAGCCAAACCTGAAATAATCTGAGCATCAAAATAAATGATAGTGAGAAGTTATAACACACTGAACAAAATAGGAACTTGTAAGCACACCTTAATATAAATAAATGAATGACAAAAAGAAATAAGGACAAAGTTCTTCCTTACAATAGAATGCCTACTAATAAATGTAGAAGAGGTAATGAAATTAGAAAAATCACCATTTGGCAAAATCAATCCAAGAAAGGAACATAGTTGAATACCAAAGCCAGTAGATAAATATAGGACGAGGAACTAGATTTTACATAATCTCAAAGTATCTCCTCATAAAATATTTATTAATCACAAAGGCGGAAAAGGGAGCTTTACTGTGGAGAAACCTAGTGGACACTATCTGAATCAAGTGATCAAAGCTCAACACTACCAGTAGTTGGACAAATTGTTAGGGCACAATGAGAAGAACAAAGGATCACTTCTGTGACATTGTAAAAAATGCACAAATTGGGTATACTTATGAGGAAACACTGGGCCCAAACTGAGGGACATACATGACAGGCCTGTTATCTTAAATAATACCAAGGTCGGGGTACCTGGGTGGCTCAGCCGTTAAGCGTCTGCCTTCAGCTCAGGTCATGACCCCAGGATCCTTGGATCGAGCCCCTGCATTGCACTCCCCACTCAGCAGGGAGACTGCTTCTGTCTCTCCCTCTCCCCCTGCTTGTGTGCTTTCTCTTTCTGTCAAATAAATAAAATCTTGAAGGAAAAAAAAAAAAAAAACAAGGTCATGAAAGGCAAGGCACAGGAAAGACCAAACTAGAGAGACATGAGAATCAGGTCTAATGTGTGATCCTGTATTGGATCCTTCTGCTACAAAGAACATTACTGGGACAAGTGGTAAAATTTCAATGTGGTATCTAGGTGAAGAATATATAAGGGTCTTTGCAATTTTTTTTTTTTTAAGATTTTATTTGTGTGGGGGAGAGAGATGGCGGGGAGAGACAGCACGAGTGGGGGGAGGGGCAGAGAGACAAGCAGACTCCAGGTTGGGCAGGGAGCCTGACACAGGGCTCCATCCCGGGACCCCGAGATCATGACCTGAGCTGAAGTCAGATGCTTAATCGACCGAACCAGCCGGGCACCCTTGTACTATTCTTAAAATATTTCTGTAAGTTTGAAATTGTTTCAAAATAAAACGTTAAAATACCCACCCAGTTCTTTCATATTATGAGGGTGGGAAATGGGGGCAAATGAAGTAACGTCTTTTAACTCCAGAGAACTATGAAAACAGTCTCTCATTAAAGATATAATTAAGATTTTGTGTTCATCAAAGAATTGGATTTGTTAATAGCAGTAAGTAATCACTGGGCTAAAGGCACAATGAACTAAGTGAGATTCATTAGGTGGTCATGAATCAACTTAGTGGTTCACAAACTAGATCAATAAAAAGTGAAACAGAATAGCAAATGCCGGGCGCCTGGGTGGCTCAGTGGGTTAAAGCCGCTGCCTTCGGCTCAGGTCATGATCCTAGGGTCCTGGGATCGAGGCCCACATCGGGCTCTCTGCTCGGTGGGGAGCCCGCTTCCTCCTCTCTCCCTGCCTGCCTCTCTGCCTACTTGTAATCTCTCTCTCTGTGTCAAATGAATAAATAAAATCTTTTAAAAAAAAAAAAAAAAAAAGAATAGCAAATGCCAGAGTATATTACACATAGAGTAAGGGTATGCTTTCATGGAACCGTTGTTTCTGTTAGACAGAATACATTTATATGTATATTGGGTCACACCGTAAAATGCATTTCTTACTGTGGGTCATGGTCAAAAAAGTTTGAAAGCAAAGAACAAAGAGCCAGTATAAGTCCTCCCCTGGGGAGAAGAGAAAAGAGTAGTTTCTACTCTGGCATGATAGGAGAACAGTTTTCTCATCCTTGAGTTATAAAATTGGCAAAAGATAAGTGCTTTGAACTAAATTTGACCCAATATTATATTGCTTGATCAGTAAAATCTGAAAATACTAAAAAAAGTCACTACTTATTAAATAAAATTTTCTTTTTTGATGGGATTTGGTGGATACACTAGAGAATGATTTTATTATGGTTGATAAAATTCCCAGAATCATCTCTAGTGTCAGACTGTCAAGAGTTTCACCATACAAACACTCAGACTACCCAAATGCACCCCTGCAAATCCTTTGTGTGGTCTGAGGCACGAAAGGAGATTCCTTGAATGTCACCGAAGGGCTTTAACTAGAGGAACCAGTACAACCCTGACTATCATCTCAAACAGGTATGCTTGGAATTCCAACTCTTTTTTTTTTTTCCTAGTTGAAGTACACAGATCCTCCTTTCCCCCAATAAACCAAAAAATCAAGATCAACAGTGTTCGTTACCATGGAAGAGGGAGACTGTAGTTAGAATTTGTAAGCATATTACATTCTGGGTATCGAACATGGTTATTATTAAGTTCACAGAAAAAAACATTTTAGATACGCTGCTTGCTGTATTTGCTATTCCACACAGACTAGGAGCCTGCAGAAGGGGTCCTGATATTTATCCAGGATAGATTAAATATATTTTTAAAAAAACTTCATCTGGTAAAGATTTTGAATAGGGCAAGGATTAAGAGTATATAAAGACAGACAGAATGTGAAGACACAGGTGAGACGATAGCCAGCTAGAAAGAACATAATCTGCTCTTTGGTTCAGAGTCAAACTAATTTTTTAAAATTCCTGAGGGTAGAGTATACAAATATAAATGGATGTGCATAGGAAGGGAGTGGATATACCTGCAAAATTATATATCAACTATGAACAACTGCTAAAAGTAAACCTCAAAATTCTACTAGATTGTAAAACCCACAGAGGCTTTATTTTATCATTGTCCAAATCACAGAAAATCTAATCTCTTGGAACTAGTTACTTTTAAAATGAAAATGATCTCAGAGTAGTTTCACAATCTCAAATGGTCCCTATCTATAACTTTCAAGTTCTTTTGTTAAAAAAAAAAGGAAATACAGAACAGAATTAAGTTCTGAAATGCTTCTGGCTAAGGGGATCAGAAAAGACCCTCTCTGTTAGCACCTGTGAATATCAAAATTGAGCCTGAACTATGAGATGTTTAAGTCAATAAATAAATGTTGTGTGGGCGCCTGGGTGGCTCAGAGGGTTAAAGCCTCTGCCTTCGGCTCGGGTCATGATCCCAGAGTCCTGGGATCGAGGCCCGCATGGGGATCCCTGCTCAGCGGGGAGCCTGCTTCCTCCTCTCTCTCTGCCTGCCTCTCTGCCGACTTGTGATCTCTCTCTCGCTGTGTCAAATAAATAAATAAAATCTTAATAAATAAATAAATAAATAAATGTTTAAAAAATAAATAAATAAATGTTGTGTGACTATAGTCAGTAACATAAGGCCTAGACTTTACTGATGGGGGCCCCACACCTGAAACTCAATCATCTAGAAATGTAATCTCTAAAATTCTATTTTTGGCAGAGTCCCAAAAGAATCCTTTCCCATCACCCATTTCATCAGATATAGCAAAAGTAGGGGTGCCTGGGTGGCTTAGTCAGTTAAGTGTCCTTTCAGCTCAGGTAATAATCCCAGGGTTCTGGGATTGAGCCCCGAATCGGGCTCTGCGGGGAGTCTGCTTCTCTCCCTCCCTCTGCCCCACCCCCCACTTGTGATCTCTCCCTCCCTCCCTCTCTCTCTCTCTCTCAAATAAATAAAATCTTAAAAAAAAAAAAAAGCATAGGAAAGTTCCTCTTGGAAGGTAAGCATGGCTTCCAAACCACAAGGTCTTCAAAGCCTAAAGGACATTGTTAAATTGACAGACATTACCTAGTTTTTCAAAAATTTTTATGCTGCTTCCTGCAAAGCAATTTTTTTGGTAGTTTAGTTTATAAAATTCTAAGTAGCCACAATATAAGGAATTTTAGTTTAGATTTAGGGAAGAAGGTAATGAGTCAAATACTAACAATTAAGAACTATAAATAGTTTAAGATCCCTGTTCCTCCTTTTGGAACTAAGAGTTTGAAATAGAGCAATAATTTCCAGCTCCATTTATGAATATAAGGGCCAAAGAAACTATTTTATTTATTTATTTACTTATTTTTTAAAGATTTTATTTATTTACTTGTCAGAGAGAGAGAGAGAGAGAGAGGACAAGCACGGGGAGTGGCAGGCAGAGGGAGAAGCAGGCTCCCCACTGAGCAGGGAGCCTGATGTGGGACTCGATTCCAATCATGACTTGAGCCAAACACAGACACTTAACCGATATAGCTACCCGGGTGTCCTGAGAATATTTTTATTTTTAATCATCAACTGATAATTTTCTTCCACCAATCCATCTAACAGTATTAAGTACTTACTCCATGCAAGGTGATATTAGGGTTATATAAAGTTCTTTAAGACATGATTGTTGTCTTCAAAGAAATTATAGATACTCAAGATCTACATAAAGGCAAATTAGGGCTCCATGCTTCTAAAATTAATAATTAGCACCACAATGAGATATCACCTCACACCAGTCAGAATGGCTATTATAGAAAAGACAAGAAATGACAAGTGTTGGTGAGAATGTGAAGAAATGGGAACCCTCATGTCTGCTGGTAGGAATGTGAATTGGTACAGCTATTACGGAAAACAGTATAGAGGTTCCTCAAAAACTTAAAAATAAAAATACCATATGATCCAGTCATTCCACTGCTGGGTATTTACACAAAGAAAATGAAAACACTAATTTGAAAAGATATGTGTATCACTATGTTCACTGCAACATTATGTACAATAGCCAAGATATGGAGGAAACCTAAATGTCCATCAATAGATGAATAGATAAAGATATGGTATATTTATATAAAATGGAATATTACTCAGCCATAAAAAAGAATGAACTCTTGTTATTCGTTATAACGTGGACGGACCTAGAGGGTGCTATGCTAAGTGAATTAAGTCAGACATAGAAAGACAAATACTGTATGATTCCACATGTGGAATTTAAAAAACACAACAAACAAAACAGAACAGATTCATAAATACAGAAAACAAAATGACGGTTGCCAGAAGAGAGGGGATTGGGGGATAGGCAAAATAGGTGAAAGGGATTAAGAGGTACAAACTTCCATTTATAAAATAAACAAATCACAGAGATGAAAAGCACAGCATAGGGCGTATAAGTCAATAATACTGTAGTAACTTTGTATGGTGACAGACGGTGACTAGACTTACTATGCATTGGCATAATGTACAGAACTGTCAAATCATGATGCTGTACATCTGAAACTAATATAACATTGTAGGTCAACTGCACCTCAATTAAAAAAAAAAAGAATTGTAGGGGCATCTGGATGGCTCAGTGGGTTGAGTGACCAACTCTTGGTTTCGGCTGAGGTCATGATCTCAGGGTCCTGAGATCGAGCCCTGCATCAGGCTCTGCACGCAGAAGGGTTTGCTTCTCTCTCTCTCTTCTTCTCCCTCTGCCCCTCCCTCGGTCTTGCACTCTCAAAATAAATCTTAAAATAATAAAAAAAAAAGAACTGTAAACATAAAAAACAAAAATCAAAAAACCCAATCAAGCCCTACTCTTCCATATGTTCTTAATGTAATTTCTAATTTCATACAAAACAAATAAGCTGTTTTTTAAAGGTGAGCATCAAGAGCACACAGCCAAGTCAGAAGAACAGTGAGAGGGCATAAGAGCTGCATTTACTATTCCATGTATTTATACTGTTGTTTTTATTACTGTGCACCTAGAGGGGCCACAAGCATTACTTGGGGGAAAGGGAATATATAAGAAGTTCTGAAGAGAACAGGAGGTTCTTTGTCACCTAACTCCTTTGTCCTTTCATTTTCCCATCTTAATCCTCATTTTTAATTTATGTGATATGAAAATCTTCCCCCTTCTTTGAGGATGGGGAAGATCAATGATGTTAACTCATGTTTAATGATTTTTCCTACGGAGATGCTCTTGAGTGAGGTAGAAATATTAGGGATTTTACCACAAAATGACTCCCTTACCCTCAACTTCTCCTTCAGAATGAATCACTGCAGAGTGAAGAGTTGGCCTTCATTCCAATATAAGGAAATAAAGAGTAGAAGGAAGTCATGCAATTCTTTCCATTTAATAAAGGGCTTTTGACATGTGTTCTTTATGAAAAAGCAATAAAAGCCAAAAATCAGACCAACAAAACACATCCACCAAAAGGCTTGTGTATAGTCTGGTGGGTTGCAGAGGGAAGGAGCAGGAGATAATGCCATTTTGAGGTACAAGGCAGTAACACAGAAGCAAAGTAAGATGAGACCTACAAGTTGCCTGCATGGAGTTCACCAATTTTTGTAAGTCTACAGAACGTTTCCTATCTTGCTCTCATATACTTAAATAAAGTCCCAGTGTTACCAAAGTTAAAATCCCAGAAACTCACTTAAGAGTAAGGGATTATTATAGGTCCTTTAAGAAACCTGCCTGGAATAGTTTGTAGGTTTAGTGTTTTGCAATCAAGTTTAAACTGAGTAACAGAAAAAGACAAACGGAAGTGAGAAGCTACCTCCTTTTTTATGTGAATAACTCAGCAGTTTTTCCTCTATTCACACTTTCTTTGTAGGCCATATCTGATAGCAACAGCAGTAAGTAAAGTTAGATGGGGCAACTCAGAATGTGAGCGGAGATTATTTTCAAGGGTAGAGGTGGGAGTGGGGGCAATACTTCCTTGGGGGCATGTGCAAACATGTGGGGACACTGGTTCTCACAATGACTGCAGAGGGCTATCAGCATTTAGTAGGCCAGGGTCAAGGATGCTGAATGTGTCCTACTCTGCTCCAGACAGAGCCACATGAGGAAAGAATAATCACTCTGTCAAAATGCTCACAGTACCCTGATGAGTCAAAATGTTTCAACTGATCAGAAGCACTAACAGAGCAAATTAAATCTTTTTTGATTAGCTTAAAAGTAGCTCAAAGGGCTCTCTATAGGTTATAAGGCTGGTTAAACACTAAGTAAGTACTTAAAACAGTATGACTTATCTAAACCTTTTGTTACAACTATAAATATTCAGTAAAGAGCTGTTTATTTTTTTATTTTTATTTTTTACTTTTTGAGAGAGAGAGAGAGAGAGAGCGAACGTGCACACTGGTTGGGGTCGGGGGAGGGAATGGGGAGAGAGAGAGAGAGAATCTTAAGCAGGCTCCATGTCCAGTGCAGAGCCCAACTTGGGGCTCAATCCCATGACCCTGAGATCATGACCCGAGCCACAGAAGAGCCAGTCACTTAATCCACTGAGCCACCCAGGCGCCCCAAGAGTTGTTTTAAAAAGTTGTTTATCTTAATAAAGTTGCTTAAAAAAGTCAAGGAGATGGGCGCCTGGGTGGCTCAGTGGGTTAAAGCCTCTGCTTTCGGCTCAGGTCATGATCTCAGGGTCCTGGGATCGAGGCCCATATCGGGCTCTCTGCTCTGCAGGGAGCCTGCTTCCTCCTCCTCTCTCTCTGCCTGCCTCTCTGCCTACTTGTGATCTCTCTCTCTGTGTATCAAATAAATAAATAAAATCTTTAAAAAAAAAAAAAAGTCAAGGAGAGGGATGCCTGGGTGGCTTAGTCAGTTAAGCGTCTGCTCGGCTCAGGTCATGATCCCAGGGTCCCTGGGATAGAGCCCTGCATCAGACACCCTGCCTGGCAGGGAGTCTGCTTTTCCTTCTCCCTCTGTCCCTCCCCCTGTTCATGTGTGCTCTCTCTCAAATAAATGGATAAAATCGTTAAAAAAAAAAAGTCAAGGAAAAAGATGTTAACTACTACCACATTTTTTATAGTACCCTAAAATACTTAATTACACTTTAGCCTTTAAAATAAATAAATTTGTTTGGTGCATAAAGATATGTTTGATATTTATGTTGGGCTTATAATCTGTATATCAGGCAAAATATACTACCATCTGGTGGCAACATGCCTTAACCTAAGGCTCAATATTTGGTAATAATGAGCTTCTTGACAATGTAACCTACAACTTAAAAATAAATTATAAACACGAAGGTTTGGAAATTCCACCTTAAGTTAAATTTTTTTAAGTGTCATCAACCTGATTTATTACTTTTGTAACATTTTGGTAACTTTCTTTAAAGCTTATAAATTTGGCTGAATGCTCCATCAGGTGGTAACAAAAGGAACAGTATTTCCCATTATTAGTAATTGCAGAGTTTTAAGGAAAAGGGCCATTACTAGGAAAAGCAATCTATGTATGGTTCGTGTCGAAGTTTTAAATCTTTCATAATTGTGAATTTATAGTTGGTCCAGATATAAACTCTGCTCCATTCATCTAGGTTTACTAAGAATACTACCTCCGTAGCATTAAAAATGTAGTTAGAAACTCAACACTTAATTTTCTTTTGATAGTACAGATCCTGGAAAAGTCACGAAGGAACCTTCCTAGTCTACAATGAACTGGCATGCACCCATTCTGCTTTGCGGATACTGCTGACACACACAGCGTCAATGTTGTCCATATGCTTTATGAGCTGTCTATGTACTATCTATATATGCTCTATGCCCATGCTCTCATATAAAAATACTTCAAATAGTTGGAAATGGAAGATGCCACTGCACTGCTAGTTTTAGTTTCTAAAGTTCTCATTTCTCTTATGCTCAAATTATTTTCTTCTGTGCCAAGTGAATCCTCTCAATACCCAATTTTTCCTTTTTCTGCCTTTCTCATTTTCACTGGACATAAGTTTGCCCCTTCACTAAGGATCTGCCAGAGGAAGTTTAAGCTTTGGTTCTGGCTAAAAAGTACAGCTACAACTCTGAAGAGGACATAAAAGTTTCTCCCTATACCTAAGATACAAGAGATTAAAAAAAAAGCCATTCATTACAGAGAAAAAGTTGAAAGATAAAACACTTCATAGGGAGAGTACTATTTTTTGTCCAAATTATTTTTGTCCATGGCAGGTAAAGAACAGTCTATGTAATGTTTAATAAGAAATCCATTTCAAACTCCCATACCATAATATAATTCAGAAACACAGCTTCTTCAGTCAGCCATGGGGGTGAGGGGACAATTCCCAGGGTACTCAAGTTAACGGTCCTGTCAACCCCGTCATCCCCACATTGCAATGCCAATGTAATTCCACATAAACACAATTATGTGGAGGCAAACACTGTTGCAGAGTATAAGAGCTACATATGCATTTCTCCAAGAAACACAACTTGTAAGGCTCATGAGGCACGGCAATGTTTGTGGCAAAGAGGACCAAAGTGGGGAGCAGATTAGATTCCTGGAGTCTGTTGCTTAGCATGCAATCCAGAAAGAACTAAGCTCCACGATGACTGACTGACTGACTATCATATATAGAACCACATATTGCTTTGAGCACAAAGGGCATATAAAAAATAATATTTGAGTGCCCTGGGCACTGTTCTAATCAGTTTTCAAGATGCTGCATGTAATGTTACTATCTGGGCTAGTCAATTTGGGTGGTGATAACATAATTGCAGTTAAGGTCATAGACTCTATATGTTTAGTTAACACATATTTAAACAAACAAACCAAAAAATAAAATACCTTTTCCATACCACAGACTACTGGTGACCTAGTTACCTTACAAATGTACAGTACTGGTCCTAATACAGATTGAGTGACAGTGTATAAAACCTATCATTAGAACTGGAATCAAAACTCCAAGAGCAAAGCAAATCTGTTTTTTAAAAAATATTTTATTTATTTATTTGAAGAGAGAGAGAGAGAGAGAGTGAGTGCAAGTGGGGGTAGGGGCAGAGGCAGAGACTCTCAAGCTGACTCCACGTGGAGCACAGAGCCTGACACAGGACTTGACCTCATGACCCTAAGACCACGACCTGAACCAACACCAAGAGTCAAGAGGCCCGACTGCACCAGCAGATGCCCCGAAACCACCCAAAAGGATGATCACAAAGTCTGATGTTCCAACCAGAGAAACTTGTACCACCCAGGTATAATTAGTCAAATGGCTTTTTTTTTGTTAAATTTTAAATATTTTGAGTACAGCTGATACACAATGTTATAACAGTTTCAGGTGTATAACACAGTGATTTGACAAGTTTATACATTATGCTATGTTCACCACAAGTGTAGCCGCCATCTATCCTGATATGTCACTATTACAATTTCATAGACTATATTCCTTATGCTGTCTGTGCCTTTTATTCCCAAGGCATAGTCCATTCATAACTGAGAGCCTGTATCTTCTAACCCTTTCTCTCCTGGCAACCATCTTTAGTTTGTTTATTCTTAGTATTTATGGATCTGATTCTGCTTTTTGTTTTTTTATTCATTTGGTTTTTTGTTTTGTTTTTTTTAGATTCTACTAAGGAGTGAAACCATATGGTATTTGTCTTTCATCTCAGTCTCACTTATTTCACTTAGCATAATACCCTCTAGGTCCACCCATGTTTTTTCAAATGGCACAAGCTCATCTTTTCTTATGGCTGCATAATATTCCACGGTGTACAGATATACATATACATACACACACACACACACCACATCTTCCTTATCTGTTCAACTATTGATGGACACCTAGGCAGCGTCCATACCTTGGCTATTATAAATAATGCTATAATGAACATAGGGGTGCATACATGTTTTCAAATGAGTATTTTGGGTTTTGGGGGGGGTAAATATCCCAATAGCAGAACCATTGAATCATATGGTATTTCTATTCTTAATTTTTTGAGGAACTTCCATACTGTTTTCCATAGTGGCTGTACCAACTAACATCCTCATCAAGAGTGTATAAGGGTTCCCTTTCTCTCTATATTGTTGCCAACACTTGTTATTTCTTGTGTTTCTGATTTTAGCCATTCTAACAGGTATAAGGTGATATCTCATTATGGTTTCAATTTGCATTTCCCTGATGATTAGTAATGCTGAACATCTTTTCCTTTGTCTGTTGGCCATTGTATGTCTTCTTTGGAAAAATGTCTATTCAGGTCCTCTGACCGTTTTTAAATCTGATTTGCGCGCGTGCGCGCGCGCGCGTGTGTGTGTGTGTGTGTGTGTGTGTGTTGAGTTGTGTAAGTTCTTTATGTATTTTGGGTATTAAGCTCTTTTTGGATATACCATCTGTAAACACCTCCCACTCAGTGGGTTGGCTTTTTGTTTTGTTGATGGTTCCCTTTGCTGTGTAAAAGCTTTTTATTTTGATGTAGTCCCAATTGATTATTTTTACTTTTGTTTACCTTGCTTTAGGAGACATACCTAGAAAAATGTTATCACGGCCAATGTCAGAGAAATTACTGCCTGTGTTCTCTTCTGCTATTTTTATGGTTTCAGATCTCACATTTAGGTTTTTAATCCATTTTAATTAGTCAAACATCCTTATTGTTCCAGCCCTTAGTCCTCTTTCTTTTTTTTCTTTAAATTATTTATTTATTTGTCAGAGAGAGAGA
The DNA here is from genome assembly GCA_002007465.1 of Ailurus styani. Classification (NCBI taxonomy): domain Eukaryota; kingdom Metazoa; phylum Chordata; class Mammalia; order Carnivora; family Ailuridae; genus Ailurus; species Ailurus styani. Next base: position 4,086,158 of record LNAC01000043.1, read on the forward strand.
TAGAGAGAGCACAAGCAGAGGGGCAGGCAGTAGGCAGAGGGAGAAGCAGGCTCCCTGCTGAGCAAGGAGCCCGATGCAGGACTCGATCCCAGGACCCTAGGATCATGACCTGAGCCAAAGGCAGATGCTTAACCAACTGAGATATCCAGGCATCCCTTTAGTCCTCTTTCTATACTGTCTTTCCATCATGTCATACAGTCTGATAGCTTTAAATAATATCTAAATGCTCCAAAGATGCAACAGATCTGTCATTTTTCCAGCTGGATATCTAATAGATATGTTAAACTTAACATACCTAAAACTGGATTCCTGATTTTCCTCCCAACCTTCAACATCTGCAGACTTTCCCATGTCAATTGACAGCAACTCTATCTTTTCAATTGCTCAAAACTTCGGAGTCATCCAAGACTCCTCTTTCCCTCACATCCCACATATCCAGAATCTATCAACTCTCAACACCTCTACCACTGCCACACGATCCAAGTTCCCATCATCTCCTGCCTGGATTACTGTAATAGTCCCCCAGCTTCTACTCTTGTCTCAAGTCTAAACTCAATGCAGCAGCTAGAATGATTCTTTTAAAACTTAAGTCAGATCATGTCACTCCTCCGTTCAAAATCCTTCAATGGCTCTTCATTTCACTCAGAGTAAAACACAAAGGTTTACAACACTCTATAACTACATGATCTGATTCTCTTTCCTACTATTCTTCTCTAATATTTCTTGTATGTGCCACAACTTGCCCACCCTATGGCCTTTGCTCTAGCTGTTGCCCCTGCTGGGAACACTCTTCCTCCAGAACTCTTTGTGGTTAACTTCCTCAGCTTCTTCAAATCTTTGTTCAAGTATCAGTCTGTCAACAAGGCTTACTCAGGCAACCTACTTGATACTACAACCTGTCCTCTTTCCACCAATCTTCCTTCTTCCAACTCTTTTTATTTCAAACTGCATCTATCACTGTCTAACATGCGATATACTTTATTATGTTTATTGTTCACTGTCTGCCTCCTCCTCCCTGCTAGAATGTTAAGCTTCATGAGGCCAGGATCTGTCTTGCTGACTAAGGTATTCCAAGTGCCTAGAGCAATGTACGGCAAATATCAGGCACTCAATAAATATTTGATGAATGAATGAGTGAATGTTGATTTTAAATTTAGTGTGATCCTCACGGTATACACATTCCATGTGTGCTTTATATCTCCTGGATCAAGCAGGTTAATTATGTTGTTCAAATCTTTTAAGCCCTCATGTTTTTTTGTCTGTTTGACATTAGTTTCTGATAGACGTGTGCTAAAATCTGCAACTCTGAACGTCAACATACTATTTCCTTGCTACCCTGTCAGCTTTTTACAAATTTCGAAACTGTATTTCAGTGTCTACAGTTCATTATTTTATATCTTGTTTGTGAATTGTTCCTTTTTTTTACAAGTAAGAAATATCTTCCTATAATTTGATGCTTTTTGCCTGAAATTATCATTTTTTGGGGGGGTTCTTTTTTAAAAATATAAATTCAATTAATTAACATATAGCGTATTATTAGTTTCAGAGGTAGAGGTCAGTGATTCATCAGGCGTGTGTAATACCCAGTGCCCATTCCATCATGTGCCCTCCTTAATGTCCATCACCCGGTTACCCCATCTCTCTACCCCCTCCCCTCCAGCAACCCTCAGTTTGTTTCCTACCATTGAGTCTCTTATGGTTTGTCTCCCTGTTTTCATCTTATTTTATTTTTCCCAGGTTTGTTTCTTTTAGTAACCAGAATCATGTTGTATGTATTCTTCTTTGACGTGCTTGTTGGAGATGTTCTCAGCCTAGCACACTCCTTTTATCCATTATATATTCCACAGAATTAGTGTCACTATTTGGGATGCTCCATTCTGCTATTCTAATTATGCCCAGTTTTGTGCACAAACTTGAGCACAGGGCTGGAGTCTGGGGGTTAGAGTGTCAGTTTGAGCCCTTGGCAATCTGAGGTGAAGGTGTGTTGACTTGGCATTGAGCGGGTGGCAGGTGGCAGGAAATTATTTTTTGATGGATATTAATGTTGTCATATCAGTTCTTTTCTTCATGAGTATCTGCATATATTTTTCCCCATATTTTTTTACTCCCCTTCAGTATCATTTTGAAGATAGCATAAAGTAAGTAGAATAATCTGAGTGTCTCTCTGGCTTTGTAGATGAATTTATATTATGATTGCTTACGTATTTTATATTTCCTATTTACTATGTTTTCCCTTTGCTTCTTTTTATCTCCTTTCCTGCCTTCTATTGAATCGAGTAAACAAATTTTTAAAATTACCTATTTTTAGGGGCGCCTGACTGGCTCAATTGAAAGAACATGTGACTCCTGATCCCAGGGTCATGAGTTCGAGCCCCACATTGGGTGTAGAGATTATTTAAATAAGTAAATAAACTTTAAAAAATTTTTAAAAATTACCAATTTTTCTACTACCGATTTAGGAGTTGTAACTTCTATTTCTATATTCCTATTACTTTAGTGGTTATTCCTACATCCAACACACAATTATTTAAATTATTTTTTTCTTTACAAGTTTATAAACTTAATCAGTATCCTTTCTACTCAAAATAAGGACCTTAGCATACTTTTACATATTTAACACGTTGTTGCTAGAATTTTAGATCCGGTTTTTTACACATAAAAGAAAAACGTTAGCTTTATCACCATATGTTAATACTTCTGCTTCTAGTATTCCACTGTTTTCTGCATGTACTTTTCTTTTTGCTGAAGAACATCCTTTGGTTCTTTCATTAGCAAGAGTTTGGGGGTTGAGAAGTTAGCCCCTGTGTATCTGCAAATGCCTTTATTTCACTCTTGTATACAGAAATCATTCATAGAATTGTAGGTTTATAAGTGTCTTTCCATAGCACTTTGAAGATATTGTTACCTATTGCTGCCAGAGCCTAATGCCGAAATGAGAACCATTTTGGAGATACAAAATACATCTGTATTTTTTCTTTGCATTTAAAATTTCTCCCAGGGAACCTGGATGGCTCAGTTAGTTGGGTGTCTATTGGTTTCTGCTCAGGTCATGATCCCAGGGTCACAGGATTGAGCCCTATGTCAGGCTCCAAACACGGAGCCCCCTGCTCATGCTCACTCTCTCTCTCTTTCTAATAAATAAATAAAATTTTTAAAAAATCTTTTTTCTCTATATCGTTAATCTCCTACAATTTCATTTTGGAAATGATTAATAGTTATGGGTTTATTTACTGTGCTTTATGGGTGAGGTTTTTCTATTCTGAGGACTCCTGCCTTCATGGATTAATACTCAACTGCAATCTTCATTATTATTATCCCCTCTTTCTCATTCCCTCTCTCTGCTCCTTTGTGCCTCCTGGCAGACGTGTGCTTGAGCTCCTCAGGCTGTGTTCTGTGTCTGTGTCCCACTTCTCCTCCAGGTCTCCTATCTCCATCTCGATGCTGCACTGAGGTGTTTTCTCTGCCCTAATTCCAGTTCACTGGTTTTTCTCTGAAGCTGGAAGCAGTACACTGTGCAGTCTCTCTTCTGTCACTTCATTAGATATTGTTTTCATTTAAATGTTACATTTTCACTTCCAAGACCTCGAAGTGGTTCTTTCTCATACCCTTCTGTTTTGCCTTTTTTTTTTAAGATTTTTTTTTTAATTTGTCAGAGAGAGAGAGAGAGAGCGCGCGCGCACAAGCAGGGGAAGCGGCAGGCAGAGGGAGAAGCAGGCTCTCTGCTGAGCAGACTCAATTCCAGGATCCTGGGATCATGACCTGAGCCAAAGGCAGATGATTAACCAACTGAGCCACCCAGGTGTCCTGCACAGCTTTCTGTTCTTGTTTCATTACCCGTTATTCTTGTTTTGTGGGATCTAACTTCTTTTGTATGTTGAGAATTTTAATTTATTTTAAAACCCTCTATATATCATTCTATTATCTTTTCTCTCAGGTATCAATTCTCTCATTTGTTGGGTCTCCTGACTGTTTTTCAAGGTCTTAAATTTTACGAATGCTTTGTAATATTTTGAGGACTCAATTTCTACAACAGTGTTAAAATATGAGTATCTGTCTCTACACGGTGGTTTCAAGTTGCCTCAGCTTAGACCTGATAAAATGCTAGCCTTGAACCTGATCTTAAGTTGGCAGCTCTGAGTTCTATCTTGAGTGGGTCCTTGTGCTTGCAGCATCTGGCTTCCCTTTCTAATTTTTGGCCAGGTATAAGCAGTGTACTTCTGTAATGCTACTGGGATGAGCTGAACTAACCCAGCCCATATTTGCAGGTAGCATAGTGTGTTCCTGGTTCATACTCCGAGTAGGCAGAATCCTTGCAAAAAACCCTGACCCAATTGCCTATATCCATTTATAGCTCCCCTCCCACAGTGGCTTTTCTCTCCATTATTGGCCCAAAGAGACTTTCTTTCTTGTTTTTAAGTATGATTGTGTATTTTTAAAAATCTTTAAAAAATATCTACCCACTACTTCTTAATCTTGTAATGAGAGGAACAGGATTCATCCTTACCTGGAAATCTAGGAGTAACTTCCATTTTTGAAATAATAACAGTTCAATTCTCCTAACCTTACCAGTCTATAAACATTAGCAAATACATCCAAGGTTCAAAATCAAAATCAACTGCAGTGGAGGAACATTCTGAATACTTGGAAGTAGTCTGGATTGAAATACATAACAGATAGACTGAAAAATCAGAAACAGAGGGAAGATGATTTTAAAAAGGTAAGAAACTTGGGACAGCAGCAGACTTTATTGTAGACCTTGTGTATAAATTCTACCATAAATGGAATTGAACTGAGCAAAAGAAGAGGTGCTTTCCATAACCCTGGGGACAGCACTGCAGCCAGCAGAGTCTTGGCATAAGCACCACCTGCACTCTTGCACCTGGACGACAGCCATCAGCACAATGGAAAGAACGCCGATCTGGGAATTCAGAACTGTTCTAGTGCATTCTCTGCCACTAAGCTATTGTACAGCATAGGTTAAGCCATGATCCCTTTTGGGGACCCAGGTATTTTATCTGTAAAATAAGAGAGTTGGGCTAGAATAGCTTCTAAAGTACCTTCCAGAAATAATTTTCTGTGATCTCAACAGTTCGGTACTTCATAAGTATGCCGAGTCTTCCATTCTTCAGTTTGCTGAGTCAATATCTTGCCAGGTAAAGGAAGAAAACGATGCATTCCTGAAATCAGTGTTCAAAAACTAAAACTCACAATCACCAGAGGTATGGCTTTTTCTGATCACCACTTTGCTAAAGAACAGCCTACTGGTGCCTGGTGACTGGATGAAGTTTCTGTGTGGGTGTAGACACAATCCAAGTTTTAAATAGAGAAAAGCTAACCACGCCAGACCAAAACAAAACCCCTACACACAGTCTCAGACACCACAGAGGAAAACAGGTCTTTTCTACAAACATGTCTGTCACTGATAGTTGAGAAGACAACGAAAATAAATCTCACACTGATGACATCAAAGTGCAGAGAGGGGCAAAAGTGGGCAGCCTGCTGCAATCACAGGATGTAAGGGATGTGACTCCGCCCACTGTAAAGCTTGCACCACTAGAAATTTCATGTGAAGAGAAATGTAGGAAAGAGAACGAGGAAGGAAAGTCGGAGTTCTACTGAAAAGAAGGAAAAGTGGATTAAAAATCTAAAAATTAGCTTAAGGTGGCAAGGAAAACTCGATAATAAATCTTAGAGTTTCTCAGTGCTTTGACTACACTCACAGTGAATTTCTATGAACTGTTTAATTTCATCACATTGCACTAAAAGCCATGTAGATTCCAACCCATAGGTGCGAAGATGGAGAATTAGCATATGACCAGCCCCACTCCCAAGCAGTCTTCAGGTAACATTCTAAAGACAATTAAAAAAAAACAAAAACAAAAACCAACATTTGCTAAAAGGCACCTTGCCATTCACATGCTGCATGTGAGGCACAGTGTGCTGCACTGACACTGTATGTGTGGACACAGACAATATTAGGGATGGGGTTGGTGCCCAGTAGATTTCTCGACTCCACCATCAAATACTCCACTCCAACAGAAATGCACAACCCCTCACCAGAGAGGGAAGAAGTGCTCTGACAAAATTCCCACTTGGTTCAAACAGTCTTCACTTTCAGGCAAGCCTTCACTTTTGGGAAGTTTGTGTGGCCAAAGCATTTAAGGGAAAAAAATATATAAGTAACAGGGAGCATTAAAAAAGATAAAGAAAAAATAGAAAAAAGCCAGTCATATTTAGTCTCACTTTAGAAACACAATCACTGGTAACACTCTGGAGACTACCCCAGTCTTTTTACCTGGACCTGGGTTTCCTCTATCCTTTCACAGTTGTACTCCTATTACGTACATAATTATGCATCTCGTTCATTCAGTAATCTTTTTTAATATTTTTATTTATTTATTTGACAGAGAGAGATACAGTGAGAGAGGGAACACAAGCAGGGGCAGTGAGAGAGGGGGAAGCAGGGTTCCCACTGAGCAGGGAGCCCAACACGGGGCTCAATCCCAAGACCCCGGGATCATGACCTGGGCCTAAGGCAGACGCTTAACGACTGAGCCACCCAGGTGCCCCCATTCAGTAATCTTTTATCCTAAGCATTTATCCAGGTTAAGACACTATCTTTGTAACTCAATTTTAAATGGCTGCCTCATACTCTAATCTGTTCCAAGGAAACACCCCTAAATGGCTAGTAGTCAGGGAACAGTAAAGCAAACTATGATTCATAGAATTCCATTGCACGGATGAATCATAGTTTACTTAACTGCTGCCAGAATACTGGACATTTAGGTTGTTTCCAATTTTTCCACTATTACGAACAACTAAATGGACTCAATCTGTTTTGTTCAATAGTACCTAGCAAACAGCGTTTCACATAATAGGTACTCAAGTATTTATCGAATGAATAAATGTTTACAGAGCTACATACATACAATACACCCTGTGAAGAAAATCTGTATATAAATCTTCCCCGCCATTTTATATTTAGGACTGTTTCTTAGAGAAAGATTCCCATAAGTAGAAATTATGTATTAATTTGGGGCTTTTCATAGTTTGACAGCTTGCTTTTTGAAAAGGAAGTATTAACTTGCATTCCCAATAGTAAAATACAAGGAGGTGCATTTTACTATACTCTCACCTAAATTGGGCATTATCTTTTCAAAATCTTAGCCTATTTTGGTTGGTAAAGAAAAAAAAAGCCCTACTTATAATACTAATTTATAATTTTGAATACTAGTGAGGTTATGTACTTTCCCTTATAGATGTTAACCAGTTGTCCATCTTGAAATTGTTTTCTAATAATCTTTACTATCTAAATCAAATTTATTCCTTGAAGCTCAGTGGTAGGCTGCAGTAAGAAAACATTTTTAGGGAGTAAATTCTGGAAGAAACTTTGTTTAAGGGACTAACCTAAATGCATAGCTGGGAACAGCTTATTCATAGCTTATTCATTATTACATTGCAATGTGCTTTTACTAATGGACAAGTTGGAAGATAGAACTCTCAGTTCTTTACCTTTCCCTAATTCTTATCTGTTATATAACTGTTTTATTCGTGTCATTTTTCTGGGATGATGATGTAACTGAGGAGGGGGAACACTGGGAGAAAAGGTTCCCATATAATTCTTCTGGAATTTTTCTTTCAGGAAGCCATTCTAGATTAATCCAGAACCTCTAAGGGCTGTTTTCCACAATTGCATTCTATTGAACTTCTTTAGCTACGATAATCTTGGGGTGGCTTAGCAGACTTTGTCAATCCTGAAATAGGCTTTCTCTCTGAAGGTGCTCTGTAAACAAGTGAAACACAAAAAAAGGTAAAAAGACGGTCAGAGAAAACACGGTAGGTCTGGACAACATTATCAGTAATGAGAACCTGACAGTGACTGACAATCACATCTCACTAGTTAATCCAATAACTAGCTCCTTTCATAATTGCGAGCATAACATGGAAAATGCTCCTTTGGGATAGAGGAATATTTACTTTTCATTCCTTCAAAATATGCTTGCAGGAGCAGGCAAGAATGTTGATCTACCATCTGTTCTCAACAAGGAGAGGAGGCAGAAATGTGGAATAAGGACTGTTAGGAGGAAGCCCAATTCAGAGTAAAGCATGGAATCAGACAGTCACCACGATCTGCCAAATAATATGATGATTAGATGTGTCTGAACTCTTCGAGTCTTTACAAAGGCTTTCTTTCTCTCTCTTTCTCTCTTTCCCTCCCTCCCCCCCCTTTTCTTTTCTTCTTTCCTCCTTTCACAGCAAACGATCTTGGAGCTTTGCCTACAGAGCGAATGGCTACTAAACAGATGCTATTAACCCCCAGGAAACTCATTGAGGTCATTATTGTGGACAGTGGCAAAGAGAAGGGACCACTGATTCAGCGTCACCCAGACCACCAAACAGCTCTCACGTCAGCAAGATCTCCTTATTGCCAAATCCACCGGGTACTCTGGGGTTCTCAGACTCTATGTGGATTACAGAATCAAACTGGATATGATTACAGAGGACTGTGGTAGCTACAGTTTGTCTTTCCAGCAATTTATCTCTTTCTCTTCTTTTGGTAACAGGATCAGGATCTTCTTTCAGCCTGTGGGGAGCCATCCATGTAGCTGATCCTCTCCTAACCCTCCTCCTGCAAAGAGCGGTAGCTGCTGCTTCCTCATTATCACTACCATCACTACCATTGTCATCATCATTACCACCACCATGGTAGTTAACATATACTGAGCACTTACCATGTCCAGCACTGTAAGCTTTATCTGTATTATCTCATTTAAAGAAATGACCTATGTGATAGCGAGTTATTTCTTACATGTTTGAGTTATAGGAAACTGAGGCACAGAAGGAGTATGTACTTTGCCCAAGGTTGCACAATAGGTAGCAGAGCAGGAATCTGAACTCAAATACCTCGGTTTCAAAGTGCTGGCTCTTAACCACTATGCTCCACTGCCCCTCTAACCATCTAATCTCTGGCTACAGAAATAGGCTCAGGAAGTTTACCTGAGCCAGGTAGGGTCAACTGGAGAGAGAGACACTAAGACAGAGACAATGTTCTTCCTCTGTGGTCTACACAGAGAAGGAGGCAGAACTCTGATGACCAAGTTTTAGCCTCCTGCATTTAGCTATGCCTGACACCAGCCTGGATCAATGTACAGATTTCCCAGTTACATAAGCCTTTTGCTTGAGCTACATGAAATTACATTTCAGTCACCTTGAGCCCTTGAAACTTTTCACTCCCTTGTTTGATGGGACGTATTCTTTCCTGGCTCTTTTCCTTCTTCTCTGACCATTTCCTCCCTGATCTCTTTCATGGGCACCTCTCCTCCCCAGCTTATCCCTTAAGGTGTGGCCCAGCCTCTGTCGTAATCTGTCTACTCTTCCTTTTTCACAGCAGTGATCCTCCTTAGCAGCCCACAAACGTTCTGAGAGGCCTCCCCTGGGGAATGTGCTTCTTTTGCTCTTCCTGCTTTGGAATCATTGTGATACTGAACCAGTTACTCAAATGAGTGCATCCCTTACAACAATGAGGAAGAAAAAAAGTTAAGAACCAACTGTTCTACAAGTTATTCTTGGAAAATACCACCCTTTTAAACTATTACCAGCAGGCTGGTACCCTCTAAATCTTTATTTCTAGCCCCCAAACCTCTCCACATTTCAGGCCTCTGTATCTACCTGCCTGTAGGATATTTAATTTCATATGTCTGATAGGTACCTCAAAGTCAGCATGTCCAAAAGCAAACACATTATCTTCATTGCAAACATGTTCTTCCTCCTGAATTCCCAACCTCATTAATGGCATATTATCCACGCAGTCATCAAAGGAATGTCATTAATTGGATTGTTCTACAAATCTTCATAGAAGACATAGCTAAATACTAGATATTCTGCTAGATCCTGAGGAGCTAAAATAACGAACAAGAAACAGACCTTGTTTTTAAGGATTTTAGTTTAATTGGCGAATACCACACACTAATAATTATCACTATATATTAAAGATTAATTCAAGATACTGAAGAGAACCTAATCTACTCTAAGGAAGGATCAAAGGAAGTGTTCTTGGAGACCCTAGGTGAGGCCTAACCTAAATCATAAATGGGTGTTAGAAAAGGGAGTGGGCAGAGGAAGAGGCAGTAAAGTAGGAGGAAGAGCATTCTAGGAAATGGGAATAAAGTGTGAAAGCTCAAAGATATGGGGTGAAGACTGATGGAGTACTATTATACTAGCAGCTTTCATTAATTAAAAACTTGCTAAAGCTAGGCACTACTTAAAGTGAAATACATTATTATTGCTGTCCTTACATCAAGCCTACAAGATAGGAATAACAATCTCATTTTTATAGTCACTTACAGAACTCAGAGAGGTTAAATTACTTCTCTGAGACCATACAGCTAATAAGAGATGGAACTAGCTTTGTACCTAGGTCTTCTGGCTCCAAAGCCAATACTGTTTCTACCAATCCATGCATCTTCTCAACCACTCTAGACTCTTCTTTATGTTCACTGTTCACATCCAGTAAAATATCAAATCCTGTTGAGTTTTCATATTTCTTAAGTTCCTTCCATTGAAACCATACTTAACATTAGAAACCTTGTCCATTATCTTTCATTTAGACACTAATAGACTCTAATTGCTCTCTAGGTATAAAAAAACTCTTTGTGTGTGTTGTGTGTTACAGAAAGTCAGACCAGAACTACTTCATTTTCTCCCTATGAGATCCACCAACTTATCTGTGTAAGTTCTCCTTTTCCACAGGAAGAAATATTCCTGCTTCTGTCTAGAGCTGGCCCTGGAGTAATTTAGGGTGTGGTCATGGACTCTTTTGTCTTCTTTACGCTGTTTTCCTGGGAGATCTCACCCAGTTCACCATCTCTGAGTATCATCTCTAAGGCAATGACTCCCAAATATCTTTATCTCCAGCTCTAATATCTCCCAGGATCACCAGATTCCTATGTTCGACTGCCTTCATGATATCTCAACTTGTATGTCTGATAGGAATACCACCTGCCCCATTAAAATGTGAGTATTATGAGGGGCAGGAACATTGTCTACCTTATATGTTTTTGTATCCTTAATGCATAATACTTGACACATACTAGGTAACCAATGGCCATTTCTTGATTAAATAAATGCATGCTGCTATGTGAGCCAAAGAATTCCTGAATGAGACTGAACTGTCCTAGGGGGCCTTTAAGAATTTGATTCTCTGTGGGTTAAATGGGCATTTTGGAGTAGAGGAAGGAGCAGAGATTGGCTCTAAGTCCCCTCAGCGTGCCAGAGTTAATCCTACTTTTTAATAATGACCTACCTGGAATATTAGCAATCCCTAAATATTATGCCTGTAGGAAGAGTATTTGTCAAATCTGCCTGTTAAAAATCACCTAGGAGACTTCTATTATAATACAGATTCCCAGGCTTTCCACTCTCCACCACTACTTCCCCTCCTAATTCAGAATCTCAATGGGGAGAGGCCTGAAATTCTGTATTATAAACAAATGACCCTAATGATTCTTTTTTTTTTTAAATGAGTTTCTTTCTTTTTTTTTAAAGATTTTATTTATTTATTTGACAGAGAGAGAGAGATCACAAGTAGGCAGAGAGGCAGACAGAGAGAGAGGAGGAAGCAGGCTCCCCGCTGAGCAGGGAGCCAGATGCGGGCCTCGATCCCAGGACTCTAAGATCATGACCTGAGCCGAAGGCAGAGGCTTTAACCCACCAAGCTACCCAGGCGCCCGACCCTAATGATTCTTACTGACAAGTTTGAGGAAGACTACTATAGAAGCTTCACCTATTAAAGTAATTATTGAAAATGGCTCCACTTGCTGGATAGCAGTATTCAAACTTGCCCTTAGCTCTAAGTCGAACACCCCAGAAATGATTTATAAGTTGCCCAAACACTATCTCATTATTTTTATTATTTAAGAACCAGAGGTCACCAGTGACTGTAAAGACTTCTTAGACAACATGTCATACATTAGGCAGACCATTATTCTATAGAAAGGATCTGGTTTTGTTTACTTGGCACAAAATTAATTGTGCCAACCCATTGCTGATTCCCATATGTGATATGAGTCTTTACTGTGACATATCACTGTCAGCTTTCATAACTTTTTTCCTTAAATCTGTTCAATAACCCGAATTTTAGCTTCTGTTTCCAAAAATCTACTCGTCTTAACGATCATTTCAAGTAAGCCCAAGGTCAAAGCTTTAAAGATTTCTGTCATCTCCTTTGTAAATCTCCCCCAAATTCTTCCTGTATATATTCTGCACACTGAAAGTTAACAAGGCAAAAAAACCCAATAAACTCCATAACCTACTCCTGACTAAGGAATTCAAATGACAACCAGCAATTAAAGTGAATGACAGGTACCCTTCCAAGAATCTGTGAGCCTTAAAGGCAAACTTATTTATGGCCATAGCCTAAAAAAGAAGAATTTCTCAAGTGTCAAGTGATTATATATCCCTGAACTGTAATTTTAGCTAACCTCAAAGTCAGGTCTTTGGGAGGTTAAAAGGGACAGGATTAGATGGGGAAAAAAGCAGATAGGGACATATTAGGAGAATCAACAATTTCAGACTTTCTCCTTAAAAGGTAATGAGCTACCAGATGGTAGCTACACTTGTGGTGAGCATAGCATAACCTATAGACTTGCTGAATCACTGTGCTGTACACCTGAAACTAATGTAGCATTGTGTGTCATCTACACATCATTAAAAAGATAAAAATGTTTTAGAAAGAAAAAAGGCAAAGAACTAAGAGAACAGAGAAACTACATTTAAAATGACATGGGAGAAATTCTTCCTCTTTTACTCCTTCATTCAGGAATTGTTATAGCTTGTTTTCTGCAGCTGACCAAAACTGTTGCCTTTCCAAGTGAGGACAAACAGCATGTATCACTCCAAACGACTCCTCTTGCCCCACAAAGCATCAATGATACTAAAGAATCAGAGGAATTGGAAAAATGCTGAATTACCAGAAAAGTGCTTGGATGAGAGCAAATTGACATTTGGAGTCATGTTTACGTCAGCAAACATTTCTGAATCTGTAACCAAGAGCAGAGGCTGGCAAACTGTGGCCTGGGCTGTAAGCCAAAGCCAGCCCACCAACTTACTTTTATAAGTAAAGTTTTATTGGAACATAGCCACTCCATTTATTGACATATGGTCTATGATTACTTTCCCACTATAATAGCAGAGTTGAGTAGTTGCAACAGACCATATGGACCACAAAATAGAAAATATTTACAATCAGGCCCTTTTTATAAAAGGTTTGCTAAGCCCTGACCTAGAAAGTGTAATGTACCGAAGATGAAAACTAGGCTGGCCCTGCTGCCATTGTCCCTCCCCCAACACACACCACTGGAGAACAGGCATAGACGTCCACCCTCCCCATGGACCTCAGGAAGGCAGTGCTGACCCTTCACAACAGCCAGCAAGCAGCTATACTAGACACCTGGAGAAATAAGAAACTAAGAATTCAGTAACCATAGATAGACCATGACTCACCAATTTGGTGTATCACTTTGAAGGTCTCCCAATAGTTAAGTGATTTTAGTTTGAGCTATTAAATTGCGAATGTTTTTTTTAATTGAGGTGTATATGACACACATTATATTAGTTTCATGTGTACAACGTGATGATTAGATATTTGTATATATTGCAAAATATACACCACAATAAGTCTCGTTAAAATCCCTTACCATAGTTACAGATTTTTTTTTCTTATCATGAGAACTTATAAGATTTATTCTTTTAGCAACTTTCAAACATGAAACACAGCATTTTAAACTATACTTGCCATACTGTTTGTCAAGTCCTCATGACTTAACAAAATGTTAATGGGTCTTAAAAATGTCCCTCCTTTCTTCTCAGTAGTCAATAACATTGGTATAGTTTAAGGTATAAGAGTTCAGGGTGTAAGAAAACATTTTTAAAAGCATTAAAAAAGCCAAGTATTTTCAAAAGCACATACTGGTAAGTCACACCTGTATGAACATTATCTTGAAAAATCATATTTGGATATAAAACTTTGGGTTTTCTGTGAAAGAAATTCATGTCACTAAATGGCTGCTGATTCTTGAACTTGTTTCATCAAAAACTGAGATGGTATAGAGGAAATTAAGACTGGTAGATTGTAACCATTTATCTTTGTTTTCAGCCCATCTGTCCTACCTTTTAGGCTCTACATGAATAAGACCTTTAAAGGCAACATCTGTTAGCGCCTCGAGGGCAGCATTCCTGATGGGGCAAATCTATAAACACTCCATTTGCTGAAAAAGAGCTGCAAATCCCACACTAAGCTTTTTACCTCAATCATGGGGCTAGAACTCTGACATTAGCTAAGCCTAAGCCATGGTTAAAGCTCTCAAGCCATGCTATCAACAGAAGAAATGAATACTTTCATAACTAAGGTATCCCTTAGATTCCAACTGAAAGAGAAACAATTATTCCTGGAGGTTCTCTGTAATCAAAGCCATCACAGGACTGACTATTTTGATAAAAGAGTTGGACCCAAGTGCTTTGAAGACAATGTAACGAGATTGTCATCATGGTAATGATGGGGTCCCAGGAATGCTCAGGTTGGAAATGATCCTTTTCTTAAAAATGTCATTAGTCGGTCTTGAATATGTTTTTTTTTTTTAAAAAAAACAAAACTTAGGGAAAATACCAGCAGAAAATTCACCAGAATGTTAAACAGTAATTTCCTTTCAGTGGTAGAACTTTGGACAATATATTCTTGTTCTTTATAGTACAAAGAATCCCCTTTTATAACAAATATTTTCTAACAGCCTCCCCCTAATCTTTATTATCCTGAAATAAAACTCATAGATACAAAACTTAGCCTAAATCATTTTAAAAATCAACAATAAACTATGAAGAAAAACAAAAATTTATAATGAAATATTTATTTCAATGTATTAACTCTTGGGCCAATAATACTAGAAGGTATAACGAAATCATCAGAGGCTTAGACCCATTACAGTCAGCCATGAAGACTAAAGTCAGATGCAGATCTGCAGAATGTGTTTTATAACAATGCCATTATACAAATGGCAGTGTTATCAGGAATGAGTAAAACTAAAACTACATTTTTTCCTCAGTTCAGATGGTGGTTGAATTTTTAGATTCCCTCTGCCATAAAATGCGAGTTTATACATAAAATAAAGTTTGGTTTTAGACTCAGATAATAGAGAGGTTTTCATCTATGACTGTCCAGGAAGAGAGTCAAAAGTCAAGCAAGCTACAGGGACAACTGTCATAGGGGACATATTAGGACATCTAGCATCTCTGGCCTCTGTCCACTAAATGCATGTAGAACACCCCCCCATCACTGTGACCCATCAAGTACCCCCATGAATGTTTTTAACCTCTAGAAATGCTCCTGCTGCTTTTGAGAACCACTGCTTTACACTTTTCTATATTTTATATGTTTTCTATAATGAAATCTATTGACTTTATCATCATAAAAAGAGTTCCAGCAGTTTCGGGCGCCTGAGTGGCTCAGTGGGTTAAAGCCTCTGCCTTCGGCTCAGGTCATGATCTCAGGGTCCTGGGATCGAGGCCCACATCGGGCTCCCTGCTCAGCAGGGAGTCTGCTTCCTCCTCTCTCTCTGCCTGCTTCTCCACCTACTTGTGACCTGATCTCTCTCTCTGTGTCAAATAAATAAAATAAAATCTTAAAAAAAAAAAAAAAGAGTTCCAGCAGTTTCAAGCTCATCTGTCCCTCCAACAAAGAGACAGAAGGTCACAGGTAACTAACACAAACTAATACCTTGAAGGCAATTCGAAGCAGAAGAAAGAAATTGGAAGAAAAGGAAAAGGTCAAGGAGTTAACTGCACTATCCTTACTAGTTGATAAACTTTCCACGTCTTTGGATAAAAAGTGTGAGCAAGGCCCAAACAGATACCTTGAAGGTCAATTTATTCTATCTTGAAAAAGATTTCTGACTAGAGCAGAATTCACTGATGTAATGGGACAGCGGGTCCAAAAATTACAGGGTCTCAAAGGAATACATGTGAGCTTTGATTACTGAGATTTCCTTGGCAACAGCATGACCTAAAATTAATAGAGTCCTTAAAAGGAAGATGCCAAAAGAAACTTTGTTGGTTTATATAGCTTGGGCTAGAGCAAGGCACAGTATGACCCATATATAGAAAATCACAGCATCTGCAGTATTTCAAGAAACAATAGTCGCAAAGCAAGAGCAAATGTACAGTGAAAGGAAAGATCCTTCCAGGCTAATGTGGAGTCAAGCACTAGAGAAGATTCTTTAGTGCACACTGGATAGAAGGCAGCCTCCCACACAGAGCTGGTTGGCTGCCATGTCTCAATCTCCATCTCCTTTCTTGGGACTGCCCATTGTCATTAGTTGTACAAATCCGGGACAGCTTGCTTTGCTTCATGTGAATGCTAGCCAACTCCCACAGGCTGGCTACAACAGGACTATTTATAACAGCCATCACTTATTAAATCTACCCTTACTTTTAATACCCTTATAAGCATTTTTATATAACTAAATTTCTCAGACTTCTTAAAACCCTCTCAATTTGGGGACAAACTACCCTGTTTTCATCTTTTTTTTTTTCCTTATCTGGCTAAAGAGAGGCAAAGGGAGGAAAATCTATATTTTCTTATCCTTTCATTTGATTAAAAGGAAGAAAGCCTTGTTTTAAAAAAACACACACACAAGATTATGGTTGTTATATGGTATACTGTGAAAAATATTACTTTACTACATAAATAACTAACCCTGCTAGCTCTGCTAGCTCACCTACGGTGTCTTTAAACTTAGTCAAACTGTTGTTCCATCGCAACAGTGCAGTCTTGTCTGGGACATACCTTACCATATTAGGTAATCAAGCCCAGAGAGAGGGGAAAGCAAAACAGTCCTAGGATTTTACCTAAAAGGAGAATGGCAAGGATACTGCCCAGTGGTGGAGCAGACAGAAAATCGCTGGATGCCCTCCAGCAGATTAAGGGGCTTCACAAGATTAAGTAACAAGATTAAAAAATACTGCTTGAGAGAGGGGAGAAGATCCAGCAAATAGCCAGAAGCAAAGCTGTGAAAAAAATAGAGCAAATAGGCAAAGGCGCTATTATTTACTCAAAGGAGTGTGTGTGTGTGTGGAGAGGGGGAAGTATGAGGAGAGACTAAAGATCTATAAAACTAGAACTGTTGGAGAAACACTAAGAAACAGAGAAAGATAAACGGGGGGTGGGGGGGAGGTAATTGAGGCATAGAAATGAAAGCCTGCTTGATTGACAGAGAAATCTACAGAGACTTGATTTGATCAGGTACTCAAAGAGTTCTCAGCAAAATTAGAAACATTTAGTTCGTGTTTCTTCCCTTTCTACTCATTACTCGTTTCTCCTACTTCAGCAACCCCCTTTAAAACTTATTTCTCAAAATTCATCAGGTACATTTTCAGAACACAGATATATACTAGAGTTATAAGGAGCCTGAGCTACTTCTCTGACTCTCCAAGGAGTCTTTATGGATAAATTAATAAGTAACTTCAAGATCACATGATTCTAAGGTCAACAAAAGTATTCCAAAAGTCTTACACTCATGCAGATTTGAGAACCTACAGTTTGGAAGAGCGCATGAATGAATCTCAGTCATCTCTAACTATTTAAATATATTTCTTCACTTTCACTTTACAACTTTAAGAGGTAGCTACTGGGATTATCCCTACTGTACAGACGAGGAAACTGAAGCGTATCAGTTTCAACTTATCCAAAGCAGTTACATGGCCCAGGGAGTCCGTCCAAGTCCTGGGTCTGCACTCTTAACTACTATGCGATACATAACAGACATAAAAATTCACCTGAAGGCAGTACAATAGTCATGGACTAGGAACCCAGCTATGTGATCCTGGCAAGTTAGTTAATCTCCCTGGGCTTCTGTTGCTATCTTCAAAATGAGAAGTTTAACTAGTTAACTAGAAGTTTAAGTCTCTTTCAGTTCTAAATTTCAGTCTATAATTGCTATTCTATCCATCACAGAGCTAACTCAGAGTTTAGCATATGATACACTCAGCAATAAGTTTTTCAAAGAAAGGCTCTTATTCTTAAGTGGAATGGAAGTGCTAGTTATTCAAAGATGTACTAAAGCTAAGGGAGATTAGGCAAAGCAAAGGGGACTAAAAGCTGCGTCAACTTAAAAGATCGCCTACAAATATGGTTATCAATAGAATTCTTCTGATTTAACCAAAAACAGTCGTATTATCAGAGGAAAGTGCTAGGATTCATCAGTTTCTTTTATGGTTCTTCCCCTTCTTGCTTTCAATTTTGGAGTGCCCCAGGGCTCTGTCTTTGGATTTCTTCTCTGTCTGCTTTCATTCTCTTGGTGATCTCATTCAATCTTATGGTTTTAAATACAATCTATACATTTGCTGACATTCAAGTTTGTATGTCCAGTCTGGACGACTCACCTGAACTGTAGACTCCTACTGCTAAGTCTTTTCTTGACATTTCCAAGTGGATGTCACAGAACTATATGTCTGCTCTTCCCCCACTCATTCCTTCTACAGTCTTCTCCATCTCAGTTAATGAAAACTCCATACTTCTGGTTGCCTTAGCTAAAAGCTTCAGTGTCAACCTTGATCACAACACCTCCCCCCAAACCCGGGATTTTTTTCACTCTATATCCAATCCAGCAGTAAATTCTATTCATTCCAATTTCAAACTATATCCTGAATCTGAAAACTTCTCAGTATCTTTAGTACCCACTATCACTTCGGTCCAAGCCACCATCAGTTTTTCCCTGGATAATTATAAGCAGCCTCCTAACTGACGTCTCTGCTTCCACCCAAATCCCATTAGAGTGTACCCTCACACTAGCAGGCAGAGTAACTCCTTAAAATATAAGTATAATCATGTCACTCTTCTGCTCAAAACTCTACAGTGGCTATCCACTCATTCAAATCAAAAGCCAGAGCCCTTAAAATGACTTATCAGTCTATGCCATTGGGCCCTTTTGCTCATTCTGCCCTACCACATTGGTCTTTTCACCTGTCCTCAAGCACGTCAGGCACACTTCGGCCTCAGCATCTTTCCAAGTCCTGTTCCTCCTGAGTAGCTCCCCATCTTACTTCCTTTAAGTCTAGGTTCAGATGATGCTTTCTCAGCAAGGTCTGTCCTTACCATCCTACTTACAATTCTAATTGGGAGCCAAGTGTCTCCCAAGGCAAGTTTCATTTTCTGTTAAAATGTAGTTCAAAACCAAGCTTTGCCAGCAAGTGTCTGTATGGTTTCTCTTTTATGTAATTTGAAAATCTTACATTTAATAGCTTGCTTCTTTTAGAGCACTTTACCAACACATCTCTCCACTAGCAGGCCACCATTTATCTAAGACAGATACCTTAATGTTCATGAATTAGTAATTCCTTAACAATATCTCCTTTACCAACGCATTTTGAGGGGTGACTAGCAATCCAGACCTACTGGCTCCATTCTGGACTGGGAAAAATGAGATTGCTAATTTTGAACGTGAGGTTTTGGTGATTTTGTTCAGATTGAGTGCTA
Organism: Ailurus styani; assembly: GCA_002007465.1. Classification (NCBI taxonomy): domain Eukaryota; kingdom Metazoa; phylum Chordata; class Mammalia; order Carnivora; family Ailuridae; genus Ailurus; species Ailurus styani. The sequence continues at coordinate 4,105,680 of LNAC01000043.1, forward strand.
CCCAATTTGCCTAAAACCAGCAGGGATGGAGGGAGGGTGTGAATGGGAGGGAAGCATTTTGTATGGAAATTCTTACTTCCCAAAAGACATAGGTACCTACCTATGTCAAGGACAACAGAAGAATGCTGATATTCTACCCAGTGACTGAATCTTGACACTCAGGGTAGGCTTTTCAGTTGTCCCCCAGGAAGACATTCCTTCACTTAAGGAAGTGAGATGCTACTAGCAAGTTAATTTGAACTTTTTACGCAACATAATCTGTTGCGTAAAAAACCAAATGGATAAATAGGGAATGCAGAAGGATATAAGCCCTGATTTCAGGTCTGTTTTTCTAAAGTCAAATAAAAAGGTCCCCTGATGTGGGGCACAGGCTGATCAACTAGAAGAGCTTTCATGTCCCTGAATAGTTAACTTTGCAGGGCCTCAGTTTACTTAACTGTAAATTGAGGTCCCTAACCCAGATTATCTCTAAATTCCCAAAAGTTGGGAGGCAAGTAACTTTATTACACTGAACTGGGTTCTTTAACAATTCCTTTAAAACTAAAGAATCTGTCTTCTGTTAAATTCTTTTAGGGCACCATTCTTGTTCACTAGCATCTTTTCTGTTGACCACTTATGCCCTCTAGTGATACACTTATTTATACAACAGAATTGGCTAGGGAAACAGTCTGTTCCAGAGGAGTAAGCAGGGGAAAACAGCAAGAACGCAGTAGATAAAATCAGTGTTAAGCGAAAGAGAGGCAGGCCAAAGATGTAGGTTAAAAAAAGAAGATGGAAAGATATCAAATGGCCATCACTTTCTGCAGCGTGTCTATGACTGTGCCTTCCAGAACAAACACTGTAAAGAAACTACCACTAGTAATTACCACTTGTAAAGAAAACAAACACGCTCCCGAATATAAAAGTTTTTTCAGGTATGACTGGGATACCCTTCTTCCTTACATTAAGATCTAGATGCAGTTTCTTTTTCACTTAGCAAGATAAAAGATATATTAAGACTTCTGGAAAATATCTATTACATACCTAACGTGGATAATTAACAGATGTGCTTTGAACACACCTGTCAAGGAAGTGCTAAGACATCAAATTATATATTCATTGCCAGTCTCACCTGTTCATGCATTTACCAATAGAGATGGGTTCTGACTAAAATAATGTAGTATGTTGGGCTTAAGCAAAGTCCCCAGCCGTCTAAGTATCATTCCTTGGTGTCACCACCATAGAAACACACAGCTGGTCTTTCTCCTATCACGTAATTGAAAACAAACATCAGGGCCCTTCCTGGCAACAAATCATATTTGTATATAAATGCTGATGACATTTTTCTAGCACAGGTACACAAAAAGAAGAAACAGATTTCAATGATACCAATAGAGATTCAGGTTAAACAATAAAGAAGTCTTCTTAATAATGCTGTTGTTACTGATACATGGGCGAGAGGTTAAAGAATTCTTTTGAAATCTTTTAAGAGGAGGAAACAAAATCTGTACTTATTTGGAGTCGTTTTAATTCTAACCCTAACTGGAACATAAGATATGGATGATAACCACTAAAGCTTCCTTTCTACTCTTTCTTTTTTTTTGTTTTAAGATTTTATTTATTTATTTGACAGAGAGAGAGATCACAAGTAGGCAGAGCGGTAAGCAGAGGGAGAGGGGGAAGCAGGCTTCCTGTTGAGCAGAGAGCCTGATGTGGGGCTCGATCCCAGGACCCTGAGATCATGACCTGAGCCAAAGGCAGAGGCTTAATCCACTGAGCCACCCAGGCGCCCTTCCTTTCTACTCTTAAAATGAAACATGACTGTGTGATTCATATATATGAAGTCCAAGAATAGACAATATTAATCCATGGTGACAGAAATCAGAAAAGTGGTCACCTCTTGGGACAGGGAAGGGGGCATGAGGGAACTTTTCAAGGTGATAGAAAAATTTTATATCTTGGTTTAAGTGGTGTTCACACTGGTGTATGCAGTTGTCAAAATTCATCAAATTGTACACTGAAGATCTGTGTAGCTTATTGACTGTAAATTATATCTCAAAAAATATATATGCCAGAGTCTTGGGGAGAAATAACTTTAAAAATACCAACGCTACTCTTTAAGAACAGGTTAAGAAAGAGAAGGGAGCTGTCATGACCTCAATAGCATATATAGTTTTCCTGAATGAAAAACCAAGAAGAGAAAGAGCTGGACTGGCTTCTCAGTGGTATCCATGTTCATTAGCTAGCAGTGCCAATTCAACAGAATGCCCCCTCCTCTGGCTGGCTCAATTCTGCTGCCCGATAGAAGGACGTGGAGGTGGGGGAGAAATACTGGTCCTAAGAGATTATTGATTGTCTTGAAGTAGAACTGCAGCTTACATGGCCAGGCATGTTGCTCTGTGGGTCCATATTATGATAATGGCATCATGCTGGCTAGTGTTAGAAGAGAGTTCTTGCAAGAAAAACAGGTAAGTGTATTTGGCTTTTCGTTTTCCCTCTTCAGTTAAATTACCTTCTAGAGATAACACACTGTTCATTCTTAAGATTCATGTTGGAGTCTGCCTGACACATGGTAGACACTAATAGATGCCTTGAGCAACTGGATGAGTGAAATGTTTATCAGTTTGACAAATGACTTTCACATCAAACCTCAATAGTCTGTTCTTCCTCACCAATCAGAAAATCTTTTCTATAATTTTCATTCAATTTCATTCAAGTACTAAGATGAAATTCTCTGGGAAGCACTGTATCAAGAACATCTTAGCTTTTCTTACCTGTGCCCTATGGTAGGATTTTCCCATGCCAAGTGGTTTAGAAAGGTGGAGACACAGATTTTCACTGACGAAAGACATTCTGTCACAACAAAGCCATTCTTGTTGTCATGCCCTTTATGGATTTAAAGGCCTCTATAACCCTCTAGGGATTGCAGTCCATTTTAGTCCTCTGTAATCTATTATTCAGATTCTCTCTTTAGGTATCTTATAATTCCCCAAAGCAACTTTCCTACATTCACTCTTTATGTCTCCAAAAGCTTTTCCCAGCCCATTGAAGAACTGAAGAGTTGTTATTTATGCAAGTGCATGAACCTCTTTGTGGTATTTCCAGCTGACACAGCTCATCTTTGTAAGTTCACCTAGCTTCAACCAAGGGTAGGCAGTTCTCACCTATGTCACCACTAGTCATCTGGGCATTGCTTTTTGGAAGGCCCTACTGATTGCTTTGGATCTTGACTAAATACAGGCACGTCAATGACACAATATAGTATTTCTATTTCCTCTGCTAAGAATGAGTTAGTTGTTGATTTTCAGTATGGTTATCAGATACATTCCTTTTTTTTTTTTTAAGTAGGTGCCACACCGGGTGTGAAGCCCACTTAAGATTCTCTCTCCCTTGCTGTCTGCCCCACCCCCACCTCTTAAAAAAAAAAAAAAGAGAGACGCTTAACCAACTGAGCCACCCAGGTGCCCCTCAAATATATTCTGAGAACCTACTTTCAACTAACTGCAGGATATAAAAAGGCCATCTTTTTACATAATTTCCAGTAGAAATGTACATGTAGTCTCAATTCATGTAGTCAAAACCAAATTCCTTCCTTCCTGGAAAAACAGTACTGCTAAGAAACCACTAACTTTCTGTCATGTTTGAGTGGCTTTCAGGAACCTGGAATGTCAGGAGAGCTGGGCCCAGGCCATCCACTGCAGATAAAAGTTGGATGCCAGGCCTGAGTTGTATAAGAGTCAAGGGTTTAACCTCATTTCAAAGTCAAATATAAGTGACTTTTGGATTGTGTGACGTTTACAGTCTTCACATTTATGTTCCTTTCTGTATATAAGTATAGATCCATAAAAGAAATAAGTATCACTCTTCACTCTTCTTCCAAAGACTTCAAAGTACTTTCTACAAGCCAATAACGTACTCAAGAGAGGAAAAAGCAGGGAGATCCTAGATCCCAGACAGATCCCAAAACTGTGTTGGGGATCAGCAGAAGGCATAGAGAAGTGCAGGAAACTTGCTCAAGAGCGTCTGAGACAATGTACCACCAACTAACACGTGCCACATCTCTCAGAGCAAAGTCTATCTCCAAACGCCCCCTCAACTCAAATCTACATAGGGCCTGCTCTTTTCTACTGAAATTGTATGCATGTGAAAAAGGCTGAACCAAAAGGGACACGCCTCCCTGGCTTGCCACTTACCAGTGCTGCTTTTACCTCTTCAGAGACGTCAGTTTCATCTTCCTGAAAAGGAAAGAGGGAGAAAAACAAGAGGACCGTGGTCACAGACATCCTTGAAAGCAACAACGTCAGCTCCCATCAATTATGCATCTTGGCATTTCAAACACAGGCCCTGAGAACTGACTGTCAAGTGATGCTCTGTTACTGCTGCTTTTAACAGCCACGAGACGCAGGCAGCCCAGGAACATCACCTGTCATCAAAAACAGCAAATAAGCCATAGCAGGAAAAGGGGTCTCTTTAGAAAAGAAAGACTTTACTTCATCTCTGTCAACAGTTAAAAGTCTATTTGGTCCTATAAAAATGAGATACGTTTACCTTAAAGTATAGTTTCTAATAGATGACTATTACTGTTTCATTCCTTGTCTCCCTGAAGGCTTCATCTAGTTTTCAAATGAGTCATTGGGAAGCAGGGACTTCTTGATTCTTGGTCACTTATTTTTTTTTTTTTAAGATTTTATTTATTTATTTGACAGAGAAAGAGAGATTACAAGTAGGCAGAGAGGCAGGCAGAGAGACAGGGAGAGGAGGAAGCAGGCTCCCTGCTGAGCAGAGAGCCTGATGTGGGCCTTGATCCCAGGACGCTGAGATCATGACCTGAGCCGAAAGCAGAGGCTTTAACCCACTGAGCCACCCAGGCGCCCTTGGTCACTTATTTTTAAAATGCCAATCACAAAGTTGAGTGAGATGGGTATAGAATAAGAGGGTGAATTAAAGTACTGAATATGTGCTTGCAGTTAGTAAGCACTGGTGCACCTGCCTTTATTTTAAAGCCAAAGTTAATCTGTTTTATATGTATTTTTTCTTTTTTCCTCTAAAGAAGTAAAATTGGGTCAGATGAACTTGTGTTACTAAGATTTTAGGTTCCTTGAAATTCTTGTAATGCTCCTAAAATATTTCATTAGAATCTCTGCCTATATGTGATAATACTATTGACTGACTACATGACTTTCTGAGAATATTAGGGAGAATTGCTGATATTTGACAAGCTTATTCACTTGTTATATTTGCTTAAATGGCTGTTGTAGATTTCTGGTCTTTTCATTCATCACCTATTATTTACTGAGTGCCTACTATGTGGCTGGCACTGTTATAGGCACCGGGCATCCAGCCAAGAATATACGAAAGGCATCCCACTCTAGGTGAGTTTTTCTTCTCTTTCCTCAGTTGATATTTCTTGATCATCTGTGAGATTCACTGGGCCACGTGGGACCCTCAACAGAAAGGATGGCAGCCATGGGTGATGTGATATGTCCCAGCATAGACCAATCCACTTACATCCTTTGTCCAGAAATTGATGCCCGTGCCTCGTCGTCGTTCCTTGGGCCGCCGCCTCTCACGGATGGACAGTCTGTTAGATGACTGATCATCCACATCTGCTTCTTCACTCTCTGGCCACAGAGAAAACAAAGTGTGATCTTAGGAAGTGGGAGTATGTACACGACGGGGGAGGCTGCATACTGTGAAGCTCTACAAACCATTTTTGTCCATTTCCTTTGCAACTGCAGGGTTTGTGGTGGTGTCTGAACTCTCAGAGTCAGGGACTGAAGATCTGCTTGTCCGTAGCAGATGGGAACTGGTGTAGAGAGAGGGCCTTGATGCAGAAGGAGACAATGGTGTCGTGGGTTTGTCTGGCTGAGCTGTATACCTCAGGCGACGATAGATAGGCTGGAAATAATCCACAGACCGAGACATTAGAGGTCAAATCCAACCAAAGGATAAAGATAGCAGGCTTATTAAAGATGGACTTTTCCTATACCAAGAGGCTTATTAATAGTAGATGCTCAATAAATAGCTACTGAGCTGAATTAAAGTTAGCTAATTAGCCAGAAAGGAAACAGCTTCTAGGTTCCTATTCTGATAATACCATCATGTTGACAGCAGCCCAGGAAAATTCTTCCTAAATTGACCAAAGGGCACTAGGCAGCATTAACCTTGTTAGTAAAAATTCCTTTGATTTTGGAATGAAAATAAGAAGGATGATGGCCTGTTTAAGATGGAGCACTGAAAGGCAAAGTTTACAGAGAAAAATAAAAAGCTCGGGAATATGAAGAAACAGGACAGAGTTACCTGAGAACAGAGACCAAATCTGAACAGTGTACCAATTTCTGAATACTCTACCAACCTGCCATAATCAGGCTTATTGAAACTTTTAAAAAAAACTCCCGGGCACCTGGGTGGCTCAGATGGTTAAGCATTTGCCTTCGGCTCAGGTCATGATCCCGGGGTCCTGAGATGGAGTCCCACATCAGGTTCCCTGCTCAGTGGAGAGCATGCTTCTCTCTGCCTGTCTCTCTGTCTCTCATGAATAAATGACTGACAATAAGCCTTCACTTGGTTTACTGAAGATGTACAGATAGAGAAATTCTTACTACATGTAGAGATACTTTTTTGTTTATAAAGACAGAAGCAACAAAATATAGTAAGCTTTGGAATCAGACAGAACTTGGTTCAAATTCTAGATTCAGCACTTACTAGCTGTGTGGCCCTGGATAAGTTACTTAACTTCTCTGAGCCTCAGCTTTCTCCTATGTAAAGTAGGGATAATATCTTCCTCAGAGAGGGCTGTGAGGATTATAAAGGTAATGTATGCTCTCCTTAGAACAATGCTTAGAACAGTAGCTAGTAGTAAGTAATCAATAAACAGTAGCTGATAGAACAAAATAAACAAAAGAACCTCAGTTAGTTTATTTAGCCTAGCCATTCAGAGTTGGAGCAAGGATATTCCTTTCTCCTCTATGGTGATGAGAAAATTTATTATCCCAATTAAGACACTTCTGAGAGTGAAGATAAATGGCATCAATAATTACACTAAGATAACAGGTGTAATTTGAACCATCTTTGGTAAACTAGGAGTTATGTTCACCCTAAATAGAATACTATACCTTTAACTACCAACTCCACTTGAGAAAGTGAACATAAGTTAAAACTGTCCACCTCAATAGTGACATCTTGTGGCATGGGGTTAAGGGGTGCTTTGTAAACTCCTAGTTTTGCAGGGATTTAGACAATATAATCATGGTTGAGAGAGCACTCTGTGGAGCTCAACTGCCTGTGCTCGAGTCCTTGCTTAACCACTTCTCGTCTGTGTGAAATGCTGGGCAAATTACTTAACCTCTTTGTGACCTGATTTCCTCCCACGTACAATACAAATAATAATATCCACCTCAGACGGTTGTTTTGAATACATACAAAATAGTTGAAATGATGCCTGGTATAAAGTAGACACTCAATAAATTCTCATATTTCTATTTGTATTTTTATTATACTATAACCTCTCTCTTAAGAATAGAAAAACATCTTTAAAGAATTAATTTAGTTAATGGAATTTATGGTGGTAATCATTTCATAATATATACATGTATCAAATCATCATGTTGTACATAGCCTAAAGTTAATAAAATGTTATATGTTAATTCACTGTTATAGGTCAATGTCTCAATAAAACTGGATGAAAAATAAGCATTAGTTAAGTCCGAGCACGAAATGATGACTGAAGGACGGATATCCTCTGAGTTCTTTCAGTCACATGGGTTTGCCAATGACAGACATCACCAGTGTCTTCTATGAGTTGTCCACTGCAAAGTAGCACCGTGCTTATCAGTGAGGAGGGATTCCCCACATTAATGACCCTGCTTTTAGCACAGTACATGCCAGTGACTTACTTCTTCATCCAGACTCCCCACCAACGTTTGACGGCCCTCGCCAGCTTCCTTTGCCGGGACAGCTAAGGGCTCATGCTTCTCTGAGCTTCCGTCAAGCCCTTCGGTGCCTGTGGGCTTCTGGCTAGGCTGCTCCTGAGCTTGCCGTTCTGCTCTTGACCGGCTAAAAGTCCTTTCTGCTTCCTGAAGGTCCGTTAGTGTCACACCCTGGAAAAAATGACACAAGGTCAGGGAAGTTTCTTTTTCTTTTTTTTTTAAA
>LNAC01000043.1:4113947-4216400 GCA_002007465.1 Ailurus styani
GGAGCCCAATGCAGGCCTCGATCCCAGGACCCTGAGATCATGACCTGAGCCGAAAGCAGAGGCTTTAACCCACTGAGCCACCCAGGTGCCCAGGGAAGTTTCACCTTAACCGTGGAATAACTCTTGATAAATAAGCAGGGTGACTGCCTTAAAGAGCTACTAGTATCGGGATGCCTGGGTGGCTCAGTGGGTTAAGCGACTGCCTTCAGCTCAGGTCATGACCCCAGCGTCCTGGGATCGAGTCCTGCATCAGACCCCCTCCTCAGCAGACAGCCTGCTTCTCTCTCTCCCTCTGCATGCCGCTCTGCCTACTTGTGCTCTCTCTCTGTCAAATAAATACATAAAATCTTAAAAAAAAAAAAGAGCTAATAGAATCAAATTCCAGATGAAGCTCTCAAAATGTATGAGGCCATTTCAAGTAAGATATGCTTAAAATAAACACCTCAGTGTGAAAAGAGCCCCAGCCTGAGCCCAGGTGTATTTCAAATGTAATACTTTAGTTTTTCCAGTTTGAGTTCCAGAAAATAGGGCAACGTTGATGGCTACCTGTTGTAGATGTACTTCTCTCATACCCTTAGTTCTCAACACCTTTGTTTGAAAGCTGCATACCTCCCAAGAGCAAATGGCTACTGAGAGAAATTGTGAATACTGGATAATAAGAAAAACTTGATTTTACTTACAGAAAGAAAAAACAGGCTCAAAAAGGTGAAAATATAAGCCAGGCTAGAACAACAAAAAAACAACCAAACAACAAAAACAACATCACTTAAACTAGCTTTACTCTAAGATGATCTCCTAAGTAACTCTAGGAGTGTCACACAGAGACATTCGAACAACTGATATTTCCCCCAGGCTCTTAGGAGCAGCAGTACAGAAGAAAAACAAGGAGGAACCACCTGCAGAAGAACGGAGAAAGAGAGTTAGGACTAGAGTGAACTGATTCTAACTCAAGCAGTTATGTGCTCAAGTCTTCAGGAGAAGGAAGTTCTAAGGCTAGAGGTAGTTAAGCAAGTACTACACCTGTTGTTGTTGTGTGTGTGTGTGTGTGTGTGTGTGTGTGTTTTTAACTATTCATGAATTTATTCACTCATTCTCTTAATAAATTATTAAGTGTCTTTAAGCACTGGAACTACAAAGACAAATCAAATGATTCCTGCACTGAAGAACCTTTTAATCTAATGGAAAAGACATAATAAACAGATGAGTATAATGGAATATAAGTAATTAAGACAGCAACATATGATCCAGCAAATTCTGCTTCTGAGTATTTACTCAAAAGAACTGAAAGCAGGGTCTCAAAGAGATCATTTGTACATCCATGCTCACAGCAGTATTATTCACAACAGACAAAAGGTGTCTATCAGCAGGTGAATGAATAAACAAAATGTGGTCTAACCATACAGTGGAATACCATTCATCCCTAAAAAAGAATGAAGTACTGACACAGGCTATAACATGGATAAACCCTGAGGACATTATGCTAAGTGAAATAAGCCAGTCACCAAAGAACAAATACTGTATGATTCCACTTGTGTCAAGTACTTAGATTGGTCAAATTGCTAGAGACAAGAAGTAGAATGGTGGTTGCCAGAAGCTGGAGGGGGTGGGAGAGGGAATTATTGTGGAATATATACAGAGTTTCAGTTTGGGAAGATCAGAAATGTTCTGGAGATGGATGGTGGTTAATAGTTGCAAAATAATGCAAATGAACTTAATGACACTCAACTGTACACTTAAAAAATGGTTAAAGTGGTAAATTGCATGTTATGTATATTTTACCACAAGGAACCAAAACAAAACAAAAAAAATTTATAGCCAGTCTTGGTCTTTATGGAGGTTACGTTCTAAGAGGGGAAAACAGAAATAATCAAGCAAAAACAAAGTAACAGTTGTCATAGTTACTACAAAGGAAGGATATTTAACCTACTTTGGAAAAGTAGGGAAGACAGGGTCTGTTTGTGGCTATTTATAAAAGTCCCTTTCTGGGGCACCTGGGTGGCTCAGTCAGTTAAACATCTGCCTTTGGCTCAGGTCATGATCCCGGGGTCCTGGGATCAAGCCCCACATGGAGCTCTTTGCTCAGTGGGGAGCCTGCTTCTCCCTCCCCCTCTGCCACTTCTCCTGCTTGTGCTCTCTCTCCCTCTCTCTCTAAATAAATAAAATCTTAAAAAAAAAAAAAGTCCCTTTCTTCAGTCCTCAGCTTTCCTGCCTGACCTCTGTAGCATTTACAACTGTTACCTTCACCTTTTACCAGGAAATTGACTATTCATTTACTTCTGTGTCGTTCTTATTTCCTGGTTTACCTTTCATCTCTCTGGCTGCTCCTTTTAATCGTGCTTCATCAACTCATCGTCCTCTGCCTCCTTAATGCCAAGTCATAGCTTTCTCTCCCTTCTCCCTGCCACTGCATCATGAGTTCATGGTCTTGTTACTCCCAGGCTGAACTACTGTGACAGCATTCTAACATGACTTCTTGTTTCCTGCCTTGACAAACATACTTTTGCTGACTACTCCCATCAATTCTCTGCATGGTGATTTTTGTAATATTATGCAGATTGAGGCAGCTGGGTGGCTCAGTTGGTTAAGCATCAGACTCTTGTTTTTTTTAAGAGAGAAAGCAAAGGTGTGACTGAGTCACCCAGGCACTCTATAGTTTCCGACTCTTGATCTCAGCTCAGGTATTGTGTTTAGGGTTGTGAAGCCCCATGTTGGGCTCTACACTGTGCATGGGGCCTACTTAAAAAAATTAATTAAAAATATATTATATGTATTTATAAATTTATTTATAAATGTTGTATATATAAATATTTACATATTTTTATATAAATGCAGATTATATCCAGACTCTTCCTTACTTCAGTGGCTCCCTTAGTGATTTTTTTTTTCTTTTAAAAAATATCTTTGTTGAAGGGGTGCCTGGGTGGCTCAGTGGGTTCAGTGTCCAACTCTTGATTTTGGCTTAGATCATGATCTCAGGGTCCTGGAATCAAGCCCTGCCTCAGGCTCCATTCATTCTCAGCAGGGAGTCTGCTTGACATTCTCTCTCTTCTCCCTCTGCCCCTTCCTCCACCCTGTGCACGTACCCACACTTTCTCTCTCTAAAATAAATAAATCTTTAAAAATATATGTATCTTTATTGAAACCTAACTCCCATATCATAAAACCCACCCTTTTAAAGTACAGGCATATCTCAGAGATATTGAGGGTCTGGTTCCAGACCCACTGTGATAAAGTGAGTATCACAATACAGTGAGTCAAATAAATTTTTTGGTTTCCTAGTACATATAAAAGTTATGTTTATACTATCCTGTGGTCTAGTAAGTGTGCAATAGCATTATGTCCAAAAAACAATGTACACACCTTAATTAAAAAATACTTTATTGCTAAAAAAATGCTAACCATTGTCTGAGCTTTTAGCGAGTCATAGTCTTTTTGCTGGTGGAGGCTCTTGCCTTTATGTTAATGGCTGCTGACTGATGAGAGTGGCTGGGGCAATTTCTTAAAATACAACAACAATGAAGGAAAGAACAATTTCTTACGATACAACAACCACATTGCTTGACTCTTGCTTTCATGAACAATTTCTCTGTAGCATGTAATGCTATTTGGCAGCATTTTACCTATAGTAGAACTGCTTTCAAAATTGTGGAGTCAATCCTCTCAAACCCCTGCCACTGCTTTATCAACTAAGTTTAGATAATATTCTAAATCCTTTGTTGTCATTTCAATAGTCTTCTCGGTATCTTTACCAGAAGTGGATCCTGTCTAAAGAAACAACTTTTTTGCCCATCTGTAAGAAGCAACTTCTCACCTGCTCATGTTTGATCATGAGATTTCAGCCTTTCAGTCCCATGTTTAGGCTCCACTGCAGGAATCTAGATCCCTTGCTATTTTCCACCACATCTGCAGTGACTTCCCCACCGAACTTTGAAATTTCAGTTTGTTAAAAAAAAAGCAGTATTTGAGAAGCACAATAAAATGAGGTATGCCTATACAATTCAGTGGTCTTAGCATAGTCACAGAGTTCTGCAACCATCATCACCGTCTCATTTCAGAACATTTCATTATTCCAAAAAGAAACTCCTATCCATCAGCAGTCACTCCTGTTCCTTCCTCTCTCCCACCCCTGGCAACCACTAATCTATATTCTTTTCTTTTCTTTTCTTTTCTTTTTAGAGAGACAGCAAGTGAGAATGAGGTGGGGGAGGACCAGAGAGAGAAGAAGAGAATCTTCCGTGGGCATGGAGCCTGATACACAACCCTGAGATCATAACCTGAGCCGAAATCAAGAGTTGGACATTAACTGACCAAGCCACCCAGGTGCTCCACTAATCTTTTTCTATTTCTCTGGCTTTGCCTATTCTTGATATTTTCATATCAATGGAATCATGTCTGGTTTCTTTCACTTAACATAATGTTTTCTCAAGATTCCTGCACATTGTAGCATTAGCATGTATCTCTTTATTGCCAAATAATATTCTATTATACAGATATATAATTTTTGTTTATCTATTCCTTTTTTAATGGAAATTTGTTTTCTTTTTTCCCCAACTCTGTTAACTGCTTAATTTATTTGGTTTGCTTGATGGCTCAGCCTGTGCCCACCGCTCCTATACCTCCTGAGGCTAGCTTAGGCACACCCAGCCACACAATGCTACACCTTGCTGCTGCCAGGGGCCCAGGGCTCAACTCTACAGCAAGCTTGCAAACTCCACACATGAGTTGGTCTACACAGCAAGTAAGCTCTGGCCAGAGTTGAGATGACGCTGAATTTGGGATGTGGGCTACTGTGAATAATGCTGTTATAAACATCTATGTACAAGTTTTTGTGTGGACATATGTTTTCATTTCTCTTGACTATATACCTAAGAGTAGAATTGCTGGGTCATACAGTAACCGTATATATAACATTTTGAGGAATTGCCAAACTCTTCTCCTTTAGGGATTCTTAAGATATGGCCTCTTAAACACAAATGGAATGATTAGTCTTGTGAAGGAAAGGAGATAAACCTGCTCTGAGCCTGGAGAAATAAAAGTGAGAGTGGGCAGATGCAGCTATAAATTCATCTGATACTATGTAGTATAAGACACAGTTTAACACAGGTGAAAACTTTTATAAGAGTGGCTGGAGTAAGGAACTCATCTTACGATTTTTTAATTGTACGTCCAACAGAAAGGAAGACAGACAAAATGACCTAAAAAAAAGTCACACTCACTTGAGTAGACCTTCGAGTCTGCCGAGCTTGTCTGGAGCGTGCTTTCCGTAAGGACTCTGCTTCCTCATCCCGTACAGGAGTCAGATACGATCTGTAGAGAAAAAAAGTCATACCAGAAGTAAGAGACCTTTGTTGCATGTACTTGGGGAATGACAAGGTACTTCCACATACTGTTGTGATTTCTACACTCTAAGAATGAACTTAGTCAGAATCAAAATGAGAGAAATGCTATCAGTGGAAATTGCATAATCTAAGACATTACTTGCAAATGTATTACTGTTCACGCAGAATCATGTCATCTATAAAATGAGAATTTCATTTCTTCTTTCCACATCCTTACAATTTTTATTTCTTTCTTTTCTTGCTTTAATGCTCTGGTTAGAACCTCCAGGACATGTTGAAAAGGAGTGATGATAGCAAGCTTCCATGCCTTGTTCCTACCTTCAGAGACAAAGTATTCAGCATTTTATCACTGTGATGTCTAATGCAAGATTTCTGTAGACGCTGCTTCTCAAGCTCAATCAATTCCTTTCCATTCCAGTAGGAAGTAGGCTAAGAGGGTTTTGCTGTTATTGGTTCTGTTTTTTAATCATTAGTGTATGTTAACTTATCACATGCTTTTCTTCCCCATATACCGAGATTATTTTCATTTCCCCTCTTTTTTCTGTTAATATGGTGAATTGCATTGTATATTTTGAATGATAAAATAACATTGGATTCTTAGGATAAGCTTGACTTGGCCATGACGTATCACCTTTTTTTTTTAAGAAATATTATTTTATTATTATTTTTTAAAGTAAGCTCTATACACAACATGGGGTTTGAACTCACAACCCTGAGATCAAAAGTTGCATACTCTACTGACTGAGCCAGCCAGGCACCCCTATATAGACTTACTTTTATATAGATTCAATATTGTTTAGTTTAGGATTTCTCCACCCATGTTCATTAGAGAAATTGGCCTATAATCTCCCCTTCTTATAATAACCTGGTCAGGTCTAGAATTAAGATCATACAAGTTGGGAAGTGTTGTCTCCTTGTCTATTTTCTATAAGAATCTGTATAAGATTAAGGTTGTTTCCTTCTTAAATAATTAGTAAAGTACACCTATGAAGCCATATGGATTTAAAGTGTTCTTTATGGGAGGGTTTTAAATATGGGGTTCAATTTCTTTAATTGATTTAGGCCTAGATTTTCTGTTTTGGTAATATTTCTCAAAGAAGTTAAGATTCTTATATTTAGTGGCACAAAACTGTTCATAATATTCTTGTATATTTTATTTATTTATCCATTTATTTTACTCTTGTATATTTTAATTGTCATTTTAGTATCTGTAGCAATGATTCTCAATTTTTTCTTCTCAGGGCCCTTTTACATTATCTATCTATCTATCTATCTATCTATCTATCTATCTATCTATCTATATTTGTTAAGATTTTATTTATTTATTTGACAGAGAGAGAGAGCACAAACAGGGGGGAGCGGCAGGCAGAGGGAGAAGCAGGCTTCTCACTCAGCAGGGAGACAGATGTGGGACTCAATCTCAGGACCCTGAGATCATTACCTGAGCCAAAGGCAGATGCTTAACCAACAGAGCCACCCAGGTGCCCCTACATATATTTTTTTAAGATTTTATTTTTTTTTATTTGAGAGAGAGAGAGAGTGAGCAAGAGCTGGGCGAAGGGCAGGGGGAGAAGCAGACTCCCCGTTGAGCAGGGAGCCTGATGTGGGGCTCGATCCCAGAGCCCTGGGATCATGACCTGAGCCGAAGGCAGATGCTTAACTGACTAAGCCACCCACGTGCCCCCATTTTACATTTTTAAAAATTACTGAGGACCCCCAAAGGGCTTTTGTTTATGTATATCTATTAATATTTATAGCGGAAATTAAAACTGAGCAATTTTAAAAATATGCACTAATGCATTTAAAAATAATAGCCCTATTACAAAAACTTATATCAATAACTTATCTTTTATGAAAATAACTATTACCTAAAACAAAACAATTTAGTAAGGGTACTGTATTACATTTTTATAATTTTCTTTAACACTGGCTTAGTAGAAGATAACCAGATTTTCATTCACAATTTATTCAATATGTTGTATAATGGTGTTTCAATTAAAATATATAAAGAATATATATATAATATATATATTATAATGGCCTTTTTAGGTAATTATGGATATTCTTCTTTGATACTATATACTAAAACACAAATGGTAGCTTCTTAAAGGTTAGTAGCAAAAAAAAGAAAGAAAAAAAAGGTTAGTAGCAAGTGGAATCTGAAACCATGTTAACAGACTGTTCATACTGTTATATTGAAATCCATTGGTCTATCTTGCATTTAAATGGCCCTTCTTACCCATGCAAGAACTTGGATCATTGCACATTGGTCATTTGGAAAACACTGATGCAGATCTTCCAAATGTTGACACATTGCACTATAAAATAATAATTTTATAAATCACATTCTGTAGCATAGGGGATAAGCTCCTTGACATGGCCCTGTAAATGATTTTTTTGGATTTGACGCCAAAAGCAAAGGCAACAAAAGCAAAAATAATTAAGTGGGATTGTATCAAACTAAAAAGCTTCTGCATAGCAAAGCAAACTATCAGCAAGATGAAAAGGCAACCTACAGATGGAAGAAAATATTGGCAAATCATGTATCTGGTAAGGTTAATATCCAAAACAGATAAAGACCTCATACAAAAGAAGAGGTGAAAAAAATCTGATCTCACTTATCTGTGAAATCTTAGAAAAACACAAACTCATAGATTTGGAGAACGATCTGTGGTTGGGGCAAGTAGGTCAAGGGTCTCAAAAGGTATGAAGTTTCATTTATAAGATTAGTAAGTTCTGGGTCTATAATGTACAGTATGGTGACTATAAATAACAATGATGTATTATATACTTGAAAGTTGTTAAAAGAGTAATTTTCTTTTCTTTTCTTTTCTTTTAAAAGAGTAATTTTAAAAGTTCTTATCATGAGGGAAAAAATTATAATTACGTGTGATAATGGACATTGACTAAACTTACTATAGTAATCCTTTTGTAATTTATTTACTAAATCACTAAGTCTTTCACCTAAAACTAATACAATATGTCAATTATAGTTCAATAAAAAGTAATAGAAAAATAAAACATAAAAAAATCATTCTTTAATATCACCTTTGATCTTGGGGCAGTCTTCAAATATTGGGAAGCTGTCAATAATGCCACTCATAATGGCAGATAAAAATTTTCCAAAATTCTCATTTCTCCTTGAAATTTAAAATTTTATAATTGGGAACAAATACTTTGTGACAAGGTCACTTCATTTATTTTCAAGAAAATGTCTGCCAAATACCTAAGTCTAAAGGACCATAGTCTGCCTAGTCATTCTTTCAAGTAAAAACAGTGTTCCAGGAAAAAAGCAGCTAATTCTTCTTTTTCGGGCGCCTGGGTGGCTCAGTGGGTTAAAGCCCCTGCTTTCGGCTCAGGTCATGATCTCAGGGTCCTGGGATCGAGGCCCACATCGGGCTCTCTGCTCCGCAGGGAGCCTGCTTCCTCCTCTCTCTCTGCCTGCCTCTCTGCCTACTTGTAATCTCTCTCTCTCTGTATCAAATAAATAAATAAATAAAAATCTTTAATTCTTCTTTTTCCTTCCTCTGCATTCCAATTCTACTTAAGTTAGACCTTATTGGCCATATTCTATTTATTTATTATGCTTTTTCTGTATTTCCCTTCCTAGTCTCTCTCTGGGTTTCATTCTGGATTATCTTCTTTTTTTTTTTTTTCGTTGACCAACAGATTGTTTTAATTCTCTTACTATATGAAACAAACTTTTCATTTTTAGGAAAGGTTAAGTGTAACTTCAGTAGACAGCAACACAGAAAGATTTTATCACATGGACTAGTTTCTTTAGTCAGTTGTTTCTAGCTGTCTCCACCAGGACAGATGCATTTACAGAACTGGCTGTGCCTGAGCCTTCTTTGCAAGCAGCTTTAGATCTGCAATGCACTTGGCAATTGTCTCCTTTTCCTGCTGGGCAGAGATGCTCTGCACCACATGCTTCTCCACCCAGTTTATCACGTGCTCTTGTTCCTTTCGACGCATCATGTTCTGCACAGAGATGTGATAGTCCAGGCGATTTTTCACCTCTCTGTATACTCTGTGCAGCCGTTCCCGGTAAGTAAGCTCCAGTGCCATAGCAATGTTATTCCTCTGGACATCAAAAAGGTAATGGCGCTTGTGAACCAGTGCCTGCTGTGACTTCTCCATATCAATCGCATCCTGGATCTGTTTGATGGAAGCCTGTTTCACCTCTTCTAGTTGGGCAATTTTTTGCTCATTGAGTTTATCAGCAAATTCTCCAATAGAGGCACCATATTTTTTAACTACATAGATAAGCAACCCTATTGTTGATATGGCAGAGAAGGTCTCTACAGTAATCACATATATTTCTTTGGACAGAAAATACAGGATAAGTCCAGTTCCAAGCACATAGGGCCCTGTTACGCCAGTTTTGGGATAAAGGAACTGAAAGAATTCTTCGGGGATCAGCCCCAAACGAACTTTTCCTCCATATTCAGGAAGAGGTGGTACAGGGGCAAGACTTGGCTGCCCTGTGTGGAAGATCCTTGTTGCCTGCAATACTCCTGGACCAAGGACAGCTGCGTTCTTCAGACAGGGGGCCGCTGCGGCGGCCGCGGAAAAAAACACCCGGGACAGCATGGTCAGGAGGGTCCGCACAGTGCTCTCTGCGTCCGAGTAGCCCGGACAAGACCCATTCTGGATTATCTTCTTTTTCTTTCCTTTTTAAGTTTTATCTATTTAAGTAATCACTATACTCAATGTGGGGTTTGCACTCACAACCTGAGATCAAGAGCTGCATACTCTTCCAACCGAGCCAGCTGGGCACCTCATTCTAGATATTTTTTACTATCCATCTAATTTGTTCACTGATCCTCTCTTCAGCTGGTCTACTACAAACTCTCCAGTTGAGTTTCTAATTACAGTTATTTAAAGTTTTGGTTCTAGAATTTCCATTTGATTCTTTTTAAAATAGATTGCAGTTCTCTGTTGAAATTCTCCACCTTCTATTTTCTTGAACATATTAACTATAATTAGTTTAAAGTCCCTATTTGATGAGGAACTTGAGGGGCAGGGCGGGGGGGGGTCGTGAGGGGTAGGGAGGGAAAATAATGACACAAGATGGAATCAGGAAGGAGACAAACCATAAGAGATTCTTAATCTCACAAAACAAACTGAGGGTTACTGGCGGGTCGGAGGGTAGGGATAGGGTGGATGGATTATGGACATTGGGGAGAGTTTGTGCTATGGCGAATGCTGTGAACGGTGTAAGCTTGATGATTCACAGACCTGTACCCCTGGGGTACAGGTACAGGTAATAAAAAAAAATTAAAAAAATAAATAAAGTCCCTATTTGATAACATCAATATCTGGCTTTATTCTTGCTGTTTTATTTTGTTTCGTTTTCTTAGTCTTTTGGTAAATCAGTCTTATTTCTTGGTATGTCTGCTAATTTCTGAAAAAAAAAGTCCACATTTTATTTTTATGTTGAATGCATGTCTTTATTAGGAAAACTGTAAGTGTATATACATCTTTCTCATTGATATGACTTCAAAGTAGAAATAACTGGTTTTTAAATGGAATTGTTACTTGTAAAAAAAAAAAAGCACATTGCATACAGGAAGCTGCCCTCTCCTTGACCATTTTCACATTATAGATCCAATTTAAAAAATACAAAATATAGTATTTATCACACTTAACACTGAACCCATCACTGCTCAAAGACTGAGCATCCAGCAAGCATCCAACTGCCAAACATTTTTAATGAGAGGACATTCTTTTCCTCTGGCAGTTAGGTTAAGAGAGTGATTCTCGGGCGCCTGGGTGGCTCAGTGGGTTAAAGCCTCTGCCTTCGGCTCAGGTCATGATCTCAGGGTCCTGGGATCGAGGCCCACATCAGGCTCTCTGCTCGGCGGAGAGCCTGCTCCCTCCTCTCTCTCTGCCTGCCTCTCTGCCTACTTGTGATCTCTCTCTCTGTCAAATAAATAAATAAAATCTTTAAAAAAAGAAAAAAGTGATTCTCAAACTTCCCTCTGCATCAGCATTTCTTAGGGGGTTTGTGAAATACAAATTGTTAGGCCCCACCCCGAGAAGTCCTGATTCATAGGGTCTCAAGTAGGGTCTCAGAATTTTTATTTCTAATTAGGTCTCCTCGATGCTTCTGATCTGGAGACCATACTCTGAGAACTACAGGGCCAAGGCAAATGGCCTTCATCTACCTTGAGATTGAGCTGACTGGAAGGTAGCCTTCACTATTTGTAAGAGCTGGCCTATTTCTGGTAAGTCCTTACTTCTAGAATGTAGTTGTTCAGTGGTCCCAGAATGGAGCCCCACTTCCTGAACTCCAGTTTTTGTTCCCTTAGCTCCATGAGACTATTGAAAATCCTGCCCAGTTTCTTAGCTTTGTAGCTACAGCTTTATTAATCAGCAAATGCCTCAAGGGGAAAAGCACAGCCAATTGTTGGGTTCACCTCTTTATGATTTCCTTTTCTTCAGGATCTTGACCCTCAAGTCCTCACTTCCTTAGTAACTCTCCAATATATTCAAAGATACTTTTTAATATTTGTCCGGTTTTGCTATTCTCAGTGGGAGAGTTTGTCTAATACAAGATATGCCATAGACTGAAGCAAGCTATATAAATTTTTTAAAAGATTTCATTTATTCATTTGACAGAGAGAGAGAGTGAGAGAGCGAGCACGCACAAGCAGGGGGAGAGGCAGAGGGAGAAGCAGACTCCCCGCTCAGTGGGGAGCCTGAGGTAGGGCTCAAACCCAGGACCCTGGGATTATGACTTGAGCCAAAGGCAGATGCTTAACCAACTGAGCCACCCAGGTGCCCCCAAGCTATATTTTAATAGTCATACTTTTCCCTCAATATGGATTAGTAGATTTGGAATTCTGATACATGTATCAATCCACTGTAAGTTTGGTAGATTTGAGTCCTTCCTTAATATGTTCCTCTCCTCTGGGTAAACCGAAAAAAATTAAGTCTCCAAACATGCAAAGCTCTGGGCCAGATCCTGGAATTGATGACCATTGAGGACTAACTCCCATGAAATTCTGTCTGGGTTATCAACCGGCCTACACACATGTCATTTCTACCTGCAAAATATAGAGAGCATCACTCTTATACTTAATTCTTGACTGTTAACCTTTCTTTGCATACTAGACAGGAGCCATAGTGAAAGAAAAGAGCTTCAAGCTGGCTTCTCCCACTGCATAATCTAGAGTTTTACTGAGTGAGAGACAAAGTAAAAATAGGCCTGGTAGGTAAGAAGTCTTAAATATTTGAAGTCATACATGTTTTTCATAGAAAAATTAGAAGACAAAAATAAACAAAAATAAACTAAAATTCCACCACATGAAAATAACCCATTTTCATTCTACTACATCTATGTCTAGATTATTATCTATGTACGTATCTATGTATTTAGTATATTTTTAGTGAATATCATGTATAATATTTTGTTGCCTATGTCAATACATGAGATGTTTATGATTTAAATTGTAAAAAAATATACAAGTTTTAAGTAGAGCCCAGGTCCTTGCACTTTCTAACTTATAACTGCCTTGAGGACATACTAACTTACAGTTGTCTTAAGGACATACTAAGTTTTAAGTAGAGCCCAGGTCCTTGCACTTTCTAAAATGCAGACCAGGTAGTGAACAAACTCTGGTCCTGAGCCAAATCTGGCCTGCCATATTTTTGTAAGTAAGATAAAGTTTTACCTAACTACAGCAACAGAGTTTAATACTTGCCATGGAGACAAAATCGCTTGCAAAGTCTAAAATATTCACTATCTGGCCCTTTACAGAAAACATTTGGTGACTCCTATACCAAACCCATGCTCAACATACCTTGCTCTTTCTGAGAAGCATTTGAGCCATCCACGAAATTTGAGTGTTACATAATTCCTTATTGCTATGAAAAGAAGATGGGTCTATGTTCACAAAATAGTACAACAGAAAGAATAACAGAAGCCGTGGCTCTACATCTATCTCTGGCTTTGTGACATCCAGATAAAACTAGCTACAACCCCAATTCAGCAGCATAGAAAGGAATTCCAATGCCAAAGTCCTTTGATTACCATATTTGTCTACTATGTTTCCCAGAGGGCAGGAAGCATTTTTTTTTTTAAAGATTTTATTTATTCATTTGACGCAGAGAGAGAGATTACAAGTAGGTAGAGAGGCAGGCAGAGAGAGAGGAGAGAGGAGGAAGCAGGCTCCCTGCTGAGCAGAGAGCCCGATGTGGGCCTCGATCCCAGGACCCTGGGATCATGACCTGAGCCGAAAGCAGCGGCTTTAACCCACTGAGCCACCCAGGCGCCCAGGAAGCATTTTTTTTTTGTATTTGCTATAACTCTGAGGGTACATAATCAGTGGAATTCAAATAATTAGATAATTAGCATGACATCATAAAAATAATTTGTTCTCTGCATCTAAAGTTCATAGTGCCCCTTTATATACTACAGATGGGCTGATCTTATCTTAAGAAGCTGTGCATAATGCCCAGCAAATCACCAGTGAACCTGAAGAAAGTCACAATAAATAATATCAGAAGACCTAACATATCTTCTGGTGACAGTGTAGTGATAAAGTACCCTGGCATAGGAATCAAATCGCCTGGGTTTGAACCCTGGCTCCTCAACTTCCTTGCTAGATGATGTTCTTGGATAAAGTATTTAAGTACTCTAAACCCAAGTTTCTTATATAATGAAGATATTAACAGCTGTGATATATATTAGCAGGTATAGATAGGGTTCTTGTGAAGATTAAATAAAAAAACATATAAAGCGCCTAGAACACGAGCTGGCACCTAGCAAGTACTCAGCACAGCGTAGCTGCCACTGCCACCAGGGTACCACCACGCCGCCTACGACATTATTTGCAGTGCCACAGTAAAAGCTCAGCAGTGGCAATTGGAAAAGAAAGGCCACGTGTATGGTAATAGGCAACCCATCTAATCTGTTTCCCTTATTTTTACCAGAAATGGATAATTCATTTGGAAGAGGTGCTGATTCCCTTGAAAATATGCCCTAGGAAGGTTGAAAGGGCTATCTAAGTAAAACAAAACTATTGTAAGTAGAAGAATGAAAGAGAAATTCCCAAGATCTCTAAGATAAGAACAAAGCTCTTTTCCCTAGAATGATGAGAAAATAAACTTTTTGTCTGGAATCTACCAATAGGAAGTTGGTTTTTGAAATAGCGTTAAGGAGTCCTGTATCCAAAATCTGTACTGAAGAGAGAGGGTATTTATATCGTTAGTTTCAAACAGGAAGGGAAGGACCATCCATGTTTAGTACGTGTCTTTTATGGTACTCATGAGGCCATGGTCGTTAATTACAGAATATCTAATGGTCTTATAAGACAGTTTGTCATTCCTTGGACTATATCCTATATTAAAAGGATACGGAGACAAAGGTATTCCAGAAAGGCCAAAAAGAACGGCTTCGATATCAATCTGGAAGCACCTATAGATAGCTATAGGGGAGGGAGACAACTTAGAGGATTAACAGACTCAGAAACAGTGGCTAAAGACTTTATGACTTCAAGAAGTGATCTGATCTAATTCCAAGACTTCAGCTAGAGATGACAAATTCCTGTTTTAGAGATGAGTTGATTTAAGCCTAAGGAAACATTAACATACTTGCCTAAGCTCACAATGTTGTTCAGTCACAGGCCTAAAGGACTGTAACTGTGGTCTCCTGCTTCAAGTATAGCTTTTCTTAGATTACACCACTGAAATGAAAACTGTTTCTTCCACCCAGCACCATGAATGGTACCCTCAGTATGTGGATTTATGGAGCAGGACATTTCTTTTCCCAAATCTAGCAATATCAGGTATTAGTGGATAAAGATGTCTTGCATTAGACTTTTCCTATCTTCCCCTGAGTTTCCCAGAAGAACGCCATAATCAACACTCTATCTTGGGAAAGAATGATTTTTACATTTTCAGAGGTTGCCACCAACATGCTATAAAGCTGTCATGAACAAAGTACAAGTGACAGAGGATGTAGTTGACTCTACAGTTACCAGGGTCCTAGCAGGTAGGCTTGAGTTCAAGTTTCCCTTGCTATTTCTAACTGGGTATATGGGATGCTAACACTGTGGTAGGGCAGAAAGAACATAGATCTGGGTTCTAGTTTCAGTTTAGCCATTAACTACATGTTTGACCTTAAGAGAATCATTTAATTTCTTGGTACCTTAGTTTCTTCACTTACAAAATAAAGGGTAAGTCTATAGTTTTAAGGTCCCATGTAACTTTAAACCCCAGTGAATCCATATTTATGCTGATTCTGGACAAATCGTCTCTAAGTCTTCTCACTAAAATGCTTATTCATTGATTCTGCTCAAATACTAAATTTCCTATATTCTATGGGTCACTTGCTTTAGTATAGTCCAATGGAACTTTGTATGATAATCGAGAAGCTGTATACCTGCACGGTCTAATACGGTAGTTGCTGGCCACGTGAGACTACTGAGCACCTAAAATGTACTAGTGTGACGGAGGAAATGAATTTTTAATCTTGTTTAATTTTTAGTTAACTTAAATCTAAACAGCCACTCATGGCCACTGGCTACCATATTGGAAAGCACAGCTCCAGAAGTCCTGAGAATCCACTTAAGAGATATTATCACCAAGCTCTCTCCTTAAACCTGAAAAACAGCTTAACAGAATGCAGTTTGTCAGACAGCTAAGTTTAAAACCAATTAATTTTATTTCATTTCCAAAGATTAAGTTCCCATTTTTTTTTCTGTACCTCTCAGAGGCATTATTACATTAATTTTGCATTTTTACATGTGGCGCTTTTAAATCCTGTAATGTAGTGCTGGGACTCCTCTCTTCAAGATATTTATAGATACAGCAAATAAGAACAAGCTCACAGAGACAGCACACCTCAGAGACACTTTTTACTTAACGGCAGCATTTATTCTCTGCTAACCCCATATGCCTTACCCCGTACCACTGTACTTTCCCTCTGTCCCCTTTGCAAAGAGAGCGCCAAGAAAACAGACTGTTACCTCCTTGGGCAGGCCTGCATAGCAGAATGAAGGTCAAAAGATGTGTGGAGACGAATAGCAAGAAAAGGTAAGTGGCTGCTGGGCAAGACTGCAGTCTCAGCACCGGGTCTCCCTTGGAAACTAGAAAAGGCTTGCACTTCCACTGCTATCCAGCAGCCAGAGGCAAAGCCTGCAATTTGCTAAGAACCTGCTACTAAGGAGGAGGAGGAGAAGGAAGGGGAGGAAAAAAAAGAAGGCAAAATCTTGGGGCTCAACAGAGCCAATGCTGCTAATAGTGCCCAAAATACCATTCCATTAGATGCATATTTTATACACTGTACCAAACCAATCGATACTGCTTCCCATTTCATAGAGAGGGGAGGGGGAGGAACTCTCCTTCATGTGAAAGAAGAGAGAGCAAGAGAGATGCTGTATTCTTATTCTGGATATTATTTCATCTGCCCTTGGGCTATCCTAGTTGCTATATCTATCCAAGTGAGCTGTAAATACTGCCTCACTAGAGGCTCAGGTCCAGCCAACTGGCAAAGGTCAACAGTGGTAAAGAGAGAGACAAAAAAGGACACACGAGAGACAAATGCAGGGACAAATTTCAGATCTGGCATAAGTGGGTTAAAGCTAAATACAGAGAGACTGTAAGTACTGCTCAATTTGATAAGCTACCTACAGATCAGAAAGACTTGCAGATATGATATGTGTCACATATCAGGATACGATCTGATTTCATAGCTTAGGGACAACTGTATTCAAGTGCTCATTTGACATATGCTCCTAATTCAATACTGAGATCAGAGAGAAAGTTTAAGCAAGAAATCAAAGCTACATCTCTACTACGTAGAATAATTATTTAAAAAGGAGGGAGGATTTCCCTCAGCTAAACGAAGCATTTCCTGAATTCTCTAGACCAGCAGTCCTCAACAGGGAAGAATTCTGTCCCCCCCGGGGGCAATGACAAAGAATTATGTGGCCCCAAATGTCAATATTGTCAAGTTTGCAAACTTTTTCTGAAAAGGGCCGGACAGCATATCTTCCAGGTTTTGCAAGGCTACAGAACACCTCCACTGTGGTGCCAAAGCAGTCACGGACAATACAGAAACGAGGGGCGAGGCCATGTGCTTACTGCTTGCTGTGCCGCAGGGGCGGGTGCAATGGAGACCATGCGGCCCACAAAGCCCCCCAAAATTACTGTCTGGCCCTTTACAGGAAAAATCTGCTGATCCCTGCTCTAACCTCTTAAGTTATATGGCACCAAACGACAGCTCAGAGAACTCCTTTTGCTTTACAAACAATGTGAGTCTGGTGTTTCTGTGACCTACCTTTGATAAGTACTATATTGCCTCAAATTCCTGTACCTCTGAACATTTGTTCCATTAAAAACACTCCAGCTTCAAGTGCCAAAGCCACTTTCACAAATGACAATGTTTTACTTATTTAGGTCACTCTACGGTTAGTTCATTGGTCAGAACAGGTGTTAGGGATGCCAAGAACGGCAGATTCAGGCACCAAAAGCGCAAGTGCTGTTTAATTTCATACCCACAGGCTGTACCAACTGGACTTGGCCAATTGTCTCGAACATTCATCACTAACTACAAAATAGACCAGGTCAAATTCAGCACCACCACTGAATTTTTTTTTTAAGAAGAAAATTCAAAAAGTCAACACACAAAATATTTATGGAAATAATCCAAATATGAAGCAACAGGGGCAACAACTGAATAGATTATGGCACATTCATATGACAGCGTCTATATAGACATTAGAAGACAAACCACAAACTACTACAGATACATAACTTGCAAAATATTAGTATTTCAAATATGTAAAGAACTTATACCAATTTAAAAAAGGACCAAAAGTCCAAGAGGAAATAATAACAAAGCATATAATCAGGGAATTTACAAAACAGGAAACCCAAAAAGCCTATACACATAACAGAAAATGTTCAGTTTCACTTAATGATCATGAAATGCAAAATTCAAACAAGGAGAACCCACTTCATCTTCCTTAGATTCTTAAAAGCAAAAATCACTGACATGATCAAGTATAGCATTAGTTGTAAAGATGCAGAAACTCTTATACATTGCTGGTGAGAGTGTAAACAGAGAATCTGGCATCTCAAGTAAAGAGGTACTCACTGTTTAGATTCAGAAATTCCACGTGAAAACAAATACTCTTGAGAAACTGTCACATATTTAGATAAGGAAACATGAAAAAGAATGTACACAGCAACACAGAATAATTAGTATTTGCAAAAGAGAGTGAGAAAATGACCTAAATGTACATTAGCAGAAAAAAACAACAAAACAAAACTGTGGTCTATCCAGACAATGGACTAAAATGAGCATTCAAAATGAACAAAAGACTGCTAAGTAAAAAACAGAAGGTTTCAGAATGATGTGGTGCAGAATGATATAATTTATAGAAAGAACAAAAACGTAAAAGTAGTAATATGTGTATACATAAACAGAATAATAACTAATAAAAATTTGAAATGATAAACACAAAATTCAATATACTGACTATCTCCAGCTAGGGAGGGAGTCAAGGGGATGAGACTGAGACATACACTGGGGCTTCAACTATATTTTTAATATTTTATTTAAAAAGTATTGAAGCTAATACAGCCAGGACTTAATTGAGCCAGAAAATTAATATGTTGGGTATTTGTAATACTTAACAGTAATATTTTAATAAGAAAAAAACTACGGTATAATCTCAAAATCAACACAACGTAAAAAGATGTTAGCAGGGATACTGCCGTGTGGTAAGATCATGTATAAATAATTATTTTCTACTTAAAATATGCACATTGTGGAAAATTTTATAAGCATTAAAACCTTTAAAGATTTTGTTTATTTGAGAGAGAGAGAGAGCGTGCGTGTGCAAGTGGGGGCAGGGGCAGAGGGGGTGGGAAGGGGACAAGGAGACTCTGCATTGAGTGCGGAACCCAACGTGGGGGCTCCGTCCCACCACCCTGAGATCTCACCCTGAGCTGAAATCAAGAGTTGGACACCTACCTGAGCCACCCAGGCGCCCCAAACTTTAAAAACTTATCATTAATATTCAAAGGACTGTTTCAAAGGGTAAGATGTAGTTATATTCCACACTTAGAAAAATCCTTTACGATCGTAACTGGCAACGACATAGAAAGGACAGGTACTTTCTAGGATTATTAAAGTAATGTTAATATTTCAGGGAAAAAAATGCCCTTTGGTCAGCCTTAGGACAGAGAAGGAGTGAGAGTTTAGGTTTAAGAAGGCAGAAAAAGGGTCTCTAACCCATGTAAGTAGGGAATTAGGAACAGGCCTGTGTTAGCACCTGGTGGGCTCTAACTACTAAGGTCACAGACTCACAGACTGCTCTCACCCACTCCAGAAACTGGTCTCCAGCTGCTGTCATCACTAGCATGGCCTTCCTTAGGAAGAAGGGGCCACCTGGGAAGTAGGAAAGCACCCAAACCTGTGTTTTTTAACCTTTACTGAACAGTAACCTACTTATGACAACCAGATTTAAGCTGTCATCTCTTCCCAGGAAAAAAAACCAAAACAATTACGTCTAACAAAATTTTGCTAACAATTTCAGGGATTTCTGGACTTTCCTGAAGCTTGGGTTAAGAAGAGAAGGGTCTAGAATGGAAGAACTCCAAGGACCTAAATCAGATTTCTCTTCAGAGAAGGGCTGTAAAACAGATTATCTTCCCTATCCAATCACCCCACTTTTCAGATGACAGATTACTTTAATGAAGCCTCAGTGGCACTTTTTAAAAGTCAGGCTTCCTGAGATATAATTTACACACAGTAAAATTTACCCTAAAAAGTATACAGGTTGATGAGTTGTAAGTTTTGAGAAGTGCCTATAAAGGATTATATGTAGATGCTCCAACATGGTTACTGGACTCAATTAAGGTTATGGAGGAAATTTAGAATCCAAGGTATTATAGTTTTGTCTTAGGGTTTGTTCCAATTACCTGTTCATTTGTTTATTTACCATTTTAAAAGTTTCATTAACAGTATGTTGATCCATTCTTCACTCCATTCAACCAACCATTGCCCCATTCCACACTTTTTTTTTTTTACCCACTCCAGATACTATATTTCAAAATAAACAAGGCCTGATTTCCAGCAGGATCTCATGAGGAATTTGCACATATAAAGGAATGATAATTAAAATTTAAGATAAGAAATGCCATGACATAAAGAGATGGTGCTCTGGATAGGAAACCCAGGACTATCTGAGGGGTGAGAAATAAAACATAAAGGAGGTGATGTGAACAGAATCTAGAAAGATTGGGAAGAGGCTTCCTAAACTAAGACCAGGAACAACACTGCTTATGGCACCATTCTTGGTTTTCAAGCAGGAGAGTGAGCCGATCAGATCTGCACTCCAGAGGATGGACTGTTGGGATGCGGAAGGGGAGAAGGCCAAGGGTCCAGGTGGGAAGGCCCAAGTTAACAGAGAGCAGTGCAGATGGAGAGGAGAAAAGTGTAATTGAAGAATTCTTGACAATGAATGACAGGACTTGGGGAGGGGTACATCACTTCTTGGTGGGAAGTAAAAAAAAAAAAAGGCTTCTGGTTTGATTTCTCAATTATGTTTCTCAATTGGGTGACACTTATGCAGGACCATTAATAAAGACTTTTTAAAATATGTGAAAACTGGGGGACTTGGGTGGCTTGGTTGGTTGAGCATCTGACTCTTGGTTTTGACTCAGGTCATGATCTCAGGGTCCTGGGATCCAGCCCTGTGTAGGGCTCATTGCTCAGCAGGGAGTCTGCTTAGGACTCTCCCCCTCTCACTCTGCTCTTGCCCCCACTCACATACACTCTCTCTCTCTCTCTCTCTCTCTCTAAAATAAACAAAAAAATCTTAAAGAAATACATGAAAACTAACAGACTTTTGTCTCTCTTTCCAGCCTTTTTGGGTCAGAGGAAAGGAAATGGTTTGGTTTGGCTATACTCTCTAAGAGAGGACTAGAGAATCCTTAAAAATGCGCACTTGTAATAACACTTAAAATCATGAATATTGGGGAAAGGAAAGCAATGGCCAGAAATGACTATCATTAGGAGTGGCTACTGGAAATCAGGCACTATTCTATGTTAAGTCCTTTCCATCCACTACCATGAAGCTCAGCAGAGAAGGCTAGACTAGAAATACAGTTGAGTGATAGTTGAGGCGACTAGAGTGGACAAGATCAACTAGAGAGTCCTGAGAAGAGAAAAGTAGGAAGCCTGAGGAACAATATGTAAGGTGTTTGCGGAAGAAAACAAGCTAAAAAGGACACAAAGAAGGAGCAGTCAGAAAGGACAGAAGTGAGCCAAGAAAGAATGGTATCTCAGGGGCCAAGGGAGAATAAAAATTTAAGACAGTGGTCAACATCATAATGTGCTGCTGGGAGTTCAAGGTAATAGGTGAAGTGACTAATGAATCTGATCATAAGGAACACCACAGGGGCCTCTCCTAGAGCAATTTCACTGGAAAGAAGAGTGGGACAGAATTTCTACTTTAATAGGCTGCGCAGAGAATAGGAGGCTAGGAAGTAAATAAAGTGACATAAGGGCTTTTCCAAGAGTAACAGTGAAGACAGAGTGAGACAGGGTGACCCCAGAGGGCAGTGTAGCACCAAAGGTAAGTCTATTAAGACGGGAGAGACAAGCACCTGTCAAGGACAAACAAAATCTTTGTGCAGGAGTACTTTTGTCATAGATACAGCTAAGCTTGCAGCTCTGGTTCCAATTATTATGAATTTTGTGTACCATTCTTTTTTAAAACACTATAAGCTTCATTGTAAAGGAACGTAGTTCTTGAAGGGTCTTTGAGCTAATACTCTATTTTATTTACATGGCAATGAGCAGTGAGCCACTTTCAGCACAAATGCACCAGATTTGTGAATCACATTCAATTTCCCCTTTTCAGGTTAGAAGACTAAGATTTATTCAGAGGAAACAAAGAGCTGGGTCATTATACTACCCAGATTAGCTAAGGGACTCTGGGGAAGTGGGGAAAAATGGTTTAAAGACAAACCAGAAACAATGAATCATTCAGGTAATTGCTGTCATCCAATCCCAATTTTTTAGTATTTCTTAAAATAGAAACAAGCCTGCCCACGGCTCTGGAATTCTCCCAAAAGTAAACTTCTCATATCCAGCATCCTCACAAAACACTGAATAAGCCAGTGGACCTACAAGACAAGTTCTCATTTGTTTCCCCAAAACTCTTCTTTTCTTTTTTTTTTTTAATTTTATTTATTTGTCAGAGAGAGAGAACACAACCAGGCAGAGTGGCAGGCAGACGCAGAGGGAGAAGCAGGCTCCTTGATGAGCAAGGAGCCTGATGCGGGACTAGATCCCAGGAGCCTGGGATCATGACCTGAGCCGAAGGCAGCTGCTTAACCAACTGAGACACCGAGGCATCCCAAACCCTTATTTCCTATTTCAACTTCAGATAGGATATAAAGTGTTCGATTTGCTTTTTTTTCAGAAGCGATATCTCCAAAGACAAATACTCATTTCCTATAAGTTCTCTCTTCCTTTCAAAAAAATACCAAGATTTTAACCACTGTGCTCATTGCTAGCTTATGGTATAGAACGGTCCAAGTAAGACTTGCGCCCTGGCACACATCTGATCAGTGGTGCATGGTACGCATGGACTTTAAAGTCCAAAAGATCTGGTTTTGAATCTTGGTTTTGCCATTTACTAGCTCTGTAACTGTGGGCAGGTTCCATAGTCTATCTGAGCCTTACTTTCCTTATATCTTTTAAGAAAACAATATTACTTTTATCACAAAGCTGTGAGAATTAAATGCATCTAGGAAGGTACTGGTTTATAACATAACAAGCTTTCAAAAATATGAATTCTCTTACCCCATTTAAACCAACTCATATGTTCGAAAGCCAACTCAAATTCTATCTTCAGAGTCTGCATGAAGCCCTTTCTAACCTCTCCAGCCTCCCTCATTCATTCACCTTCGTCTCTGAACTAATATACCTGAACACAATTTTGCCCTCAGGGATATACAGTTCCTTAATGTATACTATTGGTTTACTATGTTTATATGTGGTGTCCCTGATCTTCAAGCCACTACCTAGGACATATCCCTTTCTTATTACACTCAGTATAATACTGAGCACAGAAACGGTCAGATGGTCATCAAAGACTTAGAATCTAGTGATTTTAGAATCCAATATCTCTTACAAACCTCCTAACTCCACTGATTAACCAACTAAGACACTGAGACTGAAGAAGTTAAATGGCTTGCTTGAGAGGGCATACATTGTGTGTTCAGCTGAAGAGTAAACTGGGTCTCCTGCCTTGCCACCACGGAACCTGCTGCACTCTGGTGAAGCAGCAGCCCAGCAAAGTCCACAAAGGGCCTACCCGTGCCAGAAAACACCTGCACTCTCTATAGTAAAACACTTCACACGGAATGGGGTAAATATGCCTATCTGCAAACTGACCCAAACACAAAATAGGGTCTTCGGGCACCTTATGTGAAGTAGATCAACTGACATTCTTCTGCTGCCACCTTCTGGATAGAGCGTATTATTACATGGAGACTCATTTTCACTGAGAATTTTCTTCAATACATATTTACCCAACCCCTACTATGTATTAGGCTCTGTGGTATGCAGAAAACCCAATAAAAAACGTACTCTCAAGAAGCTCACAATGTAGTAATGAGGAGAAACAACACCTAATTTAATTAATAAGTTAAACCAGCCCTAAGAAAAGTACTACCAAAGAACACTGAGATTATACTGATTGTAGCCTGGAGCTGGGGAAGCAGGGTAGCCAGTGATGGGTTTTCACCCCATGAATAAAATTTTGTTCAGCAGGGAAGATGAAAGAAAGCCATTCTAGAAAGAAGGTTGCGCACAGACAAAGAGGGTCATAAAAGTAAAGCATGTTCAGGAAATAGCCAGAGTTTTCTACCTGAGTGCATAGAATGATTAAGATGCCAAAGACACAAAGCCCAAGAAGAAGAGTAGAGAGGAACAGATGAGAAGAGCAGAAGTTTAGTTTGGAAAAGCTGAGCTCAGAGTCTAGTGAGTGATCTCTCTACAGGGCTGAAATGACTACCCATCCAGAGAATCCTTTGCATGGCCAGACGCAGCACAATTTTGAATTCTGTCTAGAAAAACGGGTCCTCTGAACATAAAAGATCACTTAGGAAACTTCTACTCTTGTAGGCACGGGAAGACCTTTACTTCCATGAAGAGTCGATGTGACTGTATGGTTTTGTAGTATGTCAACAGCTCAATGAGCTAGTCTTTGCATTTTATAATTTCCTGTTCAAAGGCCAACTCAAGGAGCAGTCTAACCTTGCATTTAGTTAAACCAACTTCTTGGGATGCCTGGGTGGCTCAGTTGGTTAGGCAGCTGCCTTCGGCTCAGGTCATGATCCCAGGCTCCTGGGATCGAGTTCTGCATCAGGCTCCTTGCTCGGCAGGGTGCCTGCTTCTCCTTCTGCCTCTGCCTGCCACTCTGCCTGCCTGTGCTCTCTTTCTCTCTCTCTGACAAATAAATAAATCTTAAAAAAATAAAACAACCAACTTCTCTCTGCAATTGTCCTACATATCCAACAATTTTTTTTGTTTCATTTACTTAAAATATATAATATTTAAGACTTAAAAATATATGAAAAATACAACTACCAGGGGTGCCTGGGTGGCACATTCATGTAAGCGTCCAACTCTTAATTTCAGCTCAGGCTATGCGTAAGGTTCTGGGATGGAGCCCCATGTCAGGCTTGGCGCTCAGCGAGGAGTCTGCTTAGGACTCTCTGTTTCTGCCCCTCCCTCCTCTCTAAATAAATAAATCTTAAAAAAAAAAAAAAAGAATACAACCACCACCTATCATCCAACTTAAGAATACATTACTGATATCAGTTTCCTCTTGAAAAGAGAAGCATGTTTATATTTCCTGAAATTCCTAGTTATCCTCTGCCACTCTAACCTCTTGGTCCATGCACATGTTTAAATTCTTTAGGAATATGAAGAAACACCAGAGAAGTTCTAAACCAGTTATTCTGAACACTGTACATCTTATTCTTAAACATCCACTCTCTCCCCCTTCTCCCAACCACACCACCACCAAAACAACGTATGCAATCAAGTCAGCTTCCCAAAGGACCATAAGGAAGAGAAAAGGACCGAGAGTGGAAACACACATCTACGATATCAAAGCCAACAAGCAAAGAAATTTTACCTGCTGCTTCTGCTATTCCATGCCCATTCCTGATGTCTCAACTCAGCATACCGAGTTAGCTCCCAAACACAGAAGGTGCTAGTAAATTATGGCAGGGGCTTGATTCAATTCCCCAGAAATACAAAGATCAACTTCCTGTGCCTCAGATTTCCATAAAACCAGGAACAGTAAGGAACTCCACTGCCAGATCAAATCATTCTAGGTGAGAGCAGGTCAAGCTACCTCAGACACACCTTGCCACACACCTGTGCAGCAGCTTCCCAGAAGCCCAATTTTCAACAAACAGGTGGCCACTCCTTGGACTGTCCTTCCCTAGTAACCTAGTAAACACCAGAGCTCATTTTATGAGATTGTTATGAGTGACCATCTCTTCCTGACATGGGAAAATCAACTGGTAGGAGAGAAGGAGGAGGGGGGTTTGAGAGAGGGCACAACATTTTGGTCCCTCCCACATGTCACCAACACAAACAGCTCTGAAAAAAGAACCACTTTATCAGAAGGAGATTAACTGTAAAAACATAGCTGATAAGAGCTTTGAGTAGCAGGTGTTGGGTGAATGCTCACTTTACTCTGAAGTGGTTGGGGAACTGGGATAGAACCACCAGAGGCTCTGCAGCACCAGGGAATGGATTCTTGTCCTTTCTTTGGAATGCATGTGTCCCAAAGGGGCGGGGGAAACATTTTAAACCTCCACTCCTGAACCGTTAAGTGGTGTACTGAGGAATTACGTGATAAATCCCACTGTCTCTGGAAAATGAAGTGAGTTTGTGTCTCAATAGCTGTGGTTAGCAACAGAAATACAGGGAAAAGATAAGAGACTTATAAATTCAAGACCCTTAAATCTTATTGTAGTAACTCTCAACAGGCACCATCCAGGTCTTCTTTCCCAGAACAGTTCAGTGGACCTAAATGGTCTTAGTGTTATTTTTAAACAGCTTTTTTGAGACACAATTCACATCCCCAGTTAAGCGTACCATTCAGTGGTTTTTAGTACATTCAGAGTTACATAATTATCACCATCATCAATTTTGAAACACTTTCATCACCCCAAAAAGAAACCACATACGCATTAGCAGTCACTTTTCAGATTATGCTTTTAAATATAGATCAACAGCATCATTCTCACTGGCTAAAGGGGACCACATTGTACCAAATCTAACCATCATCCATTACAGGATGGACTGGTGCTTTACCACAAGAAAGAAAAAGCAGTGCCCAATCACACATGTTTTTCATCACCTTTTCAGCACCTGATGTAATAGTTATTGAAAGGGATCTTTCAGATTTAGACTATTTGTACCAGCAATGCACATATCTCAGCGGCAGTAACAGAACACCGATGACCAAATTCACGCATGTGCTAGAACGACAACCAGGAGTAAGACATCCTGGCTTTAGAGGCATTGAAATGTGAAAAATGTTCACCCTAGAATCAACAGTATCAAATATTACATGCACGGTTTAGAGCGTCCTTGGTTACAAAACAACAGATACTGACCTCACTAACCAGGCAGGAAAGGACTCACACAAGCATAATCTATTTAAGCTAATAAACTAACATAGTAACTAATCATCTAAGCAACCCAGAAACCCCCAGAATGGGGACAGAAAATGTATCTACTGCTATATACATTTCACTCTCTTCCTGTTCCATAGTCACAAGAAGAGAGAGAACTATCTATCTCAGTAGAGAAAAATGTAGTAGGTTCAGCTTTTTTGCAGTCTTTCAGATAGGGAAAGAAGATACTTATTTTAGAACCAAAATTGAGAGAGTGGAGGAGCTGTGGAATCTCCTTTCTAGAGCGCCTTTTCCATTGACAACTGCCTGTCTTCAGCTTGGAGACAGTGAGATGAGTCAAATGACTTTAAAAAACCATGACTCAGAGTTTAATTACTTGGTTTAAATTTCTAACATTCCAAAGACAATGCCAAATTAATTTGCTGACAGCTTCACATTAGCAGGAATAACTACCTAACTTATACGGACCCCAAGGGATTCAAGAAGATCAATAAGTGTGGTATATATGACTCAGCCAATACTGACCATATCCTGACCAAGCACAGTCGCATGTGGGCTAGCTGGGAAACAGAAACTATTTTAGCATTTTTTTCTTTTCTTTCTTTTTTTTTTTTTTAGATTTTATTTATTCATTTGACAGACAGAGAGAGAGAGAGAGAGAGAGAGAGAGCATAAGCAGGGAGGAGGAACAGAGGAAGAAGCACGTTCCCTGCTGAGCAGAGAGCCTGATGCAGGGCTGGATCCCAGCATTCTGGGATCATGACCTGAGCTGAACGTAGACGCTTAACCTACTGAACCAGCCAGGTACCCCCAATTTTAGCTTCTTGTGGAGAAAAACTATTTTGGCCATTTCTTTCTTTCTTTCTTTCTTTCTTTCTTTCTTTCTTTTTAAAGATTTTATTTATTTATTTATTTATTTGACAGAGAGAGAGAGAGATCACAAGTAGGCAGAGAGGCAGGCAGAGAAAGAGGGGGAAGCAGGCTCCCCACTGGCAGAGAGCCCGATGCGGGCCTCGATCCCAGGACCCTGAGATCATGACCTGAGCTGAAGAGAGAGGCTTTAAACCACTGAGTCACCCAGGCGCCCTTGGCCGTTTCTATAAAGAAAGGAAAGGGCATCAATAAAAAAAGATGTAAAATTCAGAATTAGGTGGTAGTACTTTGTAATCTAGATTTCATTTCTTATTGAAGTTGCATATATTAAAAGAAGAAAGATGTAAAATTCAGGGTTGGGTTGAGAGGCAAAAAGCTAGAGGAGAAACAGAGCAAGAGGATCAAAGGCAGACACTATCAGACTCTAATATTAGCCAAGGGAACTGTTTACATTTTGTTGCTAAGGAAAACTTGGCGCTTTGGAAAATGAACCCAACCACTACACTATTGTGACAGCTGCTGCTTGGCTCTGATACCCCTGAAGAGTTATCTGCCAACTGCTTGCCACTTGCCCTTTCTGTTCTGCTGTCTGCCAGTCAAATCAACCCTTTTACAATCAGATGACCCTGTTGGTTTCTGTAATCCTCAGGGGCACTCCAAAGACTGGATGGCGGGGATTACGGTGCCATGAAGGCAGACTGCTGCATGCTAGGCTACCTAAGATGGACGGGTCCCTGAATCAAAACCTTTATTCTTAAATTCAAAAGAAGAAATGGTTAGTGAGTTCAATGACATAGAAAAAGAGGCCTGGGTGATGATCCCCACTGTGTCTCTGACTCAAGGTGTGCTATCAGGCAAATAACTCCACACTCTTAGGGCCTCAGCAATTCCATTTGTAATACAGGGAGTTTAATTCCTATTCTTTCCATCATGTAAAGAGAATACATTTGAGTACACTTGAGCTTTTCAGGAAAGAAAACCAAAGGAACGTTGTAAATCCAAGATCATGCCCTTCTTAAAAGTAATAAACTATTTCAGAAGTCCTGCTCTGAGCTTATGTAGCAAAGTCATAAATTATCTAAAATCCTGCAAACCTTGAATCTCTTAACTCTTGTGTTTACTCTTCAGTGACTATGGCCATCTTCACAGACTTACATCATAAGAAAGACTTGTTCCTAGAGTTAAATTTTTTTTGAAGCTCTCCTTCTTCTGCCCTGCTTATAAGGGTAACACTTTACACTCTGGAACTTTGGAAAATACAGGAGAAAAAAAACCCCAAAAGAAAATAAAAATTTACCCATAATCTGCCCCCTCTGGAAAACCTAGTGTTAAGTTTTCCATGTTTATTATTGTTTGGTATCATAATCTATTTTTTTTTTTGTATCTAGCTCTGTCCATTTAATAATGTATCTGTAGTTAACGAACTGGCTAAAGCACACAGGGTGTAAAGCTGAGACTCATCATGAGCCAATCTGTATGCACATACCATCTATCCCTTCTTAGGACCAAACATTCTCAGAAAAGAAAAGCCAGCTGTGCAAGTTTAAGGGCAAGACCTACTCCTCAGTCCACGTGCTTTAATTACACCGCAAATGGAGATTCTTTCTGAAAGATGGCTTTTCCACTGGGTAGGTCTCCCTGCGGCCAGTTTTAAAGCCCCATTTATCCCAGTGCTCACTAACTGTTTCAAATTGGACCTGTGAATGTGAGCTTCAGGCCTCCATCATGGCTCCCAGCAGGAGTCCAAATGCTTCCACAATGAGCTGATTACAGGGAAAGCGGCAGCTTCGAGAGAAGAATTAGCACCCAGCATGCTCTTTCAGAAGGAAAATTTAGCTGTTTTCAAAACATGTGATATTTTTTTTTCTTTCAGCTTATGTTTGTCTAGAGGGAGAAATTCTAAATGGCTTTAATTCTGTAAAGGCTTAAATGATATGTTTTATTTGATCAAGTCATTCCCCAGCTGAAAATACTTCAGTGGTATTCCATAGCTTTGAAAACAGAAGTTCAAGTTTCTTAGCATAGCACAACAAAAATCTACATGATTTGGTTCCTGCCTACCTCTCTAGCTCCACAATTTCCAAAGTATACCCAGTGGAATACCAGTCTTGGGTTTCTGTGAAAAAAAACAAAACAAAACTATTCGATGGATACAGAAATTTGGAAAATGCTGCAAATTCTAACCACCCCCACACTCCCCTCTCTTCACCCAACTCCCCCCACCCACCCCCATCCCGAGAGGAATGATCCTGAGAAGGCTTTGGAATAATTCTGTTTAACTTCGTTTAACCCATTCTTTCAGAGACTCATTCGCCCATAGACTGCTTTCTTTTCTTTTCTTTTTTTTTTTTTAAACTCATCTAAATCTATTTCACAAAGACACTTTGAGAAATACAATACTGGCCTTGCCTTCTCCCAGCTTCAGGCATATAAAACTTGTTTCTTGAATTTCTTGTGTGCCCTCTAAAATACCAGCCTTCTATTACTACTTAGAGTTCACTTCTAGTTGCCTTGAAAATTCAGCTCCAGTCACCTCCTCTGGCACACCTTCTCTGTCACCCTACTCAGTCTAATTTAGACTCCCCTCCTCTGTGCCCCCATAGCAATCTATACATATCTTTATCAGGGCACTTAACAACTGACTATATTATTTGATTTGCTTGTTTGCCTTCCCACAATAGATAAATTTAAGCTCTCAAGGGCAGGAAAAATGTTTTTCTTTGACCTTGTATCACTAATAACTGTGCCTGGCACATGGCAGTCTCTCAATAAATGGTTGTTAGATGCTTTATATATGTGGGTTCATCATTTAAATAGGACTCTATATAGAAACAACACATCCCCCAAGTATTTTATTCTAGGCACCACTTCTGATTAATTTGCCATTTTTATAGATGTGTCTATCCTCAATACAACTGGTCATGTCTAATTATTGTTACCAAATTAAATAACAGTTTGAGGTTTCTGTTTTGCAAACAAAAATTCTACTACATAGTGATCTGCATGTACTACTTCTAAAAGTATCTAAGTATCTAAGAAGCTGCATCTGTTAACTTTTTCTCAGAGTGGTTCACTTCCTATGTGAGTTTGTCTTTCATAGGCAACTGTTTTATAGAAATCCTTGGTACCCTGGTTGTCGATGTGTTTCTTCACAGTGGTTTTAAATTGCTTGTGCCGATGGCCCCAGAGTTTCAAGAGTGCAGACCTAGTTTCTGTGTTAAATTCTTGGCTTGGGTGGGGGGCGCCTGAGTGGCGCAGTGGGTTAAACGTCAAACCCTTGGTCTCAGCTCAGGTCATATCTCAGGGTCCTGAGATAGAGTCCCACTTCGTGCTCCGCACTCAGCATGGAGTTGGTCTGTGATTCCCTCTCCCTCCTTCTGCCCCTCCCCACTGTGCACGCTCTCTCTCTCTCTCTCTCTCTCTCTCAAAAAATAAATAAATAAATAAATCTTAAAAAAAAATCTTGGCTTGGGATTTCCACACATATATACACGTAGTAAAAAAATTTTCCATAAATATTTTTCTGTCCCTGCTCAGACCCTTGAATAGGCGCCATCCTTGACACTTCTTTAGGTCACAGACAAAGTACCCTTTTCATGAACTGGCCAGCCTTTTGAGAACTCCAGCTTTATACAGGTTCTTACTTACAGCTCCTAGCCTAGTCAGGTCCAAAGCCATGTTTCCTACACCCACACATGAGCATTAAAATCCAAGCCTCTAGACACTAACTTCTGTCTGTTCTAGAGGTCTTACAGCAACCCTGGGCCACTCAAACCATTCTGGCTTTTGGATTCATTTTTGTCACTTAGCAGTTCCCTTTCACTTTTCTGAATTCAACTATATTTTCCTACGTTTATAATGGGAAAGGAGTCCTTATAAATTCATCTACCATGTTGCTAGAACGTTTTCCTAAATAAATTTTGAGTCCATTCACTTTTCTCCATCTCTTTTACTACTAACTTTTTGTAAGCTACTGTTCTCTCTCATGCACCTTTCTTCTGCAGTGGTGTCCTTACCAGTTGGTCATCTCACATCTA
Source organism: Ailurus styani (assembly GCA_002007465.1). Classification (NCBI taxonomy): domain Eukaryota; kingdom Metazoa; phylum Chordata; class Mammalia; order Carnivora; family Ailuridae; genus Ailurus; species Ailurus styani. Next base: position 4,145,893 of record LNAC01000043.1, read on the forward strand.
TTCCTGTCCATCCTTCCCATGTCTAATTCATATGGACTACCGTAACCAGAGTTTAAAAGCCAGAATTTTAAAAAATGTAAGTCAGATCATGTTATCTGTTTGCTTTTTGCATATTTTCTGTATGACTCAACAATTCTACTCCTACATTTATATCCAAGAGAAATAAAAACATATGTCCACACAAAAACTCGTACATGAATGTTTATAGTAACATTATTCAAAATAGCCAAAAGGTGGAAAGAACTCAAATGTCCACCAACTCATGAATGGCAAAGAAAATGCAGTAAATCCACACAATGGAATAGTGTTTGGCCATAAAAAAGTATAAAGTGCCAATACATGCTACAACATGGATGAACCTTGAAAACATTCTAAGTGAAAGAAGGTAGTCACAAAAGACCATGTATTGATTCCATTTACATGAAATGTCCAGAATAGGCAACTCCACAGAAACAGAAAGTACATCAGCAGTTGCTGAGGTCTAAGGAATGGGGAGATGGGGTGGGAGTAGGGTGGACAATAACTAAAGGTATGGGATTTCTTTTTAAGATGATGACAATGTCCTAAATTTGACTGTGGTCACACAATATGTGATGTGGTAATCATTCCACATACCTGTGAATATACCAAAAATGACTGAACTGTACACTTTAAATTACATGTATATAAATTATATCTTTATAAAGCTGTTAAAAAAATGCTTCCAGTAGCTCATCAAGTTCTTAACATATATATTCAAAATCTTTGTCCTTGGCTCTAAGACTTTGCATTATATAGCTCCTATTTATTCCTCAAGCCTCACCTTAGACAGCTCTTTCCCTAACTCTCTACCCCAAAGCCAAAACATCTTCTTTCAAATTCTCCAAAGGATCAAGAACCTTCCCACCTTAGTGGCTTTTCAACAGCCATATTTTCTGGCAGGAATGTTTATCCCCTTCTCCAATTGTTTGTCCTCTACACTTTGAGCATCAGACTCTTAAGATAACCTTCTCTGATTCTGCAGGAGAAAGGAAGCCTTCTGTAGGCAGATCTTTTGTCATAACAACTCATACTACTTCTTCATAGTATATATCACAATTCTTTACTGTTTTTCTTCACTACCACATATGTTTCCCAAGGGCTGAGATTGTTTTTCCTCGTTCACTGCTGTATCATCTGGGTTCATCATAGTACTTTGCAATGGCAAATGTTCAATAAATATTTTGAACAGAATGAATGCTAGTGACTGAGTCCAACAGCTCTACATAATAGCTTCCTATTTATTTATCTTGTGCCATTACCTTATTTGTCTAATAAAGATTATTATCTAAAAAATATCTAATATCTCCCTGTTTATTATCTTGTGCCATCCTAAAAATGCACTTATCTTGATACACCACATTCACGTAATTCAGTGATATTTTGATTTAATTCTTCTATTCTTAAATTTGCTGCTTCTTGAGGAATTATGTCCTAATGACAATATATGGTACACAGTATATAACAATAAATATCTGTGGCTTAAGTAAAACTTTTAAAACAAAATTAAAATCTGTAGCAAGCACTATATTTTGTTCGTGGGTTATAAAAATCCCGGAAGACAGTAACTGTCTCTCTAGGTTTCTCTAAATAATGGTGCATGCAATGAGTATTTAATAATGCAGTTTGATAAAAAGCCTGATTTAACCATCCTTTCAGGGATCATGATCTTAATGATGAATTTAACTCATTCTACTTGTCTCAGCCCAGAAGGACTTTTTAAAGGGAGTTTTTTTCACCTAATATTCAGAAAATATTACTTTTGCATTTAGTTCCTAGATGAAACTAATAATACCTCAATTCCATCTGTGCTATTAAATATATAAACATTAAATATTCAAGATTGATTTATTAAAATTTCCTTGGCTAGAAACCAATGAAAAGATGATGCTCTGTAACATGTTGCCCCAGAAAACTGACTTTCTTCTATTTTTATATAAAGAAATGAAAAAACAAAGGAAAAAATTAAAGGAAGGAAAAGAAAGGAAGAAGAAAAACACTGTTCTTCAACTCACTTAGCATCTCCCACTTTTCAAACTTTTAGTTTTAGAACTGTCTTTATAATAAACAAACATCTAAAAAGTTTAACTCATTATATCTGGTAGACAATAAGACTTCTTGATTTATTACACATATATACACACTCACAAACATAAAATCTTTTTCCTTTGGATATTCAAAAGAAAATGAAGCCAGACTGAAATCTAAATTTTGATAAGATTTCACTTCTTTTTCTAGTCTTAAAAAAGGGATAAGTATGGCTTCAGTTTTTAAGTAGATCTGAAACAGCCAAATGGAGTGCATTCTATTTTTTACACTTTTTCAAGTGGGTGAAAATGTCCCATTCTTCTTGGCCACATCTTCCAACATCTCCTAATACTATCAAAAAGTTCTTCTTAGCTTCTACCTTAAATCTCTCCTGTGCCAATTCATGACTGCTCTCTCATAGTTTTTCTTTAAAGAAACTGTACAGTAACCAGTCCCTATTCTTCCACCATAGGCTCATATATTATTCAGTTCTTTTTATGGCATTCTTAAATTAATTAAAATGATATCCTAGCTTTATTTCTCTGAGTCTTTTTCATGATACTTCTTTTCTTTGCTGCCAGAGAAGTCTTCACCGACTCCTCAGAACAAAAGAAAAGATCCTTCTCTGTGCTTCAGGTTCTCTATCACAAAATGGGGAAAACACGCCTGATGCTGATTTCTTTTATAAGACAAACAGAAAAGAGAAATGCCTATATTCATAATAGAATAAGTATCTATGTTAAGTAATCAGAAATAATTAAGATCTCCATCAAAAATCTCCCAGAGGCAAAATAGAAAACCCAAACTGTAATATAAAGATCTACCTTCACAAATGTATTTGGGATTGGGGGAAAGACTACACACCCACTCCTTTATCTCCTACCTCAAAGCAGAACCCCGCAAATGAAATCAGTACAGAACATACCTCCTCCTGTCCCTGGCTTCCACAGAGGAGTCTGTTCCAGGAGTGGAGAGCAGAGTGGCAGTTGTAACCCCATTGGCAGTGTTAGGTGGAGGGCGATTAGTGATCACACAGAGCGGGGTGCTAGAAGAGACATTGTCTACTGTTTTCTCTGCTGTTGAGTCAGCCTGGGATTTGTAAGGAGTCCTGAAAGCAAAAACACAAAAACACAAGCAGAAAGAGAATGGTCAGGCATGCTACATAACAAAGCACTTGCACACAGACAGCAGATTTGAGGTAAGTTTAACTAGAGAATCTTCTGGCTCAGATTTTATTTGCTGATTTATTTTATTTTTTAAATTCTGAGCTCTTAAATCTTAGAACAGTATGATTTACACATTTAATTTGATATTCTCTGCCCAAAGAGTTACATTTCATAAATTTGATTTTTTTTATTTATTTTTTTTGCTTGAGATTAAAATTTTTTTTAAAAAAATTAGCTATGGCACAAGAAAGATAGTAACATATGCAAGAGTGCTTTAAATGAATGATTCCTAAGTACCATCTGGTCTCCACACACGCACACACACAAGCAGGGCCTCTCCACACACATGAAAACAACGCTTAAGTCACTTACGATATTAATCTCCACTGCCCCTTAATTCTTGGCAGTAAGAGTCTGTGGTAGTCCTCAGCCTAGATTAGATGACCATCTTCTTGGATTCCAGAGATGTTTGATAAATACAACCTCAGTATGTTTAGTTCTTTCTCACCTAGCTCAGCAACTGCTCTCTATTTAACCAAATGCCTGATTGCCTGTATTCTTAAGTGCATACATGAGCAACAGAAACTAAAACTATTAAGATTCTATATGTAACCTTAACTGCAGACTTTCCAATAGCAAGCTGTATAATTAAACTCATTTACATGAAAACAAGATCTTTGTTTCTTAACAAAGAGTTGAGAGCAACCATTGGCTCTCCACCCAAAAAGCTATCATTTGTGATGTCACAGCTTGTTGCTGGGGTAACAGAGATCCAAAATTGATATTCACAGAAATGGGAAAAGCCATGAAAATAAGGAATGCTAAAAATCTGTTTTTTTTTTTACCTACTCACAATTACCAGAAATGCTTATAAGTAGCTATAAGCTCATTTTCAAATAATCACATCATTAGAATAAGCTTGAAAGCAATAATCAGATTGTAAAAATCTAAACAGGGTACCTAGATGCAAATATAAAAATAGAACAGTTTTGAAGTGGTATCTAAAAGACACAAGCCATTTCTCCAGAAGCAGTTAATGACTCAGGAAAAAGGTGAAATTAAATTCCTCAAACTAATAAGACGTATGAGTCTATAGGACATTCCAATAAAATTAGCCAGAAAAAAAGCTATAAGAAATTACACTTATCAAAACCTTACCTGACATTCTTTTTAGGTTAATAACATGTTTTGTTCTCTCTGCGATTTTTTCTGCTGTGGAAATGCCAAGGATTTTATTTTATTGAATTACAGAATAGGACTTGAACTATTATTTTGATAAGTGGTATCATTTTACAAGTAGAATGTTAGGAGCAGAATAGGAAGGGACGCCTGGGTGGCTCAGCCAGTTAAGTGTCTGCCTTCAGCTCAGGTCATGACCCCAGAAACCTGGGATCAAGTCCCACATTGGGCTCCTTACTCAGGGGGGAGCCTACTTCTCTCTCTACCTGCTGCTCCTCCTGCTTACGTGCACACACACACTCTCTCTCAAATAAATAAATAAAGTATTAAAAAACAAAAAAGAAAGAAAAAAGATTGCCAGAATAGGAAAAGCTCCAGAGCAGAGGGGTCAGAGGCTCTGGAACCACGTGGAGCTACATTTCAGCCAAGTTAACCTCTCTAGTCTCTTCATCTGTAAAATGGGAATAATGATACCATAAAATGCAGGGGTCTTATGATAATTAAATAAAATAATGTATGAAGAACACTTAGTATCAAGCTCAGAATAAAACATAAGCTCAGTGGAAACAAAATAGTTAAACAGGATCTCTGACACTGACAAATGTAGGCTTAAACCCTGCCTCAATTCCTTACTAGATATGTGACCTAGAGCAGATGATTAAGTTTCAGGTCTCGGTTTCCACATCTATAAAATAAAAATGGTACTTCATATACTGGAGGCCTCTTTATAAACAATATATGTGTGCCTGAGATAGCGAGTTGCCTAACCCATATTCATTTTCCTTTTCTTCCTAACAGAACCCATAAATTATTGAGGGCGGCACTGTACCTAGTTAGAAATTCACATTTTCCAAAATCCCCCTGGCTGCTAGAGGTAGCCAGTGAGACATAAGTAGAAATCAGTGCTTTGGGGAAAACCTCCATTCAGAGGCCTTCCCTCTTTGTGTATTTCTCCCTTTCTTCCTTCTTCCTGCCTAGAATGCAGCCATGACAGCTAAAACTTCAACAGCTATTTTGTGCCATGAGGCAACCTGTGAAAATGGAAGCAGAAAGACAGAAGGATCCAGGATTCTTTAATGACTTTGAAGCTGTGGTGCCAGCCCTGCCTATTTCTGGACTTTCTTAAGTGAGAGGGAAAAAAAAAAAATCTTTATCACATTTTAGCCTCAATTATTTAGATTTACAGCTACATGTGAGTAAACCAACTGCTCATGTAATTTTTGTAAGCACCTAAGCCAATGCTTGGCACATGATAGGGTTCAACAAATGGCAGCCATCACTATTTTCCCCTAGTCTCAGCTCTTAATACTTAAGCAAGTAACGCCTCTGCATTTCAGTTTCTTCATTTATGGTATAATATTTACGATGCCTGTGCAGATGAATTATTGTGAGGACCTAATAAATTTCTACATAATTACACAGTATTAAGAATCCAACCTGAGGCTATCCCTCCTGGCCAAACAAAAGATCACCACTTATTTTAAGGAAAGAAATCTAATAAATGGACAAAAATCAATCGAGCACTACCCTCAGCAAGTGTTCATGCAGCAACAAGCAACACTATCATTGTTTTTCATTTTCTTTGTGTCAGTTCTAGAAACAAGCCCTCAAAAAGGAGTCCCTTTGCCACACCCCAAAGTAAAAATGTCTCTGAACATACATACAGGGTCGGAAGCCATAGTCAAAACCACAGCTGAAGTCCTGTTGTACTTTCATGATGAAGCCCTGCCCATGCTACCCCCATGCTACCCCTCAGACAGATTAGACACCATTGCTCCAGGAATACCACACATCTAGACAAATGAGACAAACAAAAATCTCTTCCCTCCCACACTGTTTCCAGCAAAATGCTCTCATTGACTGGGAATTTTGAGAAAGCTATAGGAAGCTTTTGGAACAAGAGTTAGGTTTTCTTCTGATTTGGGTTTGTATGCCATCCTCTGAAAAACAAAGTAGAAAAGATTCCTACTCACAATTACTGGAAAATTAATGTAAATGAAGTATGGGGATATTTTTAATATGAGCTTTCCCATCATAGGATGACCCTTACATAGGAATCACACAAAAGCAGTCATTTTAAGTTGATGCCTAAACACTAAGTACCAAGATATATACCGTATGATTATCCAATGAGCAACTGCTGAATGGCTAATACAAGTCCAAACAAAACATCCTTGTTAAATCACGGACATTTTCACAAGAATTCAAACTTGCTTGCCCAGTGCCAAAGTCTCTTTGGTTCGAATCTCACATGTGCATCTAGAGGCATGAGTTTCAATGACTGTAACTCAAATGGCCCCAAGAAGCCTTACCTGCCATGGTGTACAGATGCAGTAGTGTTTGCACTGATTGGTGCAGGGCAAGAAGAGGCAGGTTGCCACTTGCTGCCCCGAGAGGTAGATGAACCAATGGTAATGGGTGAGGTAGCAGATGAATTGCGATTGGCTGAAATGTAGGGACTTGTGGGGTCACTACTTCTACCAAATGAAGCACTGCAAAACAGCACACAGTCACTTTCTTCAGGACATGCTGCTCACCCACCATTTCCCAGCCCCACCTTCCCCCCCAAGATTGTGCATTTAAAAGGAATGTAGACCAAAGAGAGGGTATGGCAACTGGGAAGTGGAGTGAGTGATCAACTCCAGCTAGAGCTGGGTCACTGGCAGCAAGCAGGCATCTGTCAATCATCCAAAAGAGTGAAGGAACATGGAGGAGAGATGATATGCAATAAGAGAAAGCAGAAGAGTAGTATATAGGAACAGAATAGGGGCTAAGAAATATGAGCAAATAGAATAATTATTAGAAAAAGTAATTCCCAACAAGCCCCAAGGCAAAAAATCATGCAACCCCAAATGTCTACCTGATAAAGAAGTAGCACTGAAGAAGCTAAAGTAAGACCAAGAATTTGGAGAGGTTTTTGAGTAGCAATTTAAAATTAAAGAGTGGAGAAGAATAAAAAAGCTCTGTGGGGGAAAAAAATGTCCTGAGAACTGTGGTTATTTAGCCTAAAATATGTCTTGGGAGGATTCAAGGTTTTAAGCCCAGAAAATAATATTGCATGGGCAACAGAAGGCAAGTTTACTTTGTTTCAAATGAAGATAAGTAAGAACCATCTCAATCAAAGCAAAAAATTATTTGGATTAGAATTTTTTTTAAAAGTCTGGACTATTATAGTAATGAGACACAAGCGGGGGTGACCAAAACAAGCTATGAAGCCTTCTTTGGTAAAGATGCATTTTACTGGGACAAAGGAAAGGAATTTCTGCCTAAGGACAAGAGATGGACTAGAAGAAATGGAAAGTATGCTGAGGCCTGGTGGAGCCCAGGACGGCCAAATCTCTTCTCGCACTTCCTTTTTTAAATAGCTATAGCATACGATTCTTCCCTTTTGAAAACATCATAAAATGAGATTTTGTATAATCAAAAAATGCTTTAAGGGTGACAGAGGTTTGGAAATCCAAAGCATGAAGCGAGCTGCGGATCTTCTTTCAAAAAGCACTTATAATTAAGCATGCTTTCTACCCTAAATAGAAGCAGTCCCTCTTTCGTCTGTTTACCATAATTATGCCAACTCTATCTATCTATTCAGATGCTACTCACTCAACCCATTTGTTAATGATTTGGATCATGAAAAGGGACAACCCCACCACAATGTAATAACATGCTTAGAAATTAAATGCCGCTTTCTCTCTTTCTTAGACCTAGAATGTTATTTTCTTAGAAAAGTTTTTTTGGTCTTGGATGCAACCATAAAGAGTAATGATGTATCTAAATAGACTAAGACCTTAGCCCTGAAAACAAATAAGTGATAGCTTCATTGAGCCAAAAACACTGAGTTTGTATATATATACTGAAGCTTCAGTGGATTGCTGAACTATCTCTGCAAAACTGAAGACCATCAAAAGGCCACAGTGGGTGTTTGTTTTATAGCTTGCTAGTTTCCACATTCTGATATTACCTAGTTGACAAGATTCCTCCAATCAAGTGGAAATAAGTTTTGAACCCAAACACATACTTTATGGCAAAAGGCTGTTTCTCGGGCAGCCAACCAATCACCTATAAAACCTAATGATGAAGCCCATGGCATGAAGAGGCAGTTGGAGGGGTTCAGTAAATGAAAATGAAGAAAGAATTCAAAGTAAGCAATGAGAATCAGACTCTTCCACATCTGCAGCAAAGTTCAAATTAAAATACTTATTAAGTGTATCTTATAGTTTAATGGCTCTGGCAAAGGTGCTTTGCTTGCTGACTGGTACATAGCAAAGAAAATAATGGCAGAAAAGAGAATATAAATGAGAAAAGGGGAAGGAAACCCATGTACCTTCTCTGCACCAAACTTGCGAGTTTCACATCTTGATGGATCTGAGGTCCATTAAAGTCATAAAAAAAAAAAAAAACTCAAGTCCCTAAATTAACAGGTTTCAATATGAAACTTCTTTAATGCAATTCAAAACTGTCCCCATTCCCCACCCCCCTCACCACCCTATAGGGTCCCTCCCTTCCTCCCGATAAAAATGTAAAATTGAGATGGGAACTACTCTACTTTTAGAAAAATGAAAACTAGCTACTGGACAAAGATGATTTAACTTCAGTCCTGCTCAGGGATTACTATAAGTCACTTCCAGTTAAAGATTTTAATAGGACTGAGAAGAAAGAGTATAAATTTGTATCTGTCTGTGGTGAGACTTTGGAATTAGCTTACTTTACTTCAGTTAGAAAAATAAATGTTAATTTAAAATTAGTCAAGATGTTACTCCCAAGAATTTAAAAGTAATTCATTTCTGATTCATTTTTGTGGTGCTAATTGGATATAAAATGGCATGCAATTATTACCCATACACCCATAACCAGAGTAAAAAAAAGTCATCTCCCACCCTGTGGGAACCTGGTACCTTTTCAAGTAGGTTGATACATAAGTAGAAGGAGCAACTGTCTGTGGAGTTTCACTTCCCTTTGCTTCATCCCTCCACAGCTGCCGTGTATACGAACCACTCCTCACTAGATTAACGGCTGATTCTCTGTAGAGGCATGAAAGAAAAATAAAACAAAGCACTGATTCCTACCACCAGCTTTGTCCATGATACAATGGAAACTGGGAGGGGTGCCTGGGAGGCTCCACAGGTTAAGCATCTGCCTTTGACTCAGGTCATGATGAGCCCCACATCAGGCTCCCTGCTCAGCAGGGAGTCTGCTTCTCCCTCAGCCCTCCCACCATCCTACCCCCCCCCTGCTTGTGTTCTCTCTCTTGCAAATAAATAAGATCTTCAAAACAAAACAAAACAAACAAACAAATAAAAACACTCCAAACTGGAAGAGAAGAGCCAAGGACAGAATATGGCTAAAGAAATAGAAACACTTTTAAAGTGATACTTGGTTTTATATAAACCTGTTTTCTGTATACATAGAGGATGGGTCAAGTATTACTACTGTCTGCTTTCTATTATCAACTTCAAAGCCAACTAACTTCAATAGGTACCAAATTCTTGTATCAAAGGTCTCCAATTCTTTGGTAATGAGAACTCACTTTTGTTTCTCCTTTAAAGGGCTTTACAAAGCCAATATGTTGTTCATAAGTAAGCAGAGAAGAGGATGATGGGAAAGAGGAGGAAGTCTGTCACAAGGAAAAGAGGTAACTACCACAGAAGAGGAAAAAAGAAGAACCTGCTGGAAGTCTACTTAGTGTTATAAATAAAAGCCGTCCAGGAAAGGGCTGTAGTAGGATTTCTAATTCACAGTTGTTCACTCAGGGCCTTTGTGACCAAAGCTATGGCTCTCCAGAGCAGTCCTTCTCCAACGTCAATGTGCATTTGAACGACCTAGAGAATTTTGTTAAAATGCAAGTTCTAAGTCAGTAGGTCTGAGGTGGGGCCTTAGATTCTATCTATCTATCTTTCTATCTTCCTTTCTTTCTTTCTTCTTTCTTTCTTTCTTTCTTTCTTTCTTTCTTTCTTTCTTTCTTTCTTTCTTTCTTTCTTTCTCTTTCTTTCTTTCTTTCTTTCTTTCTTTCTTTCTTTCTTTCTTTCTTTCTTTCTTTCTTTCTTAAGATTTTATTTATTTATTTGACAGAGAGAGAAACAGCAAGAGCAGGAACGCGAGCACGGGGAGTAGGTGAGGGAATGCAGGCTTCCTGCCAGGCAGGGAGCCTGATATGGGGCTCGATCCCAGGACCCTGAGATCATGACCCAAGCTGAAAGCAGAGACTTTAACCCACTGAGCCACCCAGGCGCCCCAGATTCTGCATTTCTAACATGCTTCCAAGTGATACTAATGCTGCTGAGTGGGAAGACCACACCTTGAAAAGCAAGGTTCTCGAAATCAGGCTTTGTCTGAGATGCAGCAGGATTTCAAAATCCTCACATTCATTTTCACCGATGAGGAAGACTTGAAATTTTATGTACATATAAATTGGAAGTTGATCACTAATTAAATAACAGTATCTTTAGTATTTACCATGGAGTAGGTCGTGTGCTAGGCACTAGGGGTCCCTGAGAAACCAGATAGACATAGAGCCTACCTTTACAGAACCTGTTGGTGTACTAAAACAAATTCACCCTTGAAAGGGTCAGGGAAGACTTCCTAAAGACAGTAATACCCAAGTTGAAGTGAGAGCCTGAAGAGCAAAGGACTGGCAAATCAAGAGAGCAAGGGCTGGGAGGAGCTCTAAGCAGAAGAAATAAACAATTCATAATGGGCTAAGGGTACCTGCGGAGAGATGACCGCAGAGTGACGGCCAAGGCATCACTATGCCTAGGAAAGTTACAGAGGACCATCTTTTGGCCTGTATTCGGATTACCTGTTCTCCTTTTCTTCAATGTCACTTGTGCTGCTGAGCCTTCGGGATGCTAGTGAACTAAAATAGCTTTTGTTTTCTCTCTCCTGTAAAATCAAAACAAGTAAAGCACAGAGAAGATATAATACTGACACAGTGGAACATTCTGGGTAAAAAAGCAGAGATCGATACACCTGTATCATCTTATTTCCAGATCCAATACCAATTCTGGTTTGAGTGGTATTACAAAAGGTTACCTTTCAAAGGCTAATTCCTACATTTCCTCCATTAAAAAACCAATATGTAGGGAAATAATTCTCAAGGGAAAAGCCAAAATGATCAAAAAAGGAAAACAGCACAAATTACACAAAGCAGTAGCTCTGCCAAGAGAGACGGAGCCTTTGAAAAGCCAAGAAAGCTCCACTCTAAAGTTCTTAATGAAATAAGCCTTATTTCTTCCCCAGCCTATCTTCTCTTTGAAATGCAGCTTCATGGACAACAAATATGCTGCAGAGTTCATCCAACCAATGTGCCTCATCTCCTTAAGGAGCCTTCAGAAACATAATACTGAGCAAGGGGACTATGGTTACAGGGAAGACAAGACCTGACCCCAGAGAAGAGAATCAGGTGAGCCCTAGAAAATTTAGAATCAAAAGCTGAGAAATAAAAATGCACTGATCTTGGATCATTATGTGGATGAGCTATTTGTGAAGTTAGCCTGATCATGTATCTAGTAATGAAAAAAATAAGGCATTTAAACATTTTTTTCTAAGTGCTAATTTGCCTGAGCTTCATTAGGATCAAAAGTCCAGCTAAAGAACTTTGCTTCCAAACACTGAAAGAGTAAATTACTGGTACTTGTTCAAGGAACCTTAGGCCATATCCAAATTTTCCTGTTTCTGGTTAAATTTATTTATTTATTTATTTGTCCTAGGTAAGGAGGGTAAGGAAGAATGAACATAAGATATGCCCAAAGGTAAAAGGTTTTTCTTTTTTTGGCCGAGTAATAATAGCAAGCAAATAGCTAACTGATTAAACCATCAGTGTGCCATCTCCCTTTAAAGACTTGTACTTCCAGAATCAAATCATGGACTAGAACACACTTTCCTTTGCTCCTGATACTGAATTTTCACAGAAGGGAACTGGCTAGGAACTCTCCCGTACCCTGCCTAGACTGCACCTTATCTTTGCTGTCCAGCAGGGCAGAAATCCGAGGACTTGATGACGACCGGTAGATGGAAGAGCTTCGGTCCCTTAGAGCTTCCCTAGGATTGGCCACCTCACTCAGCATGTTGTGGCTGCCAGTTTTTCTGAGTCCCAGTCTCCACGAAGAAGGAGATTCATCTTTGGGCTCTTCCGGCTTGTTAAAAAGGCTGGAGGAGAACTATGAGGAAAGAAACAAAGAAAAGAAAAGGAGGGGGGGGGGAAAGGTCCTGATGATTCTTTTCAGCCTATTTGCCTTTTCCCACGCTTAACTAAGTTCAGTGAGGCAACATAAGGCAGTACAAGGAGAACAAATACATGGCAGGCTTTCTGCCAGTGTTCCCTTCCTCACCTGGCAGACGCTAATAACTGCTCAAGGCTCCCTTTCTCCCTGAGCCAGAAATAGCCTCAGATTCTTACACAGTGCTCCTACTGACAGAGTTGATCTCTGAGAAATTAAACACTATTTGCTCTCTTAGCAATGAGTACTGACCTAGAACACCAGGTGATCCACATTCTAGTAAAAACATCTTCTCTTGCTCGACTCACTCTGTAACTGAAAATGGAACATTTTACTTCTCTGGGTCTCAACATGCTCACCTGTAAAATGGTGATAATAAGCTTAATTCCTCCTTATAACATGTGAAGACTAGAAAACACAGATGAGCCAATGTATAAATATGTTTTAAGGTACTGTGATAAGACTGTGGTAACCCGATTTAAGTTAATACTAATAAAAATACTAAAACTCACTCTACTCAAATTCTAATTGCTTATTTCAAGAAAATCGTTTATTTGATCTTGAGCAGCAGTTCCAAGTGTTTCAGATTTCACCAAACAGCAAAATTAAAAAAGAAGAAAAATGGTGGAAGTCATAGAGTTGCCATCTTTTTAGATTTTTCCAGGAGAACATCTTTCAAAAACTTGCTTACCATTTCCATCACTTTCATTTCATTAAAAAAAGAAAAACATTTCAACCTCAGAAAAGAAAGCTTTCTGGAAAGCTTACATTGTCTTTATCTCATTATGCCATAAACCACAGAAAACATCACAGACTAGTGTTAGGCCCAAACACCAGTCTGAAGTAACTGCTCTTTAGAACAGCAGTCAATAATCAATTCCTGGGATCTGGGGGACCTCTGCAAGATGGCTTTGGTCTTCCTCCAGGTATCAGGCCACCTTTATTGCCTGGTATAGTGAAAATGCAATAGAAACACTAAATCACTCGTCTCCAGCTCACACTCAGACTTTCTCTTTCAATTAGTCATCTGAATGCATATATTTATGTACTCCTTTCAGGTTTAGAGGTTCAATCACGTCAGCTCTTTATGAGCCACCCTGACTCTGAGAATCATGCAAACACTCTCTTTCAAAAATAAAACAAAAAATAAAATAAAATAAATTAAAAGAAAGCAAGAAGTCTAGTCACACCTAGAAGCAGTGGGAGTACGTGAGGTACAGATAATGCCTGGGTGAGGAGAGAGGTCTGTGTTCTTTCTGAGACATCTCTACAGATTCAAAGTGATGCTCTCAGGAATAAATAAACAGCCAGGCCTTTGTTTCCTCATCTCCACAATGACAACCATAATCCTGTCTTTTCAATTCATGAGGCACTAAGAAGATCAGTATAAGTTAGTATCTATAAAACCATAGTTTTTTCAACGGCTTTCTTCCCAAAAACTCAGATCAATTCTTAATCTCAAAACTAACTGTATCCTTTGTAGAGCAAGGTCATTATTCAACTCCGTCTCACTGACTAGAAGCCTATAGCTTCTCAGAGGCCTGGGCTGAACTGCAAGAGGAGGTGTCTCTGGTATTTCAACAAGTTCTTTCTGCCTCTGCTCTCTACTCATTATGATGAGTACTACCAAGACTGTACTTATAAAAGTAAAATTTTAAACAAGAAGTAAAAAAAGGACATATGTCATCAAATCAATTAATACTGAATGCTAGCTATCTAACCCAGTCTGAACTTTACATATACTTACCTTACTTAGCCTTAGATACGAAGAAAATAAGCAATGGACAAAATTCTTTGGTCCCAAGTCACTATATTCTGTTATCTAAATACATTGTAGCCAAATTTGTTTGGTGATGGATTTGTAGCTTTTGTGGGCAATGTTATAATGCGATGTTTGTGCACCCCGCTCCCCCACATCTATACCTTGAAGTTCTAGTCCTCAATATGACTATAATATTTGGAGATAAGGTGGCTGTCTGCAAACTAGGAAGAGAGTCCTCACTAGGAACTGACTCAGGTAGCTCTATGATCTTGGACATTCCAGCCTCCAGAATGGTGAGAAATAAATTTCTATTGTTTAAAGCCACCTGGTTGGTGATATTTTGTTATGGCAGCCTAAGCAGACAAGGACAGGCAAGATGTATCTATATTACTTGCAAGAGTGCATCTTTAAGGCCTTTCAAACTGTATGTAACCATAGTAGGAGAAATATAATATTCAAATAAGTTCCAAAATACTCACTCTCCTAGCTGAAGAGGCAGAGAAGGTATTCTGAGCTGGTGGTGGTATCTGTTCCGTGATAATACTCTTGCTTTCAGAGTTGGAATGGTTGACAATGGCTTCTGGCTTTTTGTCTATTATTTAAGACAAGAGAAGCAACAAGTGCAAATATGAAAACCTTATCTGTGTGTATGTACGTACTTTTCTGCTAACAAAAATGGTTGACCCATTATCAAAACAGATCATTAGGGCCGTGTAATGCTTGGACTCAAACTAAAATGAAATCTCTAGCAACTGTTGCCGAAAGGAAATAAACTCTGGTAAAATTCCTTTCTTTGTAGGCTCTAATTCTCAGATATATAACTGAAAACTTTCTCCACATTATGTATCATATATAAAATTCATCAGTAAGTACATAATAAGATCTACTCTGTTTTGGGAGATTGGGCAGGAAAAACCAGATAGATCTTGCTTTCTAGATAATTATAATCAAGACATGAGATAAGATGCATAATGATAATAGTAACAACAGAAGATCATATATAAGTTAGGTGTTAAATTGGTTGAGTTGGATCAACGGGGCTTTATGAGTCTAGAGTAAATCTTCTGAGGGAGGAAACGACAAGGAAAAATGCCATAGAGAAAACTAGAAGACAAATACCAACTGGCAGGAAGAAGAAAGGGTATGAGTAATGACTCAGAAATCAAAATACAAACATTTTTTGGTCAGTAAATTTAAGTCTAAGTAGGCCTAAATTAAAGTAATGAATAATCTTGGGACTACAATAAGAAATAAAGGTAGAAAGGATTACAGAGGATATTGCAAGTTAAGATACAGAACTGTAGTAGGTGAACCCTCTTAATAAATAATGGTAGTCCATCTTATAGGGCCATCAAGTAGAAACCCCACATGTCTCATTCACTACTACATCAGTGCCTGCACCTAATAGGTATGGTGGGGCCTTCTGATCTATGTACTCTAGAAATAGGGCCCCAAAGTAACCCACCCATGAATTACGTGACAATTTTAAGTCACATTCTAGCTGTGTGCCATTGGGCAAATTGTTTAACATATATGAACCTCTCTTTTCTCACTGATTAATCAGGGATTTTAATTCTTACCTACGAGTTGCTATAAAGTCTAGAGATAATGTTTTTAAATTGCATTGTTCAATGTCTGGCCGTAATAAGTCCCTAGTAAAGTTATTTATTATTAATGTTATCATTTCTTATGGTTATTAGGAATATTCAAGGCATTCTTTAAATATTATCTGAGTATCTCTATCCCCAAAGAAGTATACCTTACTACCCAGACATGACAGATCATTACAGTAAGAACACCCAATGAATCTACACCTCCGTGTAGTGGCCTCTCAGATTGACTCTGGGCTTGTCAATTGGACTTTCTATGGCCACTGGGATATTAGCAAATGTGACAACAAGCAGAGGCTTGGAAAGTGATTGTGCACTGAACCTTGCCCTCTCTTCTTGTAGAATCCAACTGCCATGTGAAGAAGCAGGGGCTAGTCTGCTTGATTAACGTGGCCCACTTGCCTCAAACATCCTAACCAACCACCATCTGGGACCAGCCTGCCCCAGCTGACCTACCAACTGACCACCAACACAGGTGTTAAGCCCAGTATTACCACGTGGAGAGAAAACCCATCCCAGTGAAGCCCTTCCCAAGTTGCCAACACGTAGAATTGGGTGTATATAAATAGCTGTTTTAAGCACTACATTTGGGAATGGCTTGTTATTTAGTAATAGATAACTAATATACCAAATGTTTAAGTCAAATAAATATAGATAAAATATAAATAAATAAAAATATAAATAAAAATTTAATAAAATTTTATAAATAATTTTTGTTTAATTTAATAAATAATTAAATTTAGTTTAATAAATAAATTTATTTAATAAAATTTTATAAATAAATTTTTTATAAAAAATTTATAAATAAAAATATAAAAATAAAAATTTATAAAAAATATAAATAAAGAGAGGGAAAATAGAAATCCAAATTTAACTGCTTACATTCACCTCAAAAGAGAATTAATATTCTTTACAACTATATTTATATGTAAGACACATGAAAACTGTCATTTTATGAGATTGTATCTGCAGATCTTTAAAAACAGGATAAATGCATTTAACAAATACTTGTTCAGTACATACATAATGCGTTGGGCATCATTTGGAAAGGTTTAGATATAATCCAGTTCCCCACATTCTTCCAATATACACTTATATATAATATATATTTATTGCACACCTACTATGTAGAAGACCCAGTGCTAGGCATTATGGAAGACAGAAAGATAAATAAGACACACAATACATTTCCGTGCTTCTGAAACTTGCTGGTAGGGGAAGAAGAGAGGAGATGAGAAACAAACAGAAATAACACTACACTAGGTAGTGTAAATAATATAAAAGAGGTTCAAACAAATACCTACCAGTCAGAGGGGAAAAAAACTTGTATCTGTGATGATAAGGCTTCATAAAGGAAGCTGATCTGAGTTGGGCTTTGAAATATGAATAAAACTTCAACTGGCAGAAATGAGCAGGGAAGCTTGCTGGAACCATCTGGCTTCTGCCTACATCAGGCTACAGAAACTGCTGAGATTACCAGACTCCCTAAATGCTGTCTCTTTCTTGACCTCTCCCTTCCCACTCTTAACCCTGGCTTTTCTTCCTTCCTTTTTTTTTTTAAAGCTTATATTTATTTATTTGACAGAGAGAGAGCGAGCATGCGCAAGCAGGGGGAGTGGAAGGCAGAGGGAAACAGAGGCAGAGGGAGAAGGAGGCTCCCCATTGAGCAAGGAGCCTGACATGGGGCTCGATCCCAGGACCCTGGGATCATGACCTGAACTGAAGGCAGCCACTTAACCAACTGAGCCACACAGGCACCCCATTACCCTGGCTCTTCTGATGCAGAAACACATAACCTGGTTTTCCTCAACCTCTCTGACCATACCTTCTTTGCCTCCTTCACTTCCTAAACACAGCATGCCCCACAGCTCTTTTTTGTACATTTTTTTCTCTACAATCTCTCCCTTGGGAAATCATTCTTTTCCATACCTTTAGCTTCCACCTTTTAGGCAGATAATTTCCACATTTCACTCTGCTCCTGCTCCTCTTAAGAGTCCCAGATCGAAGTCAGGATCTCAGGCACACCACTTGCCAATTTGCCTCAGCCCTTATAGGGTCAATCTCCCACTCTAAAATGTGGTGATAAGGGGTGCCTGGGTCGCTCAGTCATTAAGCGTCTGCCTTCGCCTCAGGTCATGATCTCAGAGTCCTGGGCTCCCTGCTCGGCAGAAAGCCTGCTTCTCTCTCTCCCACTCCCGATGCTTGTATTCCCTTTCTCGCTGTCTCTGTCTCTGTCAAGTAAATAAATAAAATCTTAAAAAAATAAAATAAAATGTGGTGATAATGCAGCCCTCAGGGTGTGGCTATAAGTACACTGCAGAATAAAAAGTACTACCCAAACGTAAAGTGTTGTTATAATCCCCCAAACTAAATATAATCTCTCTTACTAGTGAATACCATTGATGACATTTATATTCCTCATGTGGCATGTATTTTATTCATGTACATGCCTTCCTATTCCCTTGTATGTCCTAGATGTACACACGAAAAGCATTTAATGAATGTGAATGCTTGTCCTG
The DNA here is from genome assembly GCA_002007465.1 of Ailurus styani. Classification (NCBI taxonomy): domain Eukaryota; kingdom Metazoa; phylum Chordata; class Mammalia; order Carnivora; family Ailuridae; genus Ailurus; species Ailurus styani. The sequence continues at coordinate 4,164,388 of LNAC01000043.1, forward strand.
TGTCAGGCATCATGCAGAGACCTAGGAGTTAAATGATAAACCTAGAGTTCTCAGCCGAAATGATGAGGGCTACAACAGAGGTAAGTATGAAGTGCTACACGGATACAAACGGGAGCAATTATCATGGAGTGGGAGAACAGTGAAGCAATCCACTCTTTTTCAGATTTTTATATAAGAAAACCTAAAGAAAGGCCTCTTCATCCTGGTAAATCCTATAGCTTGTAACAGAAATCAGTCCATAAGCATTTGATGGTCAGAAATGAATTCTAAGGTGCAAATAAATGTTCAGGGGTAGGAAAGCTCAGGGCATGTTTGGGGAAACCAAGCAATCCAGCTTGGCTAGTAGAAGACACTGCCTATGGATAGTAGTGGAAAGGTGAGCTGGAGATAGATTATGAAAGATCTTGAAGGTCAGCCTGTGGGACTTGGGATTTCCTCTGCAGGTAAAGATGGGAGTAGGGAAGGTGGTCGTAGATAGTTTCTGGACGGGGTGTAGTATAATCAAAGGGGGCTGTGGATGTTTTACTCCAACAGCAATGTAGGGCTGCAGGGACCAGAGACCTGAGGTATGGGGACATATCACGAAGCAATCACAGTAGTTCAGGTTGCTCCCTCCCATTCTTCTAATACCTTGGTAGCTAACAAAGTGATCTAGCATAGAGCAAAACCAGACAGTAATTAATACTTGAAGCTTAAGACATGTAAGTCCTCAATAAATAATAAAAACATAAAAAAGATGAACACTTATAAATTCTGACAGGTACTACACTAGCATTTCCAGAGCAAGCTGTGCCTGCTTAATAACAGAAATTCAAGGCTCCACAAGTAAAAAGTCATCTCCTATGCTACCAACTTAGTTGGTGTCTATCTTCTCTACACAATCAATGGTCTTTAATTTCCTTTGGTGACATTCAATGAGCTAATACTAATACACTAATACAAACCAGTGAGTGCAGGACACATGTACTGTAAAACCTTAGTTATCATTAACTTCCAGTTATCCATGAGAGCTATTCTGTTGCAGTTGAGCCTCTATTCAGTAAAACCCAGTATCTCTTTTCTCAATGTTTGCCTGACTATATACCAAAACCAATGGGTGCTTCTACAACTTGTGGATCTGACCATGTTCAGCACCTTACTCTCACTGTTGGGCTTCCTGTCTTGCCATATAATAAACTTAAGGAATGCCATATGAAGCATATATAGTATCAGTAAGAGTCATAAAGGTAAATATGATTTTGTTCCTTTTTCAATTCCCAACTCAGAAATTGAAGGAGCTACATATAATCAGAAGGAAAATGAAAAGATCTTGGAATTCTGTTTAGGGAATCAGATGAACCTGAGAACTAAATGCAAATTTTCACCAGCTGGTTAAAGATAGATGACCAAATATGACTGAAAGATCTCACCTCCTCAGCCTCTGAGCATACTGAATTTTGGAATCTGGTCTCTATACCCTACTAGCCTGAGGTCAGACAGTTGGCTCCTTTACACAAGAATTTGGGTGGGGGGGCGGCGGTGCCTGGGTGGCTTAGTCGGTTGAGCGTCTAATTCTTGATTTCCACTCAGGTCATGATCTCAGGTTCGTGGAATCAAGCCCCCTGTCAGGCTCCATGCCCAGTGCGGAGTAGGCTTGAGATTTTCTCCCTCTCCCCTTCCCTGCTTGCAAGCACACATGTGGGCTCTCTCTCTCTCTCTCAAATAAATAAATAAATGAATCTTTTTTAAAAAAGGACTTTTTGTGTGTGCCTTATCATATGGCTACATAGAAACTAATACACATATTCTAACCTAGCTCACAGCTTTTACAACCAAGTTTTCACTCAAAATTTGGTATCTTACCTTGGAAAACTAAACTTAAAGACCTTAAAGTCCTGTAAGGCCTCCTAGCTCTGACAAGCAGTGATCTCCTTGCATTATGGAAACAGAGAATCTTCACTATCGACATCTTTACATTACCTGCTTCCTTCTCAGTTTCTGACTCAGAAGCTTCATCTTCACCTTCCTCCTCCTCTGAGCTGGAGCTGCTAGACTCTTTGCTTTCTTCCTCCATTTCTTGGGACTTGGGTACCTCTTCTTCATAGAGCATCTTCTCTTTGCTAATTAAAGATGACAATTTGAGTGTAACTCAGAAATGGCAAACTCTTTAAGTTCATTGACAATCAAGCATAAGGAAAACAAATCTATAAACTTCTGTGTAGAAGCAATAACAGAAATACATCAAATCCTTCTTTACATTCTTCTGAATCCTTGGGTTTTTGCAGACTAAGGTTTAGTATCTGACTTTAGAGTATGACTTAAGTAGATCTAGCCTGATCAACACACAGGAAAAAGGAAGACTATGAATCCTGATGGGGATGAAGCAGGGAAGTATTTTTAAAAAGTCATATAACAAGTCTTTACTGAGTGCTTATTACCTGCCAGGAATCATGTTGGTACAGTGATAAACAAAACACGCATGGTCCCTGAGTTCACAGAACTTAGAGTTAGGGATGCAACTAGGACTAGGAACCCCTAAGTTGGGGGGAAAATATTATACACTGTCTCAATTAATTTCTAAATTTAAAACATATTCACCCGGGGCACCTGAGTAGCTCAGTCAGTTGAGCGACTGCCTTTGGCTGAGGTTGTCATCTCAGGGTCCTGGGATCAAGCCCCATGTCCCCTGAGCTGGGCTCTCTGCTCATCAGGAAGTCTGCTTCTCCCTCTCTCTCTGCCCCTCCCCCTGCTCATGCTTGCACTCTCTCTCAAATAAATAAAATCTTTAAAAAAAAAAAAACGAAACCACAATCACCCATCCTCAGTGTCTCCCTGATATATCAATGCCACCTCTCTGCCCCTCAAATATCCCACATGTTTAAAGATCATCTGGCTTTAATCAAACACAGTTTCTTTCCGGTATAAATTATCAAGCTAAATGTGTCACACATACATATGCACCCAAACACAGCAGAGCTCATCACATTTCTCAAGTCCTGAATGTCTTACTTCTTAAAGAGTCCACTCTGCAACTTGCTGTTCAGGTCTGACTCAATGAGCTTATTCCGTGTCTCTTTTTCACTTCGAAGCTAGAAATTGAGAAAACAGAGAGAAAAGGGAAGAAGTTGACTATTAGTAAAAATCAGCAGCAATGAGAAGAACTCAATATGGTACTGTCATTCTGAAGAAGACAGGACCAACACCAAAAGGGGAAGAAAGAATTGAGAAAAAGAGAAACCCATCAGTTGGGTCTCCTTAGAAGATAATGACAGAGAGAAATCCTCATCCAAGATAAGAGAAAAACCATGGTGTTAGAGCTTCAATAAAACTGTTCCTATCAGGGCGCCTGGGGTCTCAGTCATTAAGCAGGCGGCTCAGTCTTTAAGCATCTGCCTTGGGCTCAGGTCATGATCCTAGGCTCTTGGGATCAAGCCCCACATTGGGCTCCCTGCTCAGCGGGAAGCCTACTTCTCCTTCTCCCACTCCCTCTCCCACTCCCTCTGCTTGTGTTCCCTCTCTTGCTGTGTCTCTGTCAAATAAATAAATAAACGTCTTAAAAAAAAAAAAAACCAAAAACATTCGTATCAAAAACCCAACTTTCAAAAAAGCCCTGGCTTCTAGGGGAGGTTGGCTGGCTCAGTTGGAAGACCATGTGACTCTTGATCCGGGGGTTGTGACTTCAAGTCCCATGTTGGGTGTAGAGAGATTATTTTTTTTAAAAAGTAAATAAACTTTAAAAAGAAAAAAGAAAAGCCTATTTTCTGATGGATTAAAAAAAAAAGCGGGGGGTGGGGAGGGGGCACCTGGGTGGCTCAGTTGGTTAACTGACTACCTTCAGCTCAGGTCATGATCCCAGGGTCCTGGGATCGAGCCACACATTGGGCTCCCTGCTCAGCGGGAAGCCTGCTTCTCTCTCTTCCAACCCCTCTCCTTGTGTTCCCTCTCTCACTGTGTCTCTCTCTCTGTCAAATAAATAAATAAATCTTAAAAAAAAAAAAACCTAACTAAACAAAGCATACATCTTAGGAAGGCCGATCCTGCGAGATAAGAGTGCAGATACTGTGTGTGGTGAGTCCCAAGTTTTAGCCTAGATTCCACAGCTCACCAAAGAAAACAAAATGAACTATAAGTTGCGTTTATCTGAGCTTTATATATGCAACTGCCCCACTAAGTCTTGAAGTAACAAGGATCTTCCCTTTACCAGTCCAGATGTGGTGCTATACATGTGTGAGGTGAGATACAGTTGATCTGTGCCACCAGTGAACTCCCTAGTTCTTTTTTTCAGAACTGCTCTAAGCCTCTCTCCTTTGTCCTAAACTTGACTTTCCATGCCCTGAGTCACAAGTCATGCAAAGGAAAACACAAAGGAAAGCTAGCAATTTGTTTCTGTCCCACTCTGTTCAGACATCAGCCCTGACCATCAGTAGCTGATCTTTATTCTCTTTGCCGAAATTATTCATCCCACTTACAGGTAGAAAATGTGAATTATTCACTATTTATTTGGATATTGGGTGGGTTTTTTCCTTCCACAGTCTGTACATGGGTACCATAGTTAGGTAGTTCTCCTATATAGCACTAAGCAACAGAATGGTACATGCAAACAAACAATAAAAGATTTAGGATGAGAAGGGAGAGGAGGATTGAATTCTGGATATCTAATTAATCCTGAGTAAGTATGAGTCACTGACCAAGTACTGTCCAATACAAAATATAGGTTTAGTTTTGTGGCCTTGTTTGCTTTTTAAGAAAGAAATGTATTCTTCTCTGTAATGAATTTAAGTAAACATGTCCTTTCAGCCAATAAGGGAAGAAAAAAGTTATGAGATGTCCTCTACCCTGGTACTCCCTATTTGGAATAAAAACTTTGATTTTAATACACCACATTCACTTCAGAACTCCAGGATAATTATTAGTTTGTTGTTCTTATCATTTTTGACTTTCAGCTGCTTGAAGGCTATCTTATAATGAGTAAACTTTAACAACAATGGCTTCTGGGATATTTTCTAACAGACTGCTGCTAGTCCCTGAAGGGAACAATTATCATCTCTGAAATATAGATATATCCATTTAGCTGTCAGGAGACATAACTAAAACAAGGTATGAGATACCTGCACTATTATAAAAGCTTTAAAAGCATTAACCAAAGACTTACCACATTCTGCTTCTTCTGGAGCATCTCCAAGTGCTCCACAAGACCCTCATCAGCGACATCAAATGGTGTCTGGCCCTGGCAGAGAAAAGGGGGTACCATGACCAAAAGAAAACAGAAGTAGTGATTTTGTGACTTCATCAGAGAAGTATTCAATACTCACTTTATGCCTTTGTTCCAGTAGCTACTTCCTTACCTTATCTACTCTACATTATAATAATGCCTTCATCTATCATAGAGGAAATGTAACAAGAAATAGCAAGTCTGTTGGGAAACCTGGGTAGCTCAGTTGGTTAAGTATCTGACTCTTGATTTGGGCTCAGGTCATGTTCTCAGGATCTCAGGGTAGTGAGATCGAACCCTGCATCAGGTTCTGTGAGGGGACCTACTTAGGATTCTACACCCCCCTCACACAGACACCCTGACCCACCCACATTCCTTTCCTCTAAACCCAAACAAAACAAATAAAAACACATCAAATCCTTTAAATACATGTTTTTATATTTTATAAAACAGTATTGAGGAAATCATCACATTATCTCTAATGCTTACTGCCCCTTGGCACATAATCAATTGAAATCTCTACTTGTACCTGTTCTAAAATGGTCTTATTTGCTCTGATAAATTCAATAAGGGGCCTTAAAAAGCCTCAGAAGGGGGTCCAGGGCTCATGTGCACTAAAGATTAAATCACAGCAGTCATGTCCCTTTAAGTGAGAGAAGGGTATCTCTTTTAGGAAACATCAGCGCAGTTCAGGACCCTAACCCATAACCCAGGGATGAAAGCCAGGTTCGGGAGAGATGTGAAGCAGGTAGGAACATCTATTAAATAAAAAGCCATGTCTCTGCATTCCTAGAAAATCACTAGAGGTAGGGATAGGAGTTCCAAGACCTCAAAAGTTCCTTGAAGTGAGGCTGAATAACTATTTTCAGCCAGATTTAAGGATCTTTGTCATTATAATGATTTTTTTAATGACTGGATGAGAGTAGAGCTCATTGATCAAAGTCTTCGAATTAAAAATAAAATAAAATCTCTCATACTTCACCACAGACAGCAACCTTAGGATTTACCAGTGCTCATTTTTGCCAAGGGCAAATACCTTTTTTTCCTATTTATTTTAGGGGCTTCAACATAAATAGAATCAGAATGCTGATCAGTAGAGTTTTATTTTACATAGCAAACATTTCTGTGTTGATAATGGAGCAGGGGGAGGAAGAAGGGTGCAGGGAACAGAGCCATAGCTACCTGTGATGTATATTTCCCTAGACAGTAAGTCTGGCCATTTAAATGAAACTTTAAGTCTTTTGCTCTAGAGACCCAGCCACCAATTTCATTGTCCTTTTAGAGGGTCAGGCATACTAACCAGTTTGTTCCTGATATCCATGTCACAGAGTGCTTCTGCCAGGATGGAGCAAGCCTCCTTCACTCCCCAGTGTGCAGCAGCATGGAGGGGAGTCCAGCCATCATAATCCTGAACATTGAGTTCATAGCCAGCCTGGATTAAAAGTCTAAGAAGAAAACCCCAAACAAGACACTTACGCCCTCTATATTGCAGTTTTCTGCCAAATAAACTATCACCTATTCGATATTCAGACTTTGGCCCTGAACCACTGGGAAACTGTGATTACTTCTGTCCTCTAAGGCACAGCTCGGGCTTCACGGTTTCTACACTGAGAACCAACCACAGAGAGCAGTTATCAACCCACTCTGAAAGGTCATAGGGTATTTCCTAGGCACATCCATGTTATACCACACAAGAGAGTGTTTAGAGAAGTGTATCCCTTTGAGACTCACCAAAGCCTGATTAAATTTGCCAAACCACACAACTCTGTTACAAGGTATGTTTTCCATTTCCCAGTGCAGGGAGGAAAGAACATCTGGAATGAGAACTCAATTCTCTTAAGGGCACTTTACTTACTAACTTTCTAGCTGATATTTGCAGGATCCCATATATTTACTATAGACTCTCAAACTTCCAACTCTGTGAAGTATTTGCAGGGACTCCTTGCTAACTACAAAGCTATAATCTGTGTACATGAAGGAAGAAAGGTATGATTCCTGAGACCCCAAAATGCACGGGACTGACCGAGGTTACCCACATCATGGGTCTCCAGAAACTTTCTAAGAAGTAAGCAGAACGTGAATGTCACTCTCAGGTAGAAACACTATACCGACATATTGTCACACCTATTAGAAACCCCATATTCGGTGGGAAATGAAGCACTGGAAGAGTCTGGCAACAGCCACGCACATAATGCTATTAGCTACATGAATTTGGGAAAGTCTGTCAATAGTAAGAACCAAAAGCTACATAAAACATGCAATGGATGTAAGGAAAAATGGAACAGATAGAGTAGTAGAATCCAAATCCCTCTTACCAGTTTAACTATTCCACTCTAATTGGACACTGCACACTCAAGATCTGTATACTTAATCTAAAGAGTCCAAAGAAATTATCTAGGTCCAAAAAGGATGATCACAAGTCTGTCCTGTATTACATGTCACCAGGGGAGGAGATTGCTGGGATAGTAATGATAAATCGTAGTACTGGAAGATACCATGTAAGGTCATCTTCTAGGCCAGTGTACCTCATCTGTTTCTTACCATACATGTCAGTGAGAAGCTAGAGTGACAGCAGGAGGGTGGGAGACCATCTATGGATTAATATCAGCAAAACATAAGAAAAGACTGCATGATCAGAGAGGAAAACAATAAAGAAACACATTGTAGTTGAAACTCTAATTCACCCCCTGCTTCCAAAACCCAGCTCATCTTCTCCCAGTCTGACAAGCTCCTGATTGATGTAAACGGAAAATACCTGAGGACCTCAGAGTAGCCCTTGGCAGCAGCCACATGGAGGGCTGTGGCCCCTGAGCGAGGCTGCCTTACATCTTCTATTTTCCCACTGTTGAGCCACTGGCGGGCATCCTGTAACATCTGTTGTTCCTCTTCCTTTCTTGACTGCTCTAGATCAACTCCTGCACAAACCAGAGAGCCAGCATTACTCAAGGTCCATTTAAATCTGATGGGATATTTTCCTTAGATTCTAAACACATCATAAATAAAACTGCAAATAACAGCTTTGTCATCAAGTTGGGTATTCATCAAATTTATTCTTTATTTAGAAGAACAATGACATTTATACACATATTAGTAGTTTTACTGGGTTAAATCATCATTTTAAATACTGTGTGTTAAATACTGTGTATTAAATTTATTCATGCTGATTTGATACTTATATATTGCAAAATGATCACTACAATAAAGTTAGTTAACAACAATATCACCTCACATAATTATTTCTTTGTTGTGCTGGGAACATTTAAAATCACTTAGCAACTTTCAAGATCATAATACAATATTGTTAATTACAGTTACCATGCTGTACATTAGATCCACAGAACTTACTTTATAACCAGAAGTCTGTACCCTTTGGCCAATATCTCCCCATGTATCCCCATCCCTAGCCTCTGGAAACCACCATTCCACTCTCTGATCATATAATATTTATTTCTTTCTCTGTCTGACTTATTTCACATAGCATAATGCCCTCAAGGCCCACCCATGTTGTTGTACATAGCAATATTTCCTCTTTTCTCATGGCTGAATTATATTCCATTATATATATAATATATTATTATACATATATTATATACATAATATATATGTATATATTATATACACACATACATATATGTGTGTGTGTGTGTGTGTAAAAATAACATCTCTATCCATTCATCCATAGACTGACACTCATGTTGCTTCCATATCTTGGCTATTGTGAATAATGATGCATTGAAAAGAGGAGTACAGATATCTCTTTGAGATCTTTTTTTTTTTTTAAGATTCATTTATTTTAGGGAGGAGGGGTAGAGGGAGAGGGAAGCATCAAGTAGACTACCTGCTGAGCAAGGAACCTGACACGGGGCTCTATCCTACGACCCTGAGATCATGATCTGAGCTGAAATCAAGAGTCGGCCATATAACCGACTGAGCCACCCAGGCAGCCCTCTCTTTGAGATTCTGGTTTCATTTCCTTTGGATATATATACCTTGAAGGGGGACTGCTGGGTCATATGGTAGTACTAATTTTAATTTTTTGAGGAAATTCCATGCAGTTTTCCATAGTTACTATACCAACTTACATTTACACCAACTGTGTACAAGAGTTCCCTTTTCTCCACAGCCATGCCAACACTTAATATTTCTTGTCTTTTTGATGGTAGCCATTTGAACAGGTATGAGGTGATCTCTCACAGTTGTTCTGATTTCCAATTCCCTGATGATTAGTGATGCTGAACATCTTTGCATGAACCTGTTGGCTATTTGTACATCTTCTTTGAAGAAATGTCCATCCAGTTCCTCTGCCCATTTTTTGTTTTTGTTTTTGCTATTGAGTTGTATGAGTTCCTTATGTGTTTATCAAATATATGATTTGCAGATATTTTTTTCCTATTCTGTAGAATGTCTTCATTTTGTTGTTTCTTTTGCAGTGCAGAAACTTCTTAGTTTGATGTGGTCCTGCTTATTTATTTTTGCTTTTGGTGCCTGTGCTTTTGGTGTCATATCCCCAAAATTATTGTCAAGACCAATGTAAAGGAGGTCTTTCCCCATGTTTTCTTCTGGGAGTTTTATAGCTTCAGGTAATATGCATTAGTCTTAACTCCATTTTGAATTAATGTCTGTGAGTGTTTTAAGATAGAGGTCTCATTTCATTTTTCTGCATGTGGATTATCCAGTTTTCCCAACACCATTTATTGAAGAGACTATCCCTTCCCTATTGAGTCCTCTTGGCTGTCCTGGTCAAATATTAGTTAACCATATATGAGGGTTTAATTTTGGGCTCTCCATTCTGTTCCACTGGTCATGTGTCTATTTTTATGCCAGCACTACACTGTTTTCATTACTACAGCCTGGTAGTATAGTTTTGGAATCAGGAAGTGTGATGCCTCCAACTTTATTCTTTTTCAGGATTCCTTTGGCAATTTGGGGTCTTCTGTGGTTCCATACAAATTTTAGGATTGTTTTTTCTTTTTCTTTTTCTTTTTTTTAAGATTTTATTTATTTATTATTTGACAGAGTGAGAGAGATGAGACAGATCACAAGTAGGCAGAGAAGCAGGCAGAGAGAGGAGGAAGCAGGCTCCCTGCTGAGCAGAGAGCCCGATGCGGGGCTCGATCCCAGGACCCCGAGATCATGACCTGAGCCGAAGGCAAAGGCTTAACCCACTGAGCCACCCAGGTGCCCCAGGATTGTTTTTTCTATTTCTGTGAAAAATGCCTCTGAAATTTTGATAGGGAATGCACTGAACCTATAGATGGCTTTGGACATTTTAACAATATTAATTCTTCTAATCCATGAACATGGGTGGATTTCCATTTATGTGTGTCTTCTTCAATTTTTTTTCTTTTCAGATCTTTTCCCCCTTGGTTAAATTCATTCCCAACCAATTTATTGCTTTTGATGCTAACAGTTTTTTGGTAGTCTTCAGGAATTTTCTATATATGAGATCATAATCATCTGCAAACAAAGAAAATTTTAGTTCTTCCTTTCTGATCTACATGTCTTTTATTTCTTTTCCTTGCTTGACTACTCTGGCTAGGACTTCTAGTAATGTGTTGAATAGAAGTGGTGAGAGTGGGCACCCTTGTTTTATTCCTGACCGTAGAGGAAAAGCTTTCAACCTTTCACCATTGAGTATGATGTTAACTGTGGGCTTGTCATATATGGTCTTTAATATGTTGAGATAATTTCTTCTATATCCAATTTGTTCAGAATCTTTACCATGAAAGGTTGTTGTATTTTTTCAAATGCTTTTTCTGCATCTGTTGAGATGATGATTTTTACCTTTTGTTCTATTAATGTTGTGTATCATATTTATTGATTTATGTAGTTGAACCACCCTTGTATCTCAGAGATAAACTCCACTTGATCATAGCGTATGATCTTTCTGTTGTGCTGCTGAATTTGGTTTGCTAATATTTTGTTGAGAATTTTTGCATCTATATTCAGCAGGGATATTGGCCTACAGTTTCCTTTTCTTATACTGTCCTTATCTGGGTTTGGTATCAGGGTAATGCTGGCCTCATAAAATGAGTCTGAGAGTGTTCCCTCCTCTTTACTTTTTTTGAAAGAATCTGAGAAGGATTGGTATTAATTCTTCTTTAAATATTTGGTAGAATTCACTAAAGAAACCATCTGGTCTTGGGCTTTTCTTATTGTTTGATTACTGACTCAATCTCCTTATCATCAGTCTGTTCAGATTTTCTATTTCTTCCTGCTTCAGTCTTGGTGGGTGGTTAATTTCTAGGAATTTATCTATTTCATCTAGGTTATCCAATTTGTGGGCATATAGTTGTTCATAGTAGTCTCTTACCATGCTTTGTATTTCTGTGGTATCAGTTGTAATGTCTTTCCTTTCATTTGATTTTTTGGTCTTTTTTTCTTAGTCTAGCTGAAGGTTTGTCAATTTTATTATCTTTTCAAAAAACAGCTCTTAGTTTCATTGATCTTTCCTATTTTTTTTTTCTGGTCTCTGTTTCATTTATTTCTGCTCTGATCTTTGTTATTCCTTCCTTCTGCTAACTTTGGGCTTAGCTTGTCCTTTTTCTAGTTCTCTGAAATGTAAAGGTGAGTTGTTTATTTGAGATACTTCTTTTTTCCTAATGTAAGCATGTCACTATAAAATTTCCTCTAAGAACTGCTTTTACTGTATTCTGTAAGTTTTAGTGTGCTGTGTTTCCATTTTTGTGTGTTTCAAGACATTTTTAAATTCTTCTTTTGATTTCTTCTTTGATCCACTGAGTGTTTAGTAGCATGTTGTTTAATCTCCACATATTTGCGAATTTTCCAGTTTTCCTCCTGTTATTGATGGAATATTCTGTATATGTCTATTAGGTCCATAGGGTCTAAAGTATAGTTCAAGTCCAATGTTTCCTTGTTGGTTTTCTGTTCGGATAACCTATCTGTTGTTGAAAGCAGGGTAATGAAGTCCCCTTCTACTACTGTATTTTTGTCTATTTTTCCCTTCAGATCTGTCAGTATTTGTTTAATATATTTAGGTGTTCAAAAGTTGGGTACATATGTATTTGTGATTTATGTCTTCTTGACGAATTGAAAGAGGTATCTGATTTAGAACATATCAGAATTCCACACAAAGAGAGAACAGTGCTACATACATTTGAACACCTCTTCCAACAGAGCATATTCCTTAACTGAAGAGTCAGAAATCAAAATAGAAAAGTTGGTTTCTTGGGGCAATTGAGTGGCTCAGTCAGTTCTCTGGCTCATGATTTAGGCTCAGAGCATGATCTCATGGGTTGTGAGAACAAGTTCCACATGGGGCTCTGCACTTAGTGGGGAATCTACTTGAGATTCTTTCCCTCTGCCCTCCCCCTTCTCTCTCTCAAATAAATACATCTTTTTTTTTAAGTTGGTTTCTTAAATCAAAGCTATTTTAAACACCTGTTTGTTTAAAAAAACGTTTTTGTAAATTGTGATGCCAATCTTAGCATAAGGCTGAGTGGGACTAAATGGTAAACTGAGTATAAAGTTCTTTAATTCAAAGGGCACAAAAATTATACACAGGAAGGCAGTAAAAACAAGTATTTACTGCCCTAGAACATCATCATTTTAAGGCACTGGCATACTTTCCATAAAAAGCCAGATATTAAATATTTTCTGCTTTGTAGGCCATTCTGTCTGTTCAACTCTGCTGTGGCAGTGCAAATGCAGCTTTCAGTAATATGTGAACAAATGGATGTAGTCAGGATTGGCCTGCCTATTCTAAAGGATCATATCAGGAAAGGCCACTGGAGCTCAATCTTCTGGAATGAAGTGCAGATGGTGGGTAAGCTAGTTTAACGGAAAGACTAAACACTACAAATCATGTCCAGAAAGTTTTTTGATAGTTCTAGCAAACTTCCAAAAACCTGTCCTCCTTGCCATCTATTTGCAATATTTTATTTATTTATTTGACAGAGAGAGAGAGAGAGATCACAAGTAGGCAGAGAGGCAGGCAGAGAGAGGAGGAAGCAGGCTCCCCGCTGAGCAGGAGGAGCTGGGTCCTAGGACCCTGAGATCATGACCTGAGCCGAAGGCAGAGGCTTAACCCACTGAGCCACCCAGGTGCCCCTATTTGCAATATTTTTTTTTTATTAAAAGAACTCAGAGACTTCAGGAAAATCCTGACTTATTCTTTGATATGGGTTCTTCTGAAAATTAAAAGAAGTATTTGTAGAGTTTATTCTTCTAAATAACAACTACAGAATAATTTTCATGGCCAGTATGGTTAAGGATCATTTCAGAGGTTATAATAAATACTTTTACCAGCACCACTTCGAGCTCTCATCAAGAGAAAAGATACAAAGTCATCAACAGAATTTGACCAATACTCAAATTTACACTATATATCGTCCTTTCTTTAGACTTCATAATGTGTAGCAAAATCCAGTACCATGTACACACAGTGATAAACTTCATGCTCCTCATCAGTCTAATTTGTATTATCAAAGAATATTCAGGTCACTTCCAACTATACAATGGGTATACATCCTTGGATATGGCAAAAACAAGGAATGACCAGTCAATCTTTTCACATTTGGCCTATTCCTGTGCGAGTTATTAAGAGGATACATGATGTTGGTGATTGATAGTCATGCTACCCAATGCTGTGGAAACAGATCTAATCTCTCTTATCATATGATAATGAAAAACTCTATACAGCAAATAGATTATTTTCTAAGTAGCAATGTTTGAGAGTCTCTCCTGGACCCCTGGAATGGCTTAAGTTACCTTGCTTCTTCACTTGCTCCAGAAGAAGATCCTTCATGGCAGGCTCTTCTGCAAGGTCAGAGGGGACTTCACCTTCACTATTCACAATACCCACACTGGCTCCATGGTTAATGAAATACCTGTGTAGAGAAGATCCAGGATCTATATTATCTCTGTCAGTCCAACATTACTTTATACTTGTGCATATGGTCCTCTATGCAGAGCAAGGCCACTGTTTTGGGGTTTTAAATATGGTCCCAGATAACATGTTCCATTATTAATTTCTAACTCCATTAGCCTTCAATAATTAGGAGTGGAAGTTTCTCTATTTTGTGACAAGCAATACCAAGAAACAGGATTTCTTTCACACTCATATTCCTAACTTCTATCCTCTCACTCCCATTGGATAGCAACAGATTTTCTAAATACCAAAAGGAAGACATGCAGCCATAAAAATTCACCCACCATCTCTGAGGTCCAAACACAGATTCCCAAAAGGATTTATACACTTGTAATATAGGTAGTAAGAGCCCTCAGAAGATATGTAAGGAAGTAATTCTCACAAAAACTTTCTCAATGCCGCATTTGAGTATATTAAGTAGTTCTGGGTATGAAAACAGAAAAATAATGAAATAAAATGTGCATGAATCTGCCTAAATTATGCCTCCACAAACTCTCCCTTCAGCCAGCCATCTATATGAAACCTTCTATGCTCTAAGAGAAAACTAAATTATTTAAGAAATAAACAGTTAAATTCTAAACAGTTAGATTCTATATTGAAATACAATAGTCGGGGTGCCTGGGTGGTTCAGTGGGTTAAAGCCTCTGCCTTTGGCTCAGGTCATGATCTCAGGGTCCTGGGATCGAGCCCCGCATCATGTTCCCTGCTTCGTGGGGAGCCTGCTTCCCCCTCTCCCTCTGCCTGCTTCTGTGCCCAATTGTGATCTCTCTCTCTGTGTGTCAAATAAATAAATAAAATCTTAAAAAAAATACAATAGTCAATCCTAAAGAAGAAAGGTCTGATCATTTTAATACCCTAAATGGATCCTTTCTGATTTTCAAAGTGCTTTCACATAAAATTACATAATGTGTCAGGCAATTTTAAGAAGTAGACGATATGGGCAGTACCATCTCCACAAGAAATTGAGGCTCATACATGTTATTTTCCTAAAATCACACAAGTGGGAAATGACAAAGGTGGTGGCCCCAGCCTCCCATCTTCAAGTCTAGTTCACCTGTTCACTAGATCAAGTTCTTTTTGGGCCAGTAGAATCCCAGTAATGCTGGGAACTCTAACAAATACTCTTGAGTATTTAAAGGGGGAAAGAAATACTATTTAAATCAGTTTCAATAAGTCGGTGAGCACTTATTGGTCCCCTACTCTGTTTAAGGTACCACATCTTAGATACCGTAGCTTTTCAAAAGATAATCAAGATATTATCACTAAATTCAAAGAGTTGTCAAAAGAGAATCAACTAAGACTATATTAAAATCGTGTTTTTGCTTTCTTAATGTCTAGAACTTGGTATAACAGAGCTTCAATAAATGTGAACTTCTGGATCAATTGCACATATATAAAGTGCAAAAGCATTCACAATTCATCTAATTTTCAGCTGTCCCTGTCTTTCCCTCACAGTCTCAGAGGGTGAGACTTTTTTCAATTCAAAGGTTAATTCCCTATATCTGCTTTCTTAATTCTATTAAGTACCAGTCCTCTGTTCATCAATTACTCCTTCATTTCCACATATTCAATAGCTGCTCTCTTCTAATTTGTCAACTTCAGGCCAAGGAAACATTCAATTACACCTCTCCCACCCTGAAAAATAAAAATGGAAATAATCTACCCAGTAAGCACTCAGTAAATGCTTTTTGGATTGGGGCACTTGGGTGGCTCAGTTGTTAAGCGGCTGCCTTTGGCTCAGGTCATGATCCCAGGGTCCTGGGATCAAGCCCCGCATCAGGCTCCCTGCTCATCAGGAAGCCTGCTTCTCCCTCTCCCACTCCCCCTGTTTGTGTTCCCTCTCTTGCTGTGTCTCTGTCAAATAAATAAATAAAATCTTTAAAAAAGTGCTTTTTGGATTGAACTGTACCCTATACTCTAATTGAACTAAACTACTTAAAGTTCCCCAAAACATCCCACTCTCACTCAGCTCTCTTCTACAGCTCAAGTAGTTTCTTCCAACTGAATGAAACACCCTCCCCTTATCCTTTCCCTTCTAGAAATTCTATATTTCAATGTACATTTGAAATGTTTTTGTCTTCATGCAGCCTTTGCTTGTTCTCACCAAGTGAATTTTCTGTATCCTTCCTTTAATTCCTCCCTTCCCCACAGCCCTCCCCAGCACTAATTCTGGACCTCTGCCAAGACACTACTGATGCAACTGTCCAATTAGGCTTAGTTAGTTGAGGGCAAGAACAGTATCTTCCTCACTATTATCATTGCTATGACATTCTGACAGCCTCTCTTAAAGGAACTTTAAGTAGTTTAGTTCAATTAGAGTATAGGGTACAGTTCAATCCAAAAAGCATTTTTTTAAAGATTTTATTTTTTTTTAGGAAAAAAAAGAAGTAAAAACCTGTTTACTTTCCCACTTGTGCATGAGCAAGAATAAATATCAATCTATAAAGTAATATTTACTTTACTCCTGAGAATCTTTATAGTTACCCAGAGGCTCAGACATACCCATTAGCTCAATAAATACACCCCTCAGAAAATAAAGCCCTTCTAGTCTTCCTATCTCATGACTGATATAAGATATTTTTACTACTATCTAAAGGAGGAAGAAAGAAAATTTAATGTGTTTAAAAACTCAGAATAAATTAGCATCCCAATAAACTATAAAGTCAAACTAAATGCTGTACCCTTGGGTCAATCTGTTGCTTCTAAGTAAAACACTTATTGGTAATAAAAATATAAAACATCCAGTTAACTAACAATAAGTCTGAACTCAAATTAAAATGAGAAAAATAATAGCCTCTAAACCTCTTTTTAAAAATATATCATACTGACTTCAAATATGAGACAAAAAGGTAATGAAACATGAAATAGAATGCACTTCAATTTTTTCAAAAAAGATTTTTATTTATTTATTTGAGAGAGAGCAAGAGTGGGTCGGGGAAGCCAGAGGGAGAGGGATAAGCAGACTCCCTGCTGAGCAGTGAGCCTGACACTGGGCTTGATCCCAGGACCCTGAGATCATGACCTGAGCCAAAGGCGAAGGCTTAATTAACTGAGCCACCCAGGTACCCCTAGATTCTTCCTAGAAACCTAGTTTGCCTTTTGTTTGTTTCCACTCCCTTGAAATTTAGAATTCCTATGATTTGGAGCATAAGAATGTAAAATTTAAGGTCTTCAAGGTTAAAAACATAGACAGAATGACCAAGGGCTAATCTTATCTAAAACATTGTTCATAGGACATAAGATAAAGCAACCAAAATGAATTACATAAACAGTGGAGTTCTTTTCCATTGTACAGAAAATAATTGCAAATAAGTAAATAATGACAAGGTCAAAACCTGTCTAATAATGATATGCATAATGAAAGATAAATTAAAGAAGGCCATCCCTACCACCACCCCACCTATGCAATACATTCTAGTTTAGATTATCACTCTCCTGGTCAGACTTTCATGTCTAATGAGTAATAATTTATATGAGGAAATAGTAACTCTTACCAATTCCTTTCACTCAAGGTAATATTCATTTGGGCAGGAGATTGTTAAATTTCGAACTTATTTCCAAAGGAATCATGTTCATCCAAAGAGATAAATTAAAGAAATCACTATAAAAAAGCATTTGCAATCATTCTCTGTAATCAGCTTCACAAAAAAGAAGGAAAAAAAGAGATTCCACGGACAATGCCAACACAAGTGATCCTAATTCCAAGCAAGAGCTCTGCTTGTTACCTTCCAATGGAAAAAAAGTGAAATTCTTGAATGTAATGAGATTTGGTAACTCAAAAATCACAAACAAGCTACCTGAACAAATAACGAAATATAAAAACTGAGGTGCTACCATGTTCTATAACTGTTTCTTAAATAAATTTTTTAAAGTAAAAAACAAAATCTGTGAGGAAGCCACCGTAACCCTTAGACATCAGAATGTTGGCATTAGTGGTAAAACTGAGTGAAAATCAGAGCCTTTCCTATGAGACTGAGAAAAGAGGGCAGCCTAAGGGATAGAGGTGACTGATTTTTACTAAATTAGAACAGGGAAAAGAACTGAGACTAAAGAAAACTGCATTGTTCGTTTCTGTTGGCTTTGGGGCCAATCCCGTTGTCTACTTTTTAGAACAAGCAGCCCAAACACCAGCAATGCCGCCTAGTGTTTCTCTGGCTCTGACTCTCCCTTTGTTTAACTTCTCCCACTGAGCATCCCTGGCTCAAAAGCAAAACAGAGACACAGGCTCTCCCCCAGGAAACCTGGGCAAATCAGATTGTGTGGGAAGCCATTCCCAGGCCTCCACATAGCGGCCAACATAATCCTTCCTGCTGGATAAAAGAAATATAATAGAGCTCTAATTATATGGAAAAATGCCTTAAAACAAGCATCTGATCTGCAAAGGATCACAGAATATCATGATTTTATTTAGTGAATTTACCTTATTAACTTAAATCTACTCTCTTCTAGAATATACTCAATTGTTTCATTTTAAAGATGTTTCAACTGCTAAGCTTCTTTCCTATTTAAAAAAAAAAAAACCTTCAGAGGTGCCTGGATGGCTCAGTTGGTTACGTGTCTGACTTTCTTTCTTTTTTTTTTTTTTTAATTTTATTTTTATTCTTTGCCCAAGGGGTACAGGTCTGTGAATCATCAGGCTTACATCTTTCACAGCATTCACCAAAGCACAAACCCTCCCCAATGTCCATAACCCATCCACCCTATCCCTACCCTCCCACCCCCCAGTAACCCTCAGTTTGTTTTGTGAGATTAGGAGTCTCTTATGGTTTGTGTCCTTCCCTATCTCATCTTGTTTGATTTCTGCTCAGGGCCATGATCTCAGGGTCATAGATCAAGCCTCCCCTGCCCCAATAGGTGCTGCATCTCAGCAGGGAGTCTGCTTGAGATTCTCTCCCTCTGTCCCTGCCCCAACTCACACACACACTCGCTTTCTTGCACACTCTCTCTCTATCTGGAGAGCAAATCAATAAATCTTTAAAAAAAAAAAAAACAACCTTCAAGGGTGCTTGGCTAGCTCAGTTGGTAGAGCATGTGACTCTTGACCTCTGGGTTGTGAGATTAAACCCCATGCTGGACACAGAGATTACTTAAAAATAAATAAATAGAGGTGTCTGTGTGGTTCACTTGGTTAAGCGGCCAGCATTTGATTTCAGCTCAGGTCCTGATCTCAGTGTTGAGACTGAGTCCCACATCGGGCTCCATGCTCAGTATGGAATCTGCTTGAGATTCTCCCTCTCCCTTTGCCTCTGCCTCTGTCCCTCCTCCTACTTGTGTGTACATTCTCTCTCTCAAAGTAAGGGAAATCTTTAAAAAATAAATTAATTAAATTTTTAAATAAATAAATAATATGAAAATAAAATTAACCTTCATTCCTTCATTCAACATTTATTTAATACCTCTTATATACCAGACATGATGGGATCAGGATTCTTCTGCCCAAGACAGGGACAACTGGCTGTCATGGAGGTCAGGAGGTACTTATATGTCTTTTTTTTTTTTTTTTTTTTAAAGATTTTATTTATTTATTTGACACAGAGAGAGAGAGATTACAAGTAGGCAGAGAGGCAGGCAGAGAGACAGGGAGAGGAGGAAGCAGGCTCCCTGCTGAGCAGAGAGCCCGATGCGGGCCTCGATCCCAGGACGCTGAGATCATGACCTGAGCCGAAAGCAGAGGCTTTAACCCACTGAGCCACCCAGGCGCCCAATGTCTTAATAAACATATCCATTCAACTAATGCGGAGAATGCATGCCAATCGCTAGCCTTCCTTTGTTCCATGTTTAGGCTCATTCTTCTGCTATTAACTATATGGGTATTGTGATCAGTATGCCAGGCATTCTCCACCTTCATTTGTACTAAGCACTAATTTTTTTTTTTCTTAAACAATAAAACAAGTTTACAAAGAAGTCCAGAAAAAATCTCTAGGCCTGCCCACATAATTGTTATAGCTGCTCAAAAAGTGACCCAGAGAAAGCAACAGAAGCCACCTCTAAATATCCCAAGAAATATGAATTACCTGAGAAAAGAAAAAAACAAAAAATTTCAACTAAAAAACTGTGGATTTGGGGCGCCTGGGTGGCTCAGTGGGTTAAAGCCTCTGCCTTCGGCTCAGGTCATGATCTCAGGGTCCTGGGATCGAGCCCCACATTGGGCTCTCTGCTCAGCAAGGAGCCTGCTTCCTCCTCTCTCTCTGCCTGCCTCCCTGCCTACTTGTGATCTCTCTCTCTCTCTGTCAAATAAATAAATAAAAAATCTTTTAAAAAAATAAAATAAAAAATAAAAAACTGTGGGTTTGGAGCACTTGGGTGGCTTAGTTGGTTAAGCAGGTGACTCTTGGTTTTGGCTCTGGTCATGATCTCATGGGTCATGACATAGAGCCCCATGTTGGGCTCTGCACTCAGTGAGTCTGCCTGAAGATTCTCTCCCTCTGTTCCTCTCCTGATTCACGCTTTCTCTCTCTCTCTCTCTCTCTCTAAAATAAATAAATAGATCCTTAAAAAACCAAACAAATTGTGGATTTAGCAGGTATATAAAAACAAAGTATCAATTATTCCTTAAAAATTATTCAACCATCCACTTTTGTATTTTGTAATAGAAATTATAACTATTTATGAATTCAAATTTTAAGAGCAGAAGAGAAATGAAGGCTATTCCTACAAATAATCCAAACACGTATAGAAACTCACTCTGCTATGTTGAGATAGCCACAGGAAGCTGCTGCATGAAGGGGTGTCCAGCCCTCGTTGTCCTGCTGGTTTACATTGGCTCTGTTCTCCACCAGAAACTTCACCATGTCCAAATTTTCATCAATACAGGCCTGAAAAGAAAAGTCCATTCATTGACTCAACAAGTACTTACTGAGTTCTACTATGTGCCAGACACTGCTCTGGGCATTGACAATACAGCAGTTGTAATGGTATATTAATTTCTATTTCTTGCACACTGACAAAAGTGTCCAGAGAATGACTTCTAAGCTTTGTGATTTTATGCAAACCCTTGAATTGTTTGCAAGTCTCAATATCTCAGCTGTAGGGACGCCTGGGTGGCTCAGTTGGTTGAGTGTTCAACTCTTGGTTTTGGCTCAGGTCAGTCTTGGGGTCATAGGATCGAACCCCTCATCAGGCTCCGTGCTCAGTGGGGAGTCTTCTGGAGATTCTCTCTCTCCCTCTCCCCTCACTCATGGGTGCACACGCACACACTAACAAATAAATAAGTCTTTAAAAAAATCTCAACTGTGAAATAGGTAGAATGATACTTAATTTTATATACAGCACTATTAGGATTAATTGTGAAAGTGATTTCTAAAGTACTATAAATGGATGAGTCGTTTCATCATCATAATATAAAAGATGACATGCTAGATACCACTCATTTGCTTATGAATTTCAAAAGAAAACAGTCACACAGAACCAAATCCAATTTTCTCAGTAGGAAGCTATAGTTTAAGATTCTAGGGCTGCCACACAATCCCTGCTTTGGTGAGAAAGGATGAGGTCATCATTTCAAACTGAAGAAATGTACTTTCTTTTCATGTATTTTTTTAATGTCTCCAAACAATATGGCAAAGTATGTTTGTAGTTATGGATGGTTAGGGATCCTTAGCTGCCCATCTCACAACAATTAGGAGAAAGCAGAGGAGCTCTCTGAATAGAAAGTTTAGGCCTACCATAAGCCTAAAAGAACCAATAACAAATAGCAATGAGATCTGCAGACCAAAAGGCTGTCTTAACTTATCTATAGAATAAAGAGGAGGTAAAATACCCATATTGATAAAGGTAGTCATTATCAAGACTTCGACAGGTTCTAAAACAGCTGGAATAATTCAGGACCTAGAAACAAATGAGACTCCTTTAAAAAAAAAAACAACTTGTCTATGGTGAATGTTGTGAAATGTGTAAGCCTGATGATTCACAAACCTGTACCCTGGGGCAAATAAAACAACAACAACAACAACAAAACTTGTCTTTAAATCCCCTCCGTGGGGGTTGGGGTGTGTGTGTGGTGGGAGTTAAAACTTCAGGTGAGAAGCTATTATCAGATCAAAATGATTTTCTATAACAATATTAAGACATTATTTGTCCTTTTCACTGTGTTGACATTTACACTAAGGATACAAAAGGCATTATGGGTAAAACTAGTGGTGCCTTAATATGAACCAAGGCAGGCACATCAAAGAATACTAGTACTCACTGTATTCTTCCCTACCATGCACTCACAGTTTAAAACAAAACAGTTTCAGGACGCCTGGGTGGCTCAGTTGGTTAATCAGCTGCCTTCGGCTCAGGTCATGATCCCAGGATCCTGGGATGGAGTCCCGCATTGGGCTCCTTGCTAGGCAGGGAGCCTGCTTCTCCTTCTGCCTCTGCCTGCCACTCTGCCTGCTTGTGCTCTCTCCCTCTCTGACAAATAAATAAATAAAATCTTTAAAAAATAATAATAAAAAATAAAACAAACAGTTTCATTTAAGAATGACCTTGATGGGAACAACTGGGTGGCTTAGTTGGTTAAGTGTCTGCCTTTGGCTCAGGTCATGATCTCAGGGTCCTGGGACTGAGCCTCAAATCAGGCTCCCTGCTCAGTGGGGAGTCTGCTTCAGCCTTCTCCCTCTGCCCCTCCCCTCTGTTCATGCTCTCTCTCTCTCTCTCTCTCACTTTCTCTCTCTCTCTCTCCCTCAAATACACATATAAAACCTTAAAAAAAAAAAGAACAACCTTGACAAAGCAGTAAAGTATTATTAATTTTATTAAATCTCAATCCTTGATTATAAGTCTTTTAAATATTTGTGTGACATAGGAGGTATACATAAAGCACTTCTGCTGCATCCCAAAGCATGATGGTTGTCTCCAAGAAAAAAGCACTTGGGGACACACGGGTGGCTCAGTCGATGAGCGTTTACCTTCGGCTCAGGTCATGACCCCGGGATCGTGGGATCGAGCCGTGAATCGAGCTCCTTGCTCAGCGAGAAGCCTGCTTCTCCCTCTCTCACTTCCCCTACTTGTGTTCCCCCTCTCGCTGTGTCTCTCTCTGTCAAATAAAAAATAAAATCTTAAAAAAAAAAAAGGAAGGAAAGAAAAAAGCACTTGTGCCTCTACTGTGAGATGAACAAGACGCTTTTTCATGGGATGCTATTTTTACTCAAAAGAACAACTGATGTGCAAATTATGGTGTAAGACTTGAAAATGAACAAGGTGAGCCTGCTACTTCAAGGAAAATAACTAGTATTTGTTGCCAGTGATAAAATTTGACCATCCAAAAGAACTTGGAATTTTGGGAAACATACCACTACCATGAGCTTGACAGCTTCCTAATACTTTTCTGATGAGATCAGTGGGGCTATCCACAAATGTGTAAGTAAATGCATTAACATCTGGAAAATCTGCATAGCTCAATGAACCCTTATTTTCCAAGTACTGATGAGACACACGGTATTAGATAATCATGCATGGGTAAAAGATTCATTCAAAGTGTAAGTTTGACCACTCAATTTTGATGTCACAAAGTAAGAAAAATCCACTGACATGGTTTCAGATTCTGCACTGCAACTAATATTTAAGAAACTCCTACTTGGTGGGCTTTTAGTATAATATTCAAGAAGAGTATCCACAATTGTCTGTACAGGCTATTAAAATACTCTTCCTTTTTCCAAATTTATATATCTATGGGGCTTAAGTAGTACATATTTTATACAGAGAACTTAAAGGAACTTCCTCCAGAGATAAACCTCACATCAATCCTGCCTAGAAGCAGGGGCATGCATGAACAAAGACTGATTCAATTTGGATGAAAATTCAATTAGGTACCCCTGGTTACAAAAAGCATCTTTGTTCATTTTTCCCAAACCATTTGATACTCTTTTTACAATTATGGGGATTAGCTAACATATCAGCCTAGATCTGATTTGATGCAATATAACATATTCCTCTAACCTGACCTTTGGAAGCCAGATGACTCTTATAGCCAAAATTCATAATGGTCTCTTTTTCAACAAGCAGCTCCAAAAATTACATTTCTCCTACAATGGCCTCAGATTTGTCAATTTCTACAAGCATTCCTCATTTACTTTACTCTTTACTCTTTCCTCATTACTCTTTACTTCTTTACTATGTAAAATATTTTACAACTATTATTCTCACAAAATTTCAGATATATTACATGTCTGCCAGTTTGTAATCTTTATAAGGTAAAATTTGGCCAACTCATTGCAGAGCACCTTGCTAAAAATCTGTTAATAAAGACTTTCAAGTGAAAGGATGGAAGGGAATACTTTTCCAAAAGGCACTAAAGTCTAAGGAGAAGAAAGTGCTTTGCCCATGTAATAATAAGCTCCTATATCATGAAGATCAAATGCACCATCTCAACCTGTGTTAAGCAGCTGGGTCAACTGCTTCAGGCTTGGTTGCAAAATTTCTTTGGCTCAACAGTCTAAAAACTTAGCTCCAATGGCCACGCCACCACCAGGCAGACTTTTGGAAGCCAAGGTTTTCAAGATCATTCTTTGTCCCTTGAACTTGACAGCAGCCAAATCCCAGAGGGCTTAAAGTAAGTCCAGTGAGTCCAGGTATCAAACAGGAGAAAACTTCTCTTTCTGTCCCTCTTACTTCTCTCCCTTCCTTTTCTTAATCTCCATCACCCTATCACCACTTCAGTTCCTTTCCTTTTCAGTTTTATGATATTTTTGTCTATGAATCTCAAATTCTTGATACAGTATTTTTAGACATTTGAGGATGTCTGAGAAGACAACAACAAAAAGCTGGCCTAATCTGCAGTGTACTTTGGCAGATCATCAGTCTCCAAAGAATCATCTCAGAGAAAATAAAGCAGGTCAACAGTTAAATCAGTCCCCATACCCTCCACAAAGTGAAGGACACTGTATTGTTAAAAACATCAGCTTTGAAGTCAGACAGACCCGGGGTTGCACACAGCTCTGCCAATATGTATAATCTGGAGTGAGGTATGTAACCTGAGGATCAGTGTACTCATCTTTTTTGTTTTTTTCTTTAAAGATTTTATTTATTTATTTGAGAGAGAGAGTGTGTGTGAGAGAGAGAGCATAAGCCAGGGGGAGAGGCAGAAGCAGACTCCCCACTGAGCAGGGAGCCCAATGCGGGGCTCCATCCCAGGACCCTGGGATCTTGAGCTGAGTTGAAGGCAGACTCTTAACTGACTGAGCCACCCAGGCACCCCTCACTGCACTCATCTATAGCATGAGAATACCACTTACCTCATAGAATTCTGTGAGGATTAAAGGAGCTAAACCCTGGCATTGTTGTTGTTGTTAAGCCACCAGTTTAACAAACAGCAAGCAACTTCCCCACGAAAAAAGCACAAAATGTACTAAGTCTTCACCCATCACTGCCCTTCTACACCTTCAGGATCTTATAGGAGGAAGGCAGTTGGTTAAAAAATGTCTTTGAACTATCAAGATTTTAGAGCTTGTTTATTAAGTCCGACTTCAAAAAATTCCTTCTCTGGGGGTGCCTGGGTGGCTCAGTGGGTTAAGCCTCTGCCTTAGGCTCAGGTCATGATCTCAGGGTCCTGGGATTGAGCCCCGCATAGGGCTCTCTGCTCAGCAGGAAGCCTGCTTCCCCCTCTCGCTCTGCCTGCTGCTCCGCCTACTTGTGATCTCTCTCTGTCAAATAAATAAATAAAATCTTTAAAAAAAATTCCTTCTCTAGTGTCCAGGATCCTGCAGGTTCCTAAATTCAGGAGCTATGTGAATAAATAGTGTGTACCATGGTTAAACTGAAAGAGAATCATCCTTGGATACAATCAACAGAGTTGTGCTCATGAAATATCTTGGAGTGACCATTCTCCATTCTTTTTGTTTCTGTCTCCAGAAGAAGGAATATGACTAAAGCCATGAAGGAGAGACAAATAGTCACTGAAAACCATTTCAAGTGAATAATGACTAAATTTAGATGCCCTTCTGCCCACTCCATCTGCAGCTGGTGCTGCTGACTCATTCACGACTGAAGCATGGTGGATGAGCAGATTTGTCCATGTATAAAACCTTGTCCAGGGGCATGGACTCCAACATGATGTCTCTACATACAGCCCTAATGAACCTTCCAGATAGATGAGTCTTTCCTTTCCTTGAATAAGCAAAGGATGCTATAGAAGTTTCTGATGTTACTCGTGACATCAGTGGGTCTATTCTTTGCCATTTAACCCTATTCCTTCTGCTGTGGCTTATGTTATTTCCTTCTATGTTTCACTCCTGAGGACGCACAGAACATTACTAAAATAACAAGTTCTCCTAAGCTCCTTAACAAAAGGAGATATTATTTAATTATTGGTCAAGAGGGACATTAGAAAAATTGCCAGATAATAATTTAAAGCTTCCTAAGATCAGCATGTCACATTTCCTTGGCAATGATAAGCTATCACCAAGGAAAAACACTTGATTTTACCAATAAAATGATAAAAGAGCACTATGATCTCTCTACTGTACCTAATACTGCTCTCTCTATATCAAAGACAAAAGTGGCTGATGGTTGATCAGTGCCAGAGTTAAATCTGGGAGTGCAGAGAAAGCCTTACAAAACAAAGCCTCCTCCATTCCCAAAATAGCCTGCAACTGTCACCACCACCAAGTGCCGCTGGCTCCAAGAGCTGACCTTGCTCTCGTGTCTCAGAGTACTGCTAAAACTACCTGCCTTCGCCCCAGAACAACTCTCTTCCCCACAAAACCCAGCTCCAGATGCCAGGACAGATGACACCCAGAAGCTGGGCTTTATACACCATACCACCTTTGTGTTTGGACTTTTCAACTCACACTTGCCTTGATTTCAACAAATCATGCTGACAGACATGTTGGGAGATGATGATGTTTGTAATATATCCCCATTCCATCCATTTCACTATTTTGGCCTTTAGCCTCCCAAAATGTATACTTCAATTCAATAATAATAATAACAATCTACATATAAGGTATATAATTCAAAATTTATATAATCCCCCAAATTATATAATTTCAACTTGATGCTGGAAACCCTAAGTGCTTGGAGATAAGACAAAGAGCATAATTTCTTTCACACAAACATCAATCAGCCAAACATCACATTCCTGAATCACCTATATGAACATCTCAAGTCATTCCTAGCAAAGCTAGAATATAAATTCCACAAAGGCTACTTGTCCACTGATGTATCCCAAACACCCAGAGCAGCACTTGGCACACAAGAGGCCCTCATTAGATATTTGTTAAGTGGAAGAATAAATGCCCAAATGCATATAAAGTTACATTTTCTGTATATTCAGTTGATTCTCAGATATCTAGAATCACCCAAAGACTTCTCTCTCGGCTGCCCAAGGTGATTCCATCAAAATCATACAGCACATCCACGTATGGACTAGGGCCAGGTCAAGGATGTGGTATATTGCTGCCTCCCACTCATTTTGTATTGTCTATGTGTCTCCTTTTCAATGGTGCAGTGTGTTGAATGGTGGCCCCCCAAAAGACATGTCCATGTCCTAGTCCCTGAAACCTGTGAATGTACCTTACCTGGAAGAGGGGTCCCTGCAGATATAATTAAGGATGTTGAGATGACAAGATCATCTTGAATTATCAAAGTGGGCCTTGATTCTAATGACAAGTGTCTTTATAAGAGACAGACAGGGGATACCTAGGTGGTATCGCTGGTTAAGTGTCTGACTCTTGGTTTTGGCTCAGGTCGTGACCTCAGGGTTGTGGGATCGAGCTCCACGTGCAGTGTGCTTAAGGATTCTCTCCCTTTCCCTCTGCCCCTCCCCCTGCTCACACACACTCTCTCTCTCTCTCTCAAAACAAATAAATCTTTAAAAAAGAGAGAAAGAGAGAGGGGTGGGGTAATAGTTGAAACAGAACAAAGAGGAGGAGGCAATGTGACCACAGAGGCAGAGATTGAGGTGATACAGCCACAAGCCAAAGAATGTTGACGGTCACCAGAAGCTGGAAGAGGCAAAGAACAAATATTCCCCTACAACCTACAGAAGGAGTGTGGCCTTATCAACACCTGGGTTTCAGCCTTCTAGCCTCCAGATAATATAATCTAGTTTGTGCAATAATAAATTTCTGTTGTTTGAAGCCACCATGTTTGTGGTAATTTGTTACCGAAACCATAGAAAACACAATTGGCAGAAAACAGGAAACCAGAACCTGAAGAGTCTGCCACATCCTTATTCCTTGGTATTAATAAAAATCACAGCAGTGAGTCATCCTTTCTTTGCCAGATGAAAAATGGTCAAAACATTAATTATACCACTTTTTAAAAGACCACTACGTTTAACAGAAAGTTTTCGAAGGTTTTTTTTTTTTTTTCCTAGTCGTTAGCCCTAATAGCAAATGCCTTGAAAGACCTGCCCATGGTTCTCCCACTAGGTATTTTGCTGGAAGTACTCTGGCTGAGGACTGAAACTGAAACTAAGGTGGCAGGATTGATTGAGGAGTCTGCTGTGAAACCCAACATTACAAAGCTCAAAGTGCCCCTGCTCCAATGAGGTAGCCTCAGCACAGAACAAGAATTTATGCCAGTAAATTAAACGTGATAAAGGAGTCAGTAAATTTGGAAATCTCAACCATCAGCAGATCATCACTACAAGTAGGCTTTAACATATTAGTAGTTAAGATTGACTGATCCAATGCTTGAGTCACTCCTTCCAAGTACCTGTCTCTCTATTCCAATCATGATATAGTATAACTACTACTCAAGTGAAAATCGTAATAGCATTCTGTTCCAACATAACAGGTGACTCCAGCAACTGTCAGCCCTGTGTGAAAGACTCACAACCCCACTGCCATAGACAGTTTGGCTCCCAGATGGTGAGAACTATATCTGATTATGTCCTCAGTGGTCTGACAGTCTCTCAACACTGATTTGTTGTAGCCTTTTGGGAGTGATAGCCAAGAGAAAGAGAAGTAAAGAATTTTCCATGGAGTATCACACTGACTAAGATTTTGTTCTCAGTAAACTGGCATATTACCCGCAAGACTATAAACATTTAGAATTTGGGACCAGAGAACACCTTCCTTCAGTTAAGAGTAAGTATCATACTAAGGGTGGACAATATTTAGATATCAAAAATATGTTCATTCTGGATTCTACGAAGGCCTCCTCTACATGCCCCAAACCCTAACCCTTTAAATAATGTTTCCTTCAACCTTCTCCATTCCCCATGCATTTATCCACTTAAATGAAGAAAAGCCCATTAAGTTGTGTTATAGGAGTTTTGTGCAGTGGCAGTAGCGTAGCCAATGAGGTTTATCCGAGGCACGATTATTGCTAATTGAAAGTTGTGTTATAGGTACTACTTTACAACTTTTGTGCCATACAAGGCTATACACATTTGACTTAACTGTTGTTAGATCAAGGGAACTTTTTAGAAAGTTGAGAAGAAGAAAGAATAAAGGGCCCATCTTTTTAAAGCCCATGGTTATTCTTCAAACAGAACTTGTATAGTTCCAGTGTCCAGATCTCTGTGTCATGACTCACTGACAATCCCGACTTTGAGGAACAACACCCGAGGCCTAGCAATACCGGTAAAAATCCCAAGCCTGAATTTCTCAGGTCAGAAGACTGTACACAGCTGAGTCACTCAGACACTTGTACAGAAATAAGAAAGCCCTTCTTCAAGTTATTTTCTTACAAACTCTGCACAGAAGAGCTGAAGCACACTAATGGGATGATTCATCTTTACAGACTTGATCAAAAGAGGTCCCTGGAAAAAGCATGTTAAAACAAAGATGTAAAAGAAGGAAAGAACATGGTAGCTAGCGCAATAAACACTAGGATTTTTGATGTTACAAATGGAGAAACTAGTCCCGAGAAAGTTAAATGACTTTTTTTTTTTTAAAGATTTTATTTATTCATTTGACACAGAGAGAGAGATTACAAGTAGGCAGAGAGGCAGGCAGAGAGAGAGGAGAGAGGAGGAAGCAGGCTCCCTGCTGAGCAAAGAGCCTGATGTGGGCCTCAATCCCAGGACCCTGGGATCATGACCTGAGCCGAAGGCAGCGGCTTTAACCCACTGAGCCACCCAGGCGCCCTAAATGACTTTTTTAAGGTCACATATTCAGTTGCAGAAGCACCTAAATGTTTCTACCTACCAGTTTAGAGGTATCCAAAATAGAGTTCATGGGCAGTCTCCAGATACCATTTGGCTCATGGAACATTTTTAATATCTGATACTATCTTCCTAAAAATAACTTTGCTTTAGCATATATAGGGTAAACTGTTATTAGTCTAACTCTCCAATAATTTCATTTAAGGAATGTGGCCAATTGGTTGATTTGAGTTGGTCACTCCTGGCTAGACGACATGCAAAAACAAAGATCCCATTAAAGTGCTTTGGTTACCACTCTGTTTATTAGCATGAGTCTGGATTAGAAACCTCCCTCATATCTTGGCTACCTGTCTTAACCACAGCCCCCCAAAGGTCTACTCTGCTGCCAACTTGGCATGTAAAGTAAATTGCTGTCCCAGGGAGAAGGATTTTTCTATTTAACTCCAGATCACTCCGTGCCCATAAACAAGTGTTTCATAAGCCGCAAGAGTACGGCCTGAAAGCTATGGCATGGGCAATGATCCATGGCTGTCAAGTAAGCCTTGTGAAAAGAAGGAAGGCAATTCTGGGATCTGAGTTGGGTAAGGAGTAAAAGCCACAAAAAAATTACAGGAAGACTGAATTCTCAGAAAGTATAAAGCAGTACAGCAAATTTTATCCCTAAAAGAAGATATTAAAACAAGAGGTTACTCTTTTCCCAGCACATTTTCAGCAAGAGTTTTACACGGGCAAAGATAGTCATATGCTAGTCCATATCACTTGTTGGCATGTCTCCCCAAATGTAGGGTCCTCTGTGGTAGAAAATACTAAAGAAAGCACCCCACCCAGAACAGTGTACTGGTTAAGAGTACAGATTATGGAATAAAGACTTCCTGGGTTCAAATTCCAGGTCTACTAAATTTTGTGTTCTTAAAACAAGTTATTTCTGTATGTTCCAGTTTCCTCATCTATAAAATTATCACACCAATTATGGTACTTACTTCATGGGATTACAAATGAGCTAATATACATAAAAATACTTGATGTCCAGCATAGAGTTAAATGCCACGTGTTGGCTACTGCTATTATTATTATCACTACTATAGCTTCTCCCTCCCCCATCTCTAAGAGTTAGCAAGAACACTCCTTTCCACACCAGAAAGGGCAAAAAATACATACTTAAACATAAATATAGCATAAACTCTCTGTAAGTTCTAGTAGATGCCTGACCACAGTCAGGTTCTATTAACAAGAGAAGGAAGTAAATTAGAAGGATCAGAGGAAAGGGAAGACAATAAGCCAGGAGTTGAAGCTGGCAAAGAAAGTTCAGAGGCTGCATGCTGGGTTTTGCCATAACAGAGTCCCTGGCTATAGAAGGGTCCATCAAGTCTATTGTTAGAACAGGCAGAAAATCTGAGAACACAGATTTAAGTTCCGGATCTGACACTGACTCATATTACCAAAGAACAGGTTAAGAATTTATCTTAGTAATACATTCCTTGACTGTAAAGTGCCTTTCCATTTGTTCATGTAACAAACATTTACTGAGCCCTGCACTCTGTCAGACATAATCCTAAGAGGGAGATGCAGGAAACAAAAATGAATAAGACTTTACTGTTTAGCGGTAGAAAGAGATATGTAAATGATACACACGACAGAAATCATACTCTAATATAAAATAAGTGATATGTACAAAGTATTATAATATGGAGTAAGAAGTCACTAACTTTGTCTGGGGGTAACAGGGAACACTTCACAGTATGGATATTATTCACCTGAGTTATAAAGGAAGAGTTAGCCACTTTAAAAAGCAGGGATGAAAGTAAAATAAAATAAAATAAAATAAAAAAGCAGGGATGAAGAACATCAGAAGCAAAGAGAACAATAATACAAAGGTGTGGAGAAAAGGAAAAAAAAGAAAGTCTTTTGGAGTGGAGAGAAGTTTGGCATGTTTGTACTCAGATGATGGTGGGGGTACACATGAAAATCTGATCAGGGCTTCATTTGCCATACTGAAGAATCTGAATTTTACCCTATAGGTTCATGGGAAATGGAAGGAAGAGAGGCTGGTAGGATAGGTTGGCCACAATGAAGGTCCTGGTATCTCATGATAAAGAGCTTAACCTTTATCCTGAAGGCAACAGGGAGGGACTGAGTCTTTTAAACCACGGAGTGATATTACCAGAATTGTATCTTAAGAATGGTAACTATAGTGGGAATGTGAAGATTGAACTGCTGGCAGGAAAAATTCACAACAGAGACAACCACTGAGAAAATTATAATCAAGGCTAGAGAGGATGAGGTCTTGAAGTAAGGTACTGGCAGTGGACACATGGAGGGGGGATGGATTTGAGAAGCATCCCTGAGGTAGAAAGGACAGCATAGCTGATTAGAACGCCCATGGTGAAAAAGGATAACACAGACTGTTAAGAGCTTAGGACCCTGGGTAGACTGCGACACCACACCATGTAGCCAGAACAGGGAACATAAGGAAGTCTTAGAAGTCTTTTCTGCTGCTGATTCCCACCTAGTGCTAATTTCTGTTAAAGCCTAAGTGATTTATATCCAGGAACTACATCTGAGCAGCAAACTACCATGTACTACTCACTGCCCTTTCCCTATTAAATAATCCTAAAGTGAGCCCAGGGAAATTGATGCCAACCAGCCCAATCTCATAGCTGTTCCCAGCCCCACAGCAAAGCCCTGGTTGGGTCAGTGTCATGAATACGGCAGCATGGCCCTGGCAAAGCATTATTGTACAGCAGCCCACAGAACAGGGGAATTGAGGTTACAGCAGAAGGTCTCCTACTGCTGAGATCTCTTCAAAGTCACATGTTAGTGGTAACAATGGTGACTTTACAACTCAAGTGGACACCTCCAATTTTTCCTCTAAAATTAAAATCTTTGGGACAGAAAAATGCTGGTAAATGAAAAGCATTTTGTTTGGGGGCACCTGGGTGGCTCAGTGGGTTAAAGCCTCTGCCTTCGGCTCAGGTCATAATCTCGGGGTCCTGGAATCGAGTCCCGCATGGGGTTCTCCGCTCAGTGGAAAGCCTGCTTCTCCCTCTCTCTCTCTGCCTGCCTCTCTGCCTACTTGTGATCTCTATCTCTGTGTCAAATAAATAATTAAAATCTTAAAAAAAAAAAGCATTTTGTTTGGCCCATGTGGCATTTTAAAAATAAAGATTTTTCACATTAAAAAATTCCAAATTTGAGATTTTTTAAAAATTAGAATATCTGGCAATGCAAAGTAACAATCAGAGTTGAGTGGCAGCTGCCTTCTCTAGGCAGAGCATGATACCTGATGCCCCAGGCCCCACCATCCTCTACTGTTTTATACTTAGCCTACTTTATTTAGTTATATTACCTGCCTATCCTTTTCAGACATTTTCTCTAAATATTTTATTATGAAAATGTTCAAACTTAGGAAAGTTGAAAGAATTTCACAGTGAATATCCATTTACCTTCACATGACCTATAGTCCACCATTAACACTGTGCTACACTTCCTTTATCACATGTCCATCCCTTCACTCATTCATCTCATTTCAGACATTCATAATTTCCCCAAACATGTCACATGCATATTATTAGCAAGAGTTCAATACTTGTTTAGAATATTATTTTTCTTTTGAAGTAAAATTTACATACAGTGAAAAGCACAGATCTTCAGTACACATTTACTGAGTTTTGACAAATGTATACACTTGTGTTATCCATCACTTTAGGCATTTCAGCATCTCTGGAACATCTGACCCCTGGAACAGAGAAATGTTTTTCTACATTGCTCTGATCTCAGCACTGTCAGTGGCTAAGAAAATGCTGACTATCTAGTGGAAATGTAGTTGACCTCTCTTAGAGACCATCTTGTTTCTGATGGGCCTTAACAGACCAAATCTGGTTATAATCAATTTTGCTAATAATATGAATCCACTACTTGGGCTGAAAGAGAAGACCTTAGTGGTTAAGATTTTGGAAATCTGAATGACTTGCTTTTTCCTGAAACCATCAAGCTCAATAATATAAGAAACATGGCTTATAGTTCAATCCTTAGACTGCTATGTCCTAGAGGTAGGAGAGTGCAGTGAATAATAAAAAGCAATAGATAACACTAAATACTGCTTGAGGTCACACATAAGAGTTAGACTTCACTCTCCCTGACTAGCTTGGTGGCAGTGCCGAGATAACCAGAGAAGTTCCTTTACTTATTAAGAGGCAGCATTCCTGGGCGCCTGGGTGGCTCAGTGGGTTAAAGCCTCTGCTTTTGGCTCAGGTCATGATCTCAGGGTCCTGGGATTGAGGCCCGCATCGGGCTCCCTGCTCAGCGGGGAGCCTGCTTCCCCCTCTCTCTCTGCCTGCCTCTCTGCCTCCTTGTGATCTCTCTCCCTCTGTGAAATAAATAAAATCTTTAAAAAAAAAAAAAAGAAGCAGCATTCCTAAGCTCAGAAAAGATCAGGAAGAGCAAAAAAGTAGAAACCTCATGCTCCAAAGGCAGAATAACGGACAAGTGAAAACCTAAAAAAAAGATTCAAAATTTACTGTTAAGTCAAAGACTTTCCACAATAGTCCACCAATGCAATGGCATCCTTAATGGAAATGAAAATGAGAAATGCCCCGTCTCCTTGGATGGTAAGTGCTCACTTATCTGAAATCAGATACAAGCCTCCTGGAGCACTTCACTGGTAGTATGCTCAGAGTAGGTCCAACTGTGCCAAGACAGAGAATCTCAGACATTGTTGCAGAGGTGCTGAAGGTTAAGGAAAGAGTATAGTTACCTTGCTCTTTCAATCTATCTCAACTGTCTCATTTATGGAATGGCCTTGAGCCCAAGCTCTGAGGAACTGTGTTATCTAGGACAGAGGTAGAGGGCAAATTTCAGAACAGACTGCGGGACATTACACGACACTGTATAGGCAAAAAGAGTCCAACTTCAATGTCACAGCCCATCCCAATCTTCCCACAATTAGGTTTCTAGCTGTAAGACAGGAAGCACCAAACTTAAGCTTCCTTTTATTTCAGGGCTGATGTGAGGACACATGAGATAACAAATATGAAAATAGATCTTTAAAAAGATAAGTAGCACATAAATCCAACTATTGCTATTAATACACACTCTTTGTGTTATTTTAGCAGACAAAATATACTATGAGGCAATCTAGTAAATTGTTTTAGAGCAAGGATCGGCAAACTTTCTCTGTAAAGAGACAGACAATAAGTATTTTAGGCTTTGCAAGTTATATAGTCTCTTGCAAATACTCAACTCTGCCAACTGTAGTGTGAAAGCAGCCATCACAATCCTAAACCAATGTGTAGTTGTTTCAAGAAAATTTTATGGATACTGAAATCTGAATTTCATATAAGTCTCACATATCACAAAATATTATTCTTCTTTTGCTTTTTGCAACTAATTAAAAATGCAAAAACCATTTTTAGCTTGTAGGCTCTACAAAACCAGGCAGTGTGCTGGATCTGGCCTGTGGGCTATCGTTTGCTGACACCCAATTTAGAGCACTGGCCAAAAAAATCTGAGTTCAAATGCTAGCTGTGAAATTGAATGGCTATAAGACCATAGGTAAGTTACTTCTCTCTGCCTCGGTTACTTCATCTTTAAAAGGGGAATAACAATTAATAGTTTTCTCACTGTCTTGTAAGGATACATGACTTAATATGTGTACATGTTAAGCGTGTGACTAGCACAATGTGACTGCTCATACATATTGCTACTAGCTGTCACACACCATTCCCATAACAATTCTCCAAATGTACCACACTTTAATATGCCTCTACACATTTATACATGCCATCTCCTAAGCCTGGAACATACTTCTCTGCTTGGAGCTTCTCTGTGGTCTGAAAGACTTAATTTAAACACTACCTCCTCTATAAAGCCTGCCTTGACTGTCCTTCCCATCCAGCAGAGTTAGTCACCACCACCTGTGTTCCTGAGGGCCTATTATAGTGCATTGCATTCTACTGTACTTATCTTTGTTAACTTACCAACCAGACTATGAACTCCTTCTATGTAGACTATGAATTACTAATTGTATCCCCAGGGCCCAGAATAGTGCTGAACAAACAGAAAGCATTCAATATTTAT
This sequence comes from Ailurus styani, assembly GCA_002007465.1. Lineage (NCBI taxonomy): Eukaryota > Metazoa > Chordata > Mammalia > Carnivora > Ailuridae > Ailurus > Ailurus styani. The sequence goes on from LNAC01000043.1 coordinate 4,200,583, forward strand.
TTGTTTAATGGTATTATTAACAATATAGAACAGAACCTAATATATTAAGTGTAACTAGGATAGAAATCTCCTAGTTATATGACAAACATGTGACTATAAACATGAAAATAATTTCAAATATCCTATTTTTAGTGTAATCAATCATGTAATTATTCATTCCTATGCATATCCAATAAGCATCCAGTTTGTCCTGGCACTGTTAGCTGGTAGCAGACATCTCAGAATTCACACAATGAAAATGACAATACTAGCTTTTAAGTGAAACAAAAGGCCGTCTCCCGCTTCAGGGTATACAAAATAATCTGTGTATGGTAGTGAGTGAAGGAGGGAAACTAAACAGTGAAATTTGAAATTTCACCAACATAACACTGCATATGGCAAGAGGTATGAATAGGACCCCTTTTCTGATCCTGTCCTTAAATTCTTAAGGAAATAGTCAATGATCAAAAGGCTTCACCAAGGCCACTGAAAGAGGTATGTTTTCTAGCCAGTTAGGATCCTCACTAAAACAGAGTTACTTGGGCAACCCAAGGCACCACCCTTCCCACTCACAGCCTGCCAGGGGTGTTCTGCCTCTCCGTTTAGACCTCTGCCAGGCAAGCTATGATACTGTGCCCAGTGGATTCTGTGCCAGACACAACATTCCCTCTCACAGAAGATTCCTTGTGTCTGTTAAGATCGGGTTAACCAGGATACTTGGCATACAACCTCTTAAAAATCAAAGCTATTTTGGAAGAACAGGTTAGAAAGGGAAGGGACTTCAAAGTAATGACTGAACATTTCCTGAAAGGTAGTTTAACGTCATGAAAATCAGTCAAATGCTGTAACAACCATGCAGAGGGTCCAGTGAGGACTGAGATCACAGCCTACCAGGTGACACTAACATGACATAACATGAATTAGAGACTTCATTATCTACTTTGTCACATTTGTAAAATCCCAGCTGGTTGCTGTGGAAATGACATCATAATTGGTCTTCCCTTAGGTTTCTGTTTTTGCTTTCTGGAGTGGGGTGTGTGTGTGTGTGTGTCTGTCTGTCTGTCTGTCTCTGATGTACTGGCTGAGAATTCTCAGTTTCTCCAAAGTCTCTTTCCCTCTCCTAGGCCATGAGATCACACACTATGAGAATCTGCCAAATTTAAGGAACAGAAAATTCAACATATAAATGGTATTTGTATTAGGAAGATGTTGAATTTTTGTCTTTGTCATTGTTGTTATTACTTCTATTACTATCATCCTCATCCTCACCACTATCATTTCCTTCAGTGCCTGGAAATGGCTTCATATATAGCATTTGAACACTGCTGAATCTGGACACTCTCATGATTGCTAATACACGACATAATTCTATCATATCAACAACTTTTTTATTCCAATATTGTAATAAAGCTGATCAGTAGGATTAAGTTTCATTTTATTTTAGGGTCAGATTAATTTCACTGAAATAATAAAATATAAGTAAATTATTATGCCATTCTTTCTTCCATACTCAAATTTTATTTTATTTTATTTTTTAAAGATTTTATTTATTTATTTGACAGAGAGATCACAAGTAGGCAGAGAGGCAGGCAGAGGGGGGGGGGAAGCAGGCTCCCCGCTGAGCAGGGAGCCTGATGTGGGGCTTGATCTCAGGACCCTGAGATCATGACCTGAGCCAAAGGCAGAGGTTCAACGCACTGAGCCATGCAGGTGCCCCATACTCAAATTTTAAATATATTCCCATGGGTCTTCCCTAAAGTTCTCCAAGGAAGGGAAAGATTGGTGAATAATGATAATAATCTCGATAGCAGCCAGTGTTTTTTGAGGACTATTTGAAGCTGGGCACGTGAACAAGATATGGAAAGAGAGTGGAGTGAGAAGACCTAGCACCAAGATTTGAAAATTTTAACACTTAAAAACCATGTAGGGAAGAATGTGCAAACAAGGAAGGTGCAACAAGAAAAGAGGTGAAGGGCAAGAAGAATTTATCATGAAAGTCTTAGGATAAAAAGGCCAAAGAGAAGAAGAAGAGAGTGGTTTATGTTGCTGAGAGTCAAGTAAGATGAAGAATGGAAATGTCAGAATTAGCAATCTTAAGGTCACTGATAACTTTAGCAAGAAGTGTTTCAATGCAGCAATGAGACAAAGTTGAGACAGGAAGGGAATAAAGAGTGAGGGGAAAAGAAAGCATGGGTAAGTCTTGAAAAATACGGCTAAGAAAGGGAGGAAAAAAGGCAGGGTGATAACTAGAGGCCAAGGAGAGGTCCCAGGGATTTTGTTATTCCAGGATGGAAGAGAGCTGAGCATGTTTAATGACATTTGGAAGAGTCCAAAGAAAAAGAAAAGCTTGCAGAGAGAAACTGAACAGTGTCCGGTTGCAGAAGAAGAGTTCCAAAACAAAGATGGAAGGTTTAGCATTAGATGGGAAGAACACCTCTGCCAATGCACCAGGAGGGAAGGGAAAAAAGAGTGTTTGTGACTAAGACAGAGTAGTTTATAGGGGAAAACTTTAAGAAATTCCGATTTCTCTCTTTTTTATCTTATCTGTGAAGTAGTAGTAATAATCATACTACTAATGAAGGTGGTGATAGGAGTAATAAGTGTTTATTATATTGAATATTAATATTTAATAAAGACATATTAATTGTATAATCTATAGGCTGTTTATAGAATTATTAGAATGGTAGTTACTATGATTAACAAATATAATAATAATAATATTAACCAGCTAATATTGTTGAGTACTATGGGTTAAGCACTGTCTTATACATTAATTTAATCCTCTTAGCAAACTTTTAAGAAGGATATTTTTATTTTCACTTTTAAAACGCTGGGGCACCTGGGTGGCTCAGTTAGTTCGGTGTCTGTCTTTGGCTCAGGTTATGATCCCAGGGTCCTGGGATCGAGCCCTGTATCTCCCTCTCCCACTCCTACTCCCCCAGCTTGTGTTCTCTCTCTCTCTCTCTCTGTCAAATAAATAAACAAAATCTTTTAAAAAAAAAAAATAAATAAAAGGTTAGGTAGCTTGTCCAAGGTCCTATGGTTAAAAACTAAGCCAGCATTCAAAACCCAATCAGCCTGGCTCCAAAGCCTACACTATGAACTACTTTATTATACCAACTCTCAATTTAGACCCTGAGAGTCACCAGATTTTTAACAAGTCTCATATTAAAGCTCTTTACAGAGATTTTTTGGTGCAGTGATGGAGACAAAAACCAGATCAGAGATTTTGTGGAGCAGTAGGAGGTAATATCATCTACTGACAAAAAAGGAGGAAATAGGGTGGTCAGAGGGTGGGGAGAGTAAAGAAATGGAGAATGATCTTTTCTGGGAAAGAAGTAGCGAGTTGAGATATAATGGAGCTTCCAGACAATGGGAATATCTATTTGAATTTGGTGACCATGAATATAAAGTGGTACAAAATTTTGTGATTTGTAGTCATTTAGGTGTAACCACAGAGAAATCAGAATTGGGTTCAAGGTTCATTAGGACTCTGTCAGATAAGTTCAAAAATTTCAGAGAGGTAAAGAAGTTTAGGGGTTTCATTTAGTAATAAGGAAAGTGTTATTGAAGTACACAAAGAATCTAAGCAAGATAATAATGGGGGGGCGTGCCTGGGTGGTGCAGTGAGTTGAGCGCCAGACTCTTGGTTTTGGGTCAGGTGATGATTGATCTCAGGGTAATAGGGTCGAGCTGGGGTGTGCTCCCTGCTCAGCATGGAGCCTGCCTGTGAGTCTCTCTCCCTCTGCATCCCCCGCCCCATCCCGCCCATGCTCTTACACTTGCTTGCTCTCTCTCTCTCTCTCTCTAAAACAAGTAAACTAGGGGTGCCAGGGTGGCTCAGTCAGTTAAACATCTGACTCTTGGTTTTGGTTCAGGTCATGATTTCAGGGTGATGAGATCCAGCCCCTTACTGGGTTCTGTGCTCAGCATGGAGTCTGCTTGAGATTCTCTCTCTCTCCTTCTGCCCCTCCCCCTGCTCGTGTTCTCTCTAAATAAATAAATAGAAATAATTAAAAATAAATAAATAAACCTTAATTTAAAAGATAGTAAGGGAAGCTGATAAATTAGGAAGAAAGGAGACAGGGAGAAGAACTAGAGGTCTCAAAAAGAATTTGGCTAAAATGGGAGTGACTGAACTAATAATTACATGTTACCTTCAAAAAGCCAGATGCTTTGAGAAGCAGCTCTAGATGAAAACTATCTTAGATGTGACTGTAAAAGTGGGTGACAGAGCCAGATGGAGGGATAAGTCACTCAAAAGGAGGAAGCTAAGAAACTAAAAAGCCAAAGCGTTGGATGTTCTGATAGCAATGAGACTGAGGAAGTTGTGAATTGTCTCTGAAGAATGAGAAAGAAGGTGGTCTGGCCAAATGGCATGCAAATCAAAGAAGCAGAAGGTATTTTATTTTTATAAGCGGGTATGGAAAGTAATGCTCAAGAAGTGATAATGGTGAACAACATGGGCATTAATCTTACTTCCTGACACTGAGTTATGTGAGATATATGAGAATAAAACCACTCAAGAGGCCTTAAGTCTATGATTGTAACTGAACTAATACTCTGGGGTTCCCAGCTGCCAGCCCAAGGCTCTATCTACTACCAGATTATACTATAGCTTTTTTCTTCAAAATTATTTAAGTAATTTTTTTAAGTAACACAAGAGTATATTTTTACTGTAAGATTTAAAAAATTGAAAAGTAGCTATATAGAGTTGGTATATATCCTTATAAAATGTTTTCAAAACTCATACAGGGACACATTTTTATGTATTATTTAGAATTTTTAAAAGCATAGACATATGTATTATCTGTGCATTTTTCTTTCTACTCACAAATTTTTATAGACTCATGTTAGTGGAGGTCTATGACGTCTACCTTTCACTCATAACTGTGAAAATTTCCATACTATGAACATATAATTTACTTAACCATTCATTCTCCTGTTTATATAAACTTAGAGGGTTTTTTTTCTAATTTTTTATTAATATAAACAATGAATTAAAGAATATTCCTGGGGGCACCTGGGAGGCTCAGTCAGTAAAGCATCTGCCTTTGGCTCAGGTCGTGATCCCAGGGTCCTGTGATCAAGCCCCTCATCAGGCTCCCTGCTCAGCGGGGAGCCTGCTTCTCCCTCTCTTTCTACTGCTCCCCCACTTGTCATCTCTTGCTCTCTCGGTCAAATAAATAAATAAAATCTTACCAAAAAAACAAAGAATATTTCTGTACAAACATCCTTCTGTACATGTTCCGGTATAAGGAAAGAAATACAACTTGGTGTCAAATAATTTGCATTTGTTTTTATAAATTCTTCCAAACTGCATTCTGAAAAGGATTTACCCATTTACAAGACAGTGTTTAAATAAGAGTGCCCATTTCCTCAATTCTGTACCAATATCCACACTTGACAGAACCAATATAAAAATTTCTATTGAAGTACTGAACAAAAAGGATCAGAGTTTCAATTTGCATTTTGCTGATTAATAATAAAACTGGGAAGTTTCTCATGTTTATTTTTTTATTTTAAAATAGCTTTATTAAGATAAAATTCACATACCATACAATTTGCCCATTTAAAGTATGTAATTCAATTGTATTCTTACTTTTCAGTGTGTGTGTGGGTTTTTTATTTTTGTTTCTGTTTTTTAGTATAGCCAGAGATAAATGAATCAAACTATTGCCACAGTCAATTTTTAGAAAACTTTATCATCTCAAATTTACTATTCAGGATTACCCTTTTATCAGGTTAAACTTCTAGTGTATCTAGAAAGCAGTCTTCTCACCCAGTAGAATCTGACCTAGATGATCACAATAGCCAAATCTGAAGGAATAGGTAGAAAGGCATTGATATTTAGAGTTTGTTTTTAAACAGTATAATCATTGACCTATTCCCTGCCCCCCCCCTCAAAATCACTAAAGAATTCTGTTCTACCCATCAGGGAATCAGAAAAAATTATTGTACCACTGAAGCATTAAAATTAAGCCAGGTTTAAAAGGCAGCCAAATAGTCAGCACTTTTAAGCTGTCTTATTTGAGATACAGTTATCTACTTATCAACTTCTGACATTAATTCAAATAAACCTTAAGTAGCAGTGCAACAAACACCTCATTCCTTAGGCTTGTAAAGTGCCAAAGTCTCTAACTTAATTAAGAATTAAACAACAATGATCCCTTTATCTTTTTGAGACCAAGTTTCACCTTTCTTGCTTTGCAGAGTTTTTAAAAAAATCAATGAAACATCCTACATACCTAGTACTGGCCCACCCTATTTCCCAGAACACCAACTAATCTTACTTATTACTATGCCAGACTGGCAGAGTTCTCCAACTTAAGATTGGATGGTAGAAATCAAGGGCTTAAAGTAATTTAATATATCTGTTTTCAAAGGCTATGGGAAAGGCCAAGAGCAAAGTTATTTTTTCAGGTTAGCCTAGAGCACTGAAAAGAGTAAGCACCAGAAGGCTTTCTGACACAAAATTAACAACTGCATGCAAACATGATCACTAGCTCTACTTTCTTAGACAACAGACTGAGTTTGGATTGCCACTGAATGCCTTCTAAAACCTTCTTTTCCCCTAACTGACTCTTATTTCATGTCTTCATTCCTTTTGGGGTGGGGGTTAGGGACAGAGGGAGTGGGAGAGAGAATTTTAAGTAGGCTCCCCACCCAGCACAGGCCCAGCAGAGCCTGACAGGGCTTGGCCTCACAACCCTGAGATCGTGACCCCAGACAAAATCAAGAGTCAGACCCTTATGACTGAGCCACCCAGTTACCCCACATCTTCATTCCTTTTTATAAAAGAATAGGATGCCATGAAAAGTTGTATAATTCCATTCTTTCAACTGCAATTTGGCAAAGTCCTTAGGCAAAGATATGCCTAAATACGTTCTCATAAAACAGTCCTCACCAGTATATTACAAAAAGCAAGTAGCAGTAAGAAAAATATATCACCCTTAAAAAAAACAGGGGTGCCTGGGTGGCTCAGTCGTTGGGCATCTGCCTTTGGCTCAGGTCATGATCTCAGGGTCCTGGGGTTGAGCCCTGCGTCAGGCTTCTTCCTCTCCCACTTCCCCTGCCTGTGTTCCCTCTCTCTGTCAAATAAATAAATAAAATTTTTTTAAAAACAAACAAACAAAAAATATTTGTCAAACAACAGCACTTAAGCTGATTCACAATTATTCAGTGCCTTAAATGTGTTGAAAATCAAAGAAAGTCAACAGATCATATAAATATACAGGAACCTATTATAAGTACGCAGACTTACACGTACTTTTCTGAAGTTAGCCATTCTTAAAGTTGCAGATCTTATCACCACAGTGTTTTCCCTATTACAAATATCCCCCTTCCCTATAACCACACTCTGTTCCCACCTTGTAATAATCCTTTTTAATAAAGACTCTCCTTATTGGGAGAAAAAAAAGTTCTTTGAATAATCATAATTATTTAAACCATAACACTAACCAGAGGGAAAGGTGGCAAATATTATATGATTGAAATAGAAAATATTATCTAAAGGATCTAAGTTTCTTTTTCCATGTGTTCAGCCAGAATTTTGCCATTAAAAAAAAAATCTAAGGGATCCCAGCTGGTTTAGTCAGTAGAGCATGTGATTCTTGATCTTGGGGTTGTGAGTTCAAGCCCCACGTTGGGTGTAGAGATTACTTAAAAATAAAATCCTGAAAAACAACAACAACATGAAAAAACAAAAAAAACTAATACTACATGAAAAACTTCTACTATAAAGAAACCGCAGGGGGAAATGGTGGCATAGAAGAGGCAGTGGAAAAGATGTATAGAATCTAAATAATATATACACTAAATAAATCCAAATATGATTTTTTGAGATGTAGTTGTCTGATGATAAGGAAGGTTTTTAGTAACAGACCTGTCTAATCTCTCCCTAATTTCATAAACTTTGTATGATGTTAGTCATGCACTAACCCCAAATATCAAGCAATATGCTGCTTGGGCCTTAATATTTTACAGCTAATCACTAAGAAATCTGCAGCAACAGTCAATAGGCATTTACAAATAGCATCACACTGTTGGCACTGTCTGAAAATAGTAAGCAATTGATTTGAGAATATCAGTTTTAACCTGCCAAGTCAATGATATAAAAAATCTGACAAAATGAAAAAAAATCTGACAAAATGAGAATGCGAAGCTATAGGAACTTTCATACACAGTTGGAGGCAATGTAAATTGGTATAGCCAAGAATTCAGAACAGCACTATCTGGTAAAGATGCACAAACATTTGGTCCTTCATATAACCCTTAGAAAAACTGTAACACATGGGACCAGGAACAAGAATGCTCACAGTAGCATTAAGAGTTTTTTGTTTTTATAATATCTTCATTGAGATGTAATTTACATACCATAAAACTTAACTCTTTTAAAGCATACAATTAGGCAGTTTAGTGTATTCACAGAATTGTGCAACCATCACCAGCATCTAATTTCAGGATATTTCATCACCCCAGAAAGAAATCCCACAGCCACTAGTCAACACTCCCCATTGTTCCCTCCCTCTAGCCTTTAGCACCTACTAACTTACTATCTGTCTCTGTCTTTGCCTATTCTAGACAGTTCATACAAATGGAATCAATACATTATCTTTTGCATCTGGTTTCTTTCACGTAGTATAACGTTTTCACGGTTCACCTACACTGTCGCATATACTGGTACTTCATTCCTTCTTATGGCCAATCATACTCCACTGTATGGATACACCGCATTTTGTTTATCCATTCATCGGCTGACGAACAGTTGAGTTTTTTTCCACTTTTTGGTCATTAGGAATAATACTGTTATAAACATTCATGTACCAGTTTTTGTGTGGACATATGTGGTAACTTTGCATTTAATATTTTGGGGAACTACCAAGACCGTTTTCCAAGGTGGCTATGGCACTTTACAATCCCACAAGCAATGTATGAGGTTCCAATTTCTTCACATTGTCACCAATATTTGTTAGTGTCCATCTTTTTTATTAAAACCATCTATATGATCTCACTGATATGAGGAATTTGAGAAGTAAGACAGAGGATCATAGGAGAAGGGAGAGAAAAATGAAACAAGAGGAAACCAGAGAGGGACATAAACCATAAGAGACTCTTAATCTCAGGAAAGAAACTGAGGGCTGCTGGAGAGGAGGAGGTTGGGAGGGATGGGGTGGCTGGGTGATGGACATTGGGGAAGGTATGTGCTATGGTGAGGGCTGTGAATTTTGTAAGACTGATGAATCACAGAAATGTACCCCTGAAACAAACAATACATTATATATTAATTAAAAAACAAACATCCAAGTGGGTAGGAAGTAGTACCTTTGTGGTTTTGATTTCATTTCAACATTATGTTTTAAAAGCAAAACAAACATCATCATCCTAAAAACAATGTAAATATCCACCAACAGAAGAAGATAATAAATTTTAGTACAATTATATACTGGGCTACCATATGATAATGTGAAAATGAGTAAGTGTCGTGTATATCAGTGTAAAAATGAATAAACTAATGCTATGCATATCAACACAAACAAATCTTACAAATATAATATTAAATTGTAAAAAGCACATAGCAAAAGGATATGTAGAATATGCCATTTACATATTTTAGAAAGGTAAAACAACATAATTTAGGGATACATTCATATGAGGTAAAAACAAAGATATGTTCAACTGTATTGCTAATAATCTATCTCTTAAACTACATGGATATTTGTTATATCATTCTCTGCAAGGTTTGAAAGAGTTTATTGAAAATAATAAGCCAATGAGAGAAAAAGTCTGGCCATCACATCTAGTCCTTCTGTATGGTTTATACTGCTAGCAAGTATACAACCAAAGTTAAAGGCTAGGAAGCAACTCAACAGATGTCATCTCATTGGACTTCTCAGTTTAAACCTCAACTTAAATCTGAATAAGGCCTATGAATTGTACCAATGTCCCTTTCTTGATTTTGATAATGTACTACAGTTATGTAAGACATTACTAGAGAGTGAGGGATTAAGAGGACTTCTCTCTATAAGTTTCTTTTTTTTTTTTTAAAGATTTTATTTATTCATTTGACACGGAGAGAGAGATTACAAGTAGGCAGAGAGGCAGGCAGAGAGAGAGGAGAGAGGAGGAAGCAGGCTCCCTGCTGAGCAGAGAGCCCGATGTGGGCCTCGATCCCAGGACCCTGGGATCATGACCTGAGCCAAAGGCAGCGGCTTTAACCCACTGAGCCACCCAGGCGCCCTCTCTCTATAAGTTTCTATGAATCTACAATTATTTCAAAATAAAAGGGTAAAAAAAATTTCCTGGGATCTAACATGAGCTACTGAGACAATAATTTGCCTACATCTCTCTGAGCTCTGCATGAGACTCCTTTATCCAGACATTTTCAATTCCAGTTGTTGGCTTACAGATCTCCCACTTTCTTTGTTTCTCCTCCTGACTTGCCACTGTCCTAGTAATTCTGGCCTTTAAACTACTTACTAGTCCATGAGAGGGTGAAAAGAGGTGAAATTCTTATAATTTTAATATGCTACATATTAACAGACACCATAAGGGGAGGATTCAGAATTATTAGATTTCCTTTTCTTATGCTACTCCCAGAAACCACAGAAAATGCAATACTAACTTTCCTATTTGAAAGGAGTCTTCTCGAGCTGGTCCAAAAGCACAGAGTAGGTTACACTGGCAGTTAGATGCAATCCCCTAATAGCTTAGGAAAAACTGGTGGAATTCACAGTCATAACTGAAAGCCAAGACAAGCAGTAACCTGGCTGGGGAACACTGCTCCTTGAATCGTGGCCTAGGCTGCAGGAGGCAGTTGAGGGATAAGAAACACATACACACTCATACACATAACCACAATAAAGTTCATCAAAAGCACTCCAATACTCTTTAACACTAAGGGGCAATAATCAGATAATCTAGATCAGGTCAGACCAAAAGATATATTTTTCCCCCTTTTCTGTAAGATTAAGATAGATGATCAGTAGGGACTTCTGCCCCCACTAAACTTTAGAAGAGAAATAGTTACATTCTTACACTGAGTAATTGCATTTACCGTCAGAGCCTGTTGGGGCTTTAAAAACTTGAAAAGAGGGGCGCCTGGGTTGCTCAGTGGGTTAAGCCTCTGCCTTCGGCTCAGGTCATGATCTCAGGGTCCTGGGATCGAGCCCTGCATCGGGCTCTCTGCTTGGCAGGGAACCTGCTTCCCCCTCTCTCTCTGCCTGCCTCTGATCTCTCTCTGTCAAATAAATAAATAAAATCTTTAAAATAAATAAAAATAAAAATAAATAAAAACCTGAAAAGCATGTATGTATGTATGTATATGCATGTAAAACTAGTGAATCTGAATAAGAGGAATGGTATTAAGAAACAATTTATGTATATATCAACAAAAGACAGCAATCTATGAATAAGATAAAGAAAGAACAGTCATTAATAAAGCAAGTAACTGCTTTACAAATCCTAGTGCTATCAGTATAATCCAATTACCTACCCTAAGTAACCACGTGAAACCCTGATAAAATGTGAGGCAGTGACTTTCAAAGACCACAGATAATTGGAGACCTTAGTCCTTCAAGTGTTAGAACAGAACATGACTCAAATATGAAGAATTCAAAAGGAATATGATAATCCTTTCTTTGGAGAAGTAAAAGGTCCTAAAGGGGATACACTTAAGTTCAGAGAAATAATCAGGACAAACAGGAAACATTTTAGACTAAATCAGTAACCAAAGCAGGCTACAGCAAAGCAAAGAGAAGGCCTCTGCTGACACTGTGAAGAGATGGCCAGGAAGGACAGAACCAAGGGAAAAGGCAGGTTTAAGAGCATAAAATTTCAGGGCCCTGCTGTCAGGGGATGAGGTACGTGTATCACCTCTCTAGAATGGATAGAAACAAACACAATAATCCAAAGTTCCACTTATGTTCAAAGAAATTGTTTGAAATACATTTTTCTCTTTACTCCCAGGTCATCATATCAAAACCATTTGATAAATCTCTCCACTGGGGCAATAGCAGCCCTAGGCTGGAAACATTAGGTAAATAATGAAACTACTTTGGCTCCTGAGTCTTCCACCTGCCACAGCATGACTTGCTCAAAAATACTTGATGGATAGTCTGTGAAGTCTGAAGCTACTATAGGCCTCCAAAAGTCAACTGTTCAGTCATTGACCATAATTTGCAATAATAAAATTTATGCATTTGGATGCCGACTTGGAGTCCTGGGCTAAATTTTTTCCCACCGTTTAAAATATAACATCTTTGATTTTAGCAGGAACAAATAAAATCCAAGAAAGGCACAATCCAGGCAATAAATTGTTGCTGTTAGCCATGGGCCAAATGTAACCTAATAAAATTGCTTGAGGACAGGGCTAAACAGAAGCAAAACAGGAACCTTGTGGAGGCATTACCAGAAATTCATTAAAAGCAGAAATCATAGAGAAGACATGGGACTCCTCACCCTTGTCCAACAAGTAATCATGAAAATGTAACAGCCAGTCAAGATGTCCAGTCACGGCATAGAGTTCTACCAGCACATGACTACTGGATCTGGGAAGAGAGAAGGCATTTCATCAACTTGCTCTTATGATTTAGACCCCACAGGAGGGGAGTAAGACAATTCCCTCTGGCCAATGTGTTCAGAAAACCTAGTTGAGATGTTTGTCTCAGACCAGCTAAACTTTTCCTAAATGATTTGGTTGCTTTCCCAAGAAACTCATCAGAAAAAAATTATGATTTCTCAGATTAAAGGGAAAAAAAGATTTTATCCCTCTGCTATTATGTAAGATTAACAATTTATTCCAAATAGTTAAGAAGGTCCTACTCCTCACAACCTTTTAGAAAATTTAGTTTAGGAAACTGGAGTCTCACCTTCTCAAACCTGCAACTAACTGGACTTTACTATCCTTAGGGAATGATGAAAAATAACAGACCTGAGCCTCTTATGGGGCCAGGCATTCATGGGCTAGTGTGACAGTTACATATTGGTCTTCTTTCCTCTAAAAGACAGAGATAGGGTGCCTGGGTGGCTCAGTGGGTTAGCGCCTCTGCCTTTGGCTCAGGTCATGATCCCAGGGTCCTGGGATCAAGGCCCGCATCGGGCCCTCTGCTCAGCAGGGAGCCTGCTTCCTCCTCCTCTCTCTGCCTGCCTGCCTTTCTGCCTACTTGTAATCTCTCTCTCTGTCTATAAATAAATAAAATCTTAAAAAAATAAAAAATAAAAAAAAATAAAAGACAGAGATAACTGACTCAACAGTGTAGAAAGAAACCTCAAATCTAAACCTCATTAAGATAAAATGAAGTTTTTTTAAAGATTTTGATGTTTCTGTTTTTCTATTTTAGACACAAATACACATCCAAGTTCTCCAAAGCAAGTAATTTATTTCGATACCCAGAATAATGCCTGACACATAGTAGGTGCACAATAAAGACATATGTATTTAGTAAACAGCTGGATGAACGAGCAATTAAACGGTCTCTCTCGAGGCTTCCTTAGCTTCCTTGATAACTAACTAGTTCTTCAGCATTCCCTATGATCACCTTTTCTCTTCCAAAACATGTAAATTCCTGGAGGGTCAGACCTCAGTCTGCTCTTCCTGACAGTAACAGAGCCCATCTTCTTTCAGAACTTTAGTGAACACTGATTCATTCATTTAAGGAATATACTGGGTACTAAGGAGAAAAAGATGGTTGAAACATGGTTCCTGTTATCAGGAACTCTTAGTCTAGCATAAGAAAAATTAAATATGAATCTGTATAAGATGATATCATATCTAGTTGCTAAACTATCATGAAGAACAAGCATTATGAGGACAAGAAGGAAGGACAAATAAATTCTGACAAGGTAGACTCTGGAGAGAAAGTGACATCTAAACAGAACCTTGAAGGATTTAGGGGGGTTCTACAGAAGGGCAGAGAGGGCAATATAAGCAAGGAGAACAACATGAGCAAATGTTCATGAGAAGTGCTCAGGAAATGGCAAGTAATGAATGTGCAGGTATGTGAATAAGGTTGAGGAGTAGTGTGGAAAGAAACTGGTAAGGTGAGTTAAAAAAATTTCCATGCCATGGAAACAGCCTTTTTACTCTCCATGTCAATAGTTTCAAAATGCAAAACTGCATCAGAATAATCTGAGATGCATGGATAAAATACAGATTCCTGGGTGCTACCCCAGAGCTACTGAACTGGAATATCCAGAGATACTGAACTGGAATTCCCAGAGATAGGGCTGAGTCATCTGTATTTGAATGAGTATCTTAATGTGTAATAAAATTTGGTAACCAGTAATAGATTTTTTTTAAGGAAACATATTATTAGATTGATATTTTAAAGATAACTCTGAAGGTACCATTAAAAATGGACTGTAGTATGTGCAAAATTAGAAAAAGGGAGACCTATAGCAGACTATGGCAATGATGCATTCATTTATTCAACAACCATTTAAAAAAATAAGTGCCTACTAGGTCACATGAGAGAAGACAGCCTGAACTAGGGTACCAGCCACGTAAATGGAGACAAGAAGACAGAGTCAAGAGACACGAAAAGGATAGAACTGACAAGTCTTGATGATTCAGTAGGTCATAGGGGAGGGAAGGAAGGGATCAAACCCCAGTTTTCATCAGTGATTCCCAAATTTGGATAAGCATCAAAGTAAAGGGTTTCTGGGTCCTACCCCAGACCTAGTGAATCAGGTTCTTTGGAGGATAGGACTAAGAGTCTCTATTTTTAACATGTGTCCTCTGCAGTTAGCTGAGCATCAATGGCGGGACCAACAAATGAGAACTAAAGTCTTAGATGACTGAATGGGTTATGAAAAGAAGATGAGAAGAGAAGGAGGATGAGCAACAGGTGTTTTCTGTTTTTTAGAAAGAGTGAGATGCCTTTTTTTAAATTTTTATTTATTTATTTGACAGAGAAGAGACACAGTGAGAGAGGGAACAGAAGCAGGGGGAGTGGGAGAGGGAGAAGCAGGCTTCCTGCTGAGCAGGGAGACTGATGAAGGGTTCAACCCCAGGACCCTGGGATCATGACCTGAGCTGAAGGCAGATGCTTAATGACTGAGCCACCCAGGCGCCCCGAGCAACAGGTTTCTGACGGGGATGAAAAAACAGTTTTGCTCTGGAAATACTGAGACTGATATAAATCTGTAAGACATGTAGATCAAGATGTGTAGTAGATGACTGGGAATACAAATCTGGAGTCCAGAGAAAAGATAAAGTTTAGAGAGGTCAGAGCTGGATAGCTCTGGACATCATGAGTATATAAGCACTAGATGAGGCCCTGGGAGTGGATAAGGTTACAAATGGAGAAACGGCAAGAGAGCAAAGTGGGCTGGAGATGGAAGTCTACAAAAAGGGTGGGCAGAGGAGGATCTGGAAAAACTCAAAGTTTCAGAAGCCAAGGGTTGAGTTTTTAATTAATAAAAGGGATCAAGCAGACAAAATATTATAAAATGGTCCAAAAGGAAAAGAACTAAGAAGGTATGGCACGTAGGAAGTCTGTAGTGACCTGCAAGAAAGCAGTATCAGCAGAATGGCAGGAATCGAAGTACAATAGTAGGTATACACCATTCCTTAAAGAGAATTCGAGGATAAAGGAGAGAAGGATAAAGTCAGTAGTTTGAAAGCAAGAGTTAAGACAAAAAGCTGTTTGGTGGTAATTTTTATCTACTTTTTTATTGAGGTATAAGTGATATAACATTATAGTAGTTTCAGGTGTAAGACATGACTTGATATTTGTATATATTGCAAAATGAGCACCACAATAAGTCCAGTTAACGTCATTTTTTTTCTTCTTCTCCTCCTCCCCCTCCTCCTCCTCCTCCTCCTCCTCCTCCTCCTC
>LNAC01000043.1:4216559-4257507 GCA_002007465.1 Ailurus styani
TCTTCTTCTTCTTCTTCTTCTTCTTCTTTTTTTGGTAGAGAGAAAGAGAGAGCACAAATGGGAGGTGGGAGGAAAAGGCAGAGGGAGAAGGAAAGAGAGAATCCTAAACAGGGCCCAGTGTGGAGCCCAAGGTGGGGCTTGACCCCATGACCCTGAGATCATGACTTGAGCCGAAATCAAGAGTTGGACACTTAACCGACTGAGACACCCAGGCACCCCATGTCGTTTTTATTTCTAAGAATGGAGACAACTTGAGGGATTTTATTTTTATTTATTTCATTTTGGGTTTTTTATGATTTTTTTTATTTATCTGAGAGAGGGACAGCAAGAGCGCACAAGCAAGGGGAGTGGGAGAGGGAGAAGCAATCTCCCCGCTGAGCTCGGAGCCCAAGTGGGACTCGATCCCAGGACCCTGGGGTCATGACCTGAGCCAAAGGCAGACGCTCAACTGAATGAGCCACCCAGGTGCCCCAACTTGAGGGATTTTAAAGAAAAGAAGGAGAAAGGAGGAGAGAAGAGAGTGAAGACACCAATGAAGAGATAATTGATCTAGTAACATCCTGGAAGAGATGGGGAAGGAGGATACTAGCCCCTGAAAGGAGGGGAGAAAAAATGACAACAGAGACAGTTTGGAGGTGGAGAAGAGAGTACTGAATGTGGGTTTTTTGGTTTTTTGTTTTGTTTTGTTTGTTGAGTAGATGATGATTAGGTCACCTCTTAACAGGAAAGAAAGGAAAGATGTGGTTAGATACAGAGCCACTAGGAATGATTAAAACATTGGCAGGTGGTAATAAAGGCCCAAATGAGGGCATTTCAATTTATTTACTTAACAAATATATACACAAGCACTCTCTGTGCCAGGCAGTGTTCTGAGCACTTTACGTACATTAACTCAATTATCCCTCATACTAACTCAATGAGTTTGAAACTCTTACTGTCCTCATTGCTCATATGATGAAACAGACACAAAGAGAAGTGTCTAAGCTGATAAGTGGCACAACCAAGACTCAAATCCAGATGGTCTGGCTCCAAAGTTGTGCTTTGAACCATTTTAATTCCACTGCAGCACTCCACTGTTCTTAAATACAAAAATCAATATGTTTACCATGTAGCCAATAAGAAATATTCTAAAATTTTACCTAGCACTGCTGAGCAGCTTAGGAGAGAAAGCAGGATTGGGAAGAGGCAGGGTAAGCACCATGAACTTGACAAACTATAAAGGAAGTCGAGGGCACTTTATGAAAGGACAGTTGTGATAACATGTGGACTGGGAGCCCAGCTGGTTCTAACTTCATAATTTATCTTAGATCCTAAACTCTTCTCTAAATTCCAACTGTTCAGTGCACATTAGTGGTTTGGTATCTTACCCGAAATTAATAACCTAAGACTAAGTTCTGCTCTTGCCCCAAATCAGCTTCCTTTCTTACCTTCCCCATTTCTATTTACAGTTTAGTGCAGAATGAAAGAGGACTGTCTTTCTCACCACTTTTTTTTAGCGCCTAGTTCAGTATGTGGTAGGGAATGGATGCTTAATAAATATTTGTTGAATTTCAGTATTATTCTTAAAATTTTAAGTCATTTTTGACCTCTCCCTCTCCTACTTTCTATATCCAGTAAGTTTCAATATCCTGTATTTTTCCTAAATGCCTATTCATATCTTACTGTTCTCTTCAACCCCTTTCACTATTGCCAGAGTCTATGATCATAAGCTATTGTGCATCTTTTGTTTCTCCCTCCTCAAATCAATCTATTCAATACAATTTTATCAAATTAATCACTTAAAATACTACTCTTTTCACATTACTTCTTTGCTCCAAAATATACAATCTGTTTAATAAGCATTTATGAGATGGCCAACCCACCAGAAACAGTCCCTTCCCCATTGACAGTAACCCCTATTTCTTTAATACCTCTATACTAATTATCCAGTCTAATCATTCAATAATTGTCCTACTTTAAACACCTAGTTTTGTTGTTTTTTTTATGTAACTATGTCTTATTGCACCAAATAGTGTACAAAGACCTTGAAAGAAGAGAAGGTTTCTTTTACTTTTTTTATATATATATCCTGCTGAGACCTCAAGCATAGCGCAGTGGACAGAAGTATCTACTGTCCTTGACCAACAGTCTCCCAGCAACCATAAAAAGAAAGATGACATGTTAAAGAAAATGATCCCTGATGTACTCTGGTTTGGTCTATTATCCTACTACATTATTTAACATTTATATTATATTAAAAAAAACTTTAAAGATTCTTTCCATATTCCTTTACTACAAATAACTACTTGCAGTATAATTTTTATATCAAACAAATGATAGACTAATTTTATTTAATTCATTATAATTTCTAAAAGGATGCAATTCTTATCTTTATGGACTGCATTTATATACCAATCCCCAAACTATGCTAAAAATATCTTTTTATTTTTACTACAACGCTTGCATTTCTACCAATCCATTCAGTTTAGTGTTTTGATTTGCTTCCAGCTGATTTCCAAAGCTGTAATACTTATGACATGGCAAATTGTCTGAACTTTGCAAAAACTTTCTACATCAGAGACACTTATTCCTAACAGTTGTACTCATACTGACACATTGCCTGAAGGTCAAGGCTCTAAATTCTGCAATATTTTTAGCATCCAAAATCCTGGTTTATGTTTTCCTTCTTGTTCTCTTGGTCTTCAAAAGACATAAGAACATGATATCCAATTCCTAATACCCTCTAAATCTTAACGAACCAATGTTTAAGTGATTAAAAAAATCCAAAACAGAAAGCGAATTGCTAAGAAAATGAATTACTAAGGAAAAAAACATACACTCTGAAGCAAATAAAGTCCTAAGGTTTGAAATATGAACCCTAATTCCAATTCTGATTATTCTCATTAAATTTATTGACTGGAACAATTCACTGATCCTCCCTTGCTACCACCCCCTATCACTAATTAGTTTAGTCACTGAACAAATATTTACTCCCAATGTCTAAAATTTAATAGATATTGTGGTGGACGCAGTTAACACAATGGTAAATAAGGTAGGCATAGTCCCTGCCCTCCCAGAGTCTGAAGTCTGGTTAAGGGAAGACAGCCAAAGAATGAGAAACTGTAAGACTATATGACAAGTGCTATGACAGGTACATTGTCAGATACCAAGGGAAAATACAGAAGTACCTAACATGGGAAAAAACATAGTATCAGTAAGCTATGGGGAGGTTCCTTGGAAATAATGATGTTGAACCTGAGACCTGAAAAATGGGTAAGCTAAGAGAGACAATAAGCACTGAAGAAGTAGAAGGAGATTACTAAAAAGAGAATATAAACTGATTGAGTAAATGAAATACTGTTGAAGTGCAGAATTCAAAGTTGGGAATGGCAAGAAGTGAGAATGGAATTCTCGCTTCTCAAAACAGAGCAATGACAAACACTGAAGGATTTTAAGGAAAGTATAAAACTGTTCTTGGCTGAAGTACAGGAAATGGTTGGGAAAGGCAAAGTAGAAGCAGGGAAACTATTCAGCAGACTATTTCTGTAACCCAGGTGAAAGATAATGACTTGGACTACAGTAATGGTGAGGAGAACAAATGAAAGCAGACAGATTTGAGAGACATTCAGGAGGTGCTATCCACAGGATAAGGTGATGTAAGCTCATGAGAATACCATGTCTGTTTTGTTCCTTATTACATCCTCAGTGCTAATAAGTATTACCCCATAGTCACTGCTAGATAAACACTGCTGAACAAATCAATCAAGAAAAGGAGTCATAGATGTTACTCAGACTTCACATAACAACTGGGTAGAGGGAGGTACCATTTAATAAGATAGGAAACACAAGAAGAGAAGCAGTTCATATAAAATATGTTGAGTTTGAGGTACCTGCGAGCCATCCAAGGACAGATAATGAGAACACAGACAGATACCACTTTCAAAGCACAGGAGAAAAGCAGATCCTCCTGGAAATGTACAATAATGGCAGTTTCAGTGCCTCAATTAAAGCTATAGTTGATAACTGGCACTTTTAAAGGATACTATCTATGATATCACTCCAATAATCCCTTTAAACTTCCCAAGGTTAGTGACTAATGTGTTGTTGTTTTTTTAAGGATTTTACTTATTTATTTATTTGAGAGAGAGTGAACGACAGAGAGAGAACAGGAGCAGGGTGGACAGGCAGGGGGAGAGGGAGAAGCAGGCTCCCCGCCGAATAGGGAGCCTGATGCAGGGCTCAATCCCAGGACCCTGAGATCAAGACCTGAGCCGAAGGCAGACGCTTAACTGACTCAGCCACCCAGGTGCCCTTTAACTAATGGTTTTTAACATCAGAATACAAAACAATTAATATCCATTCCTGTTCTTTAAATCATTAGTGAATCTTTAATTTCTTGACCACAGAGGTGGTAATTCAAGCCTTTGCTTTATAAAAATCCACTAACTTGTACATTTATGTTTTACACACACTTTTCTATATGCATGCTACATTTTGCAATATAAAAAGGTTTTTAAAAAACCTTAACAGGGGCACCTGGGTGGCTCAGTTGCTTAAGCGTCTGACTCTTGATTTCAGCTCAGGTCATGATCTCAGGGTTGTGAAACTGAGCCCTGTGTCAGGCTCTGCTTGAGATTCTCTCCCTATCCCTCTGCCCCTCCCCCTGCTTGTGCGTGCTCTCTCTCTAAAATAAATAAATCTTAAAGGAAAAAAAAAAACAAACCTTAACAACCCAGAAATAAGCATTTATTATATAAATAACCTCTGCCCCTAACATGGGGCTCATACTCACCACCCTGAGATCAAGAGTCACACACTCTTCCAAGCAAGCCAGCTGGGTGCCCCTAAACTGGTAAGTTTAACTCACTCTTTGTATCTTCACTTCATTTCTGTGAAGGCCTGCATACACGTAAATATTAAAACATTCAAGAGGCACCTGGGTGGCTCAGTCGTTAAGCATCTGCCTTCGGCTCAGGTCATGATCCCAGGGTCTTGGGATTGAGCCCCACATCGGGCTCCCTGCTCAGCGAGAAGCCTGCTTCTCCCTCTTCCACTGCCCCTGCTTGTGTTTCCTCTCTGGCTGTGTCTCTCTCTGTCAAATAAATTTTTAAAAATCTTAAAAAAAAATACTTCTACAAATCAATAATAAAAGGACCAAAAAAATAATTTTAAGTGATTTAAATCAGACAGCGCGCGCGCACACACACACACACACACGACCAGTAAGTACATGAGGTGTTTAACATCATTGGTCATGCCAAATTAAAACCTCAGTGAGAGGCGTGCCTGGGGTGGCTCAGTCACCTGGGCGTCCAACTCTTAATTTTGGCTCAGGTCATGATCTTGGTGTCTTGGGACTGAGCCCTCTGGGCTCATCCAGGAGTCTACTTGGGATTTTCTTTCTCCCTCTCTCTTTGCCACCCCCCTCACTCATGCTCTCTCTCTCAAATAAATAAAATCTTTTTAAAAAATCAAAAGCAAAAAACCTCAATGAGATAGCAATATACAAACACTAGAATGGCTAGTACTAAAAAGATTAACAACAAGAACAAAATAGACTGACAATATCAAAAATTAAGAAGGAAGTGGAGCAAACAGAACTATCATTCATGACTAGTAGTAGTATAAAATGGTACAACCACAGTAAAAAGCTGAAGTTATTAATAAAGTTAAAATTTCACATACTCTACAACCCAGCAACTTCATCCCTAGGTATTTACCCAAGAGGAAGGAAAACACATATCTACAAAAATACTTGCACAGTAGAAAAATACTCATAACAGCTTTATACATAATAGAAGGAGGAAGAGGAAAAGAAAAAAGGAAAGAAAGAATCCAAAAGTCAATCTACAGGAGGATAAACAAATTATGTAAATTCACAAAATGGAATAACTACTCAGCCATATAAACAATGAACTACTGATACACCAAAAAATGGATAAACTTCAAAAACATGTTCAGTTCAAGAAACCAAACATAAAGAAGCACATATTATTCCATTTTAAGAATAGCCAAACTAACTAGAATGACAGAAATTACAATAGTGATTGCCTGGGAAGAGTTCAAATGTAACTTTCAAGGGTGATGAAAATGTCCTGTTTCTTGATTTAGGTGATAGTTTTATGGTTATATACACTGTCAAAACCCATCAAACTGTACATTTAAGAGTATATTACATTTTACTAAATGTAATATACACCTCAATTTTTAAAAATAAGAAAATGAGAAAAGTTCATCTGAAAATTTTAGACAGGTGGCCAGGGAGTGCTTCGCTGCCAAGATAACATTTGAGTAAAGATCTGTAGAAAGTAAAAAAAGCAAGGCAGGTGGATTATCTGATCAAGTAGCCTTCTAGGCAGAAGGGATAACAGATACCAGGTCCTTCAGCAAGAACAGCAACTGGAGTTTTTCAGAAACAGGGAAGAGGCCAATGTGGCTGGAGTGGAATGAACAAGAAGAAAAGCGAGTTCAGGGGCGCCTGGGTGGCTCAGTGGGTTAAAAGCCTCTGCCTTTGGCTCAGGTCATGATCTTAGGGTCCTGGGATCGAGGCCGCATCAGGCTCTCTGCTCAGCAGGGAGCCTGCTTCCTCCTCTCTCTCTGCCTACTTGTAATCTCTCTCTGTCAAATAAATAAATAAAATGTTTAAAAAAAAAAAGAAAAGCGAGTTCAGATAGATAATCAAATAGTGATAGGGATCAGATCATATAGTGCCTGGTGGGGTCATCACAAGACCTCATTAAAGATTTTGGTCTTCGGGGCGCCTGGGTGACGCAGTGAGTTAAAGCCTCTGCCTTCAGCTCAGGTCATGATCTCAGGGTCCAAGGACCAAGCCCCCGCTACTCAGCGGGGAGCCTGCTTCCTCCTCTCTCTGCCTTCCTCTCTGCCAGCTTGTGATCTCTGTGTGTCAAATAAATAAAAATCTTAAAAAAAAAAAATTTTTTGTCTTCATCTCAAGACTAATGGGAAAATCACCTGCGTGCCTAAGAATCAGCACTGCTCAGACAGCTTAATAAAGCTTAGTAAGAAGCAAGCCAGGATTAGAACCCAGGTATATTTTAACCATAATCTTAACCATTTTGCTATAGTAACTCAACATAATAATAATAGTTAATATTTACTGAGTGCTAACTGTTAAATGTTTGATCTAAAGGGCTTTCTATCAGGTCTTCCCAATCATATATTGTACTACTAATGTGTTACAAGTGTGACACAAAGATCTTTTGAATGAAATTTTGTAATACTATTAAAAAATGTTTTGCAACCAGTCAAAATTTAAAATAGGTAAAATTATATGTAATTTGTATGGCTACCTCTATAAACTTGTTAAATTTAGAAATAATAATTTTGGTATATAAAACTCCATTGCCAGAGAGTTTGCTATAGTCACTCCATAAAATAGCCCTTTCCTTGATCTTCCCATTCAATCATTTCACCTAAATTTTAATTTTAGTCTACACTGTTTAACACTAGTGAAGTGCTATGTTTTACATGGATATGTAAAATATATTGTTTTTCTATTTCATTTGCTCCAATTCTTCCACAATATTTCTAACTAGAAGATGGGTATGTCATAATTATCACCATGACCAACATCATCATTAATACATCTGCTATTATTAGATGTTTCTAAATAAGACATAATTTATTTTGTTCATTTCTTGACTGTTACTTCTTGGTCTATTTATTTTTTATTTCTTAAATAGTGATTTTCCTTTTAAAAATTTTTTTTAAAGATTTTATTTTTAAGTAGTCTCCACACCCAAGGTGGAGCTGGAACTCACAACCCCAAGATCAAGAGCCACATGCTCCACCAACTGAGCCAACCACGCACCCCATTTATTATTAATAGATTTTAATGTTAACAATTAATTAGAAGTCTGATTTTTAATAGATTTTATCATGATATATTAGGGAAATACAATGAATTTTTATACTAAACTCCCAAGTCTCCCAAGTTTACCAAGTGTGCTATACAAAAAATGTCATTTTCTGCATGACATGACACGAAAGAGGTAAGGAAGCCATGCATCATCTCAAAGAGCTGAGGTATAAATTCTGACAATGTAAAAATCAAAGGAGCAATAGAATGCAAAAAAGGAAATTTTCCCCTTCACCCCAAAATGGTATGCATCTAAAAGATCTAAGAGGCCTTTTAAAAGTAAACAGAAGGTCTAGGGGTGCTGGGTTTTCTCAGTTGGTGGAACATGTGCCTCTCTGTTTTGGGGTGGTGAGTTCAAGCTCCATGTTGGGCATAGAGCCTACTTTAAAATAAATAAATAAATAAATAAAGTTCACAGAAGTTCTAAAAGGAGAGGTGAACCAGAACATCAGAAAAGCAGCAGGGGGCACCTACGCGGCTAGGTCAGTTAAGCTTCTGACTTGGGCTGAGGGCATGATCTCAGAGTCCTGCGATAGACCCTGCGGTGGGCTCTGTACTCAGCTGGCACCCTGCTTGGTCCTCTGACCCTCTCTCCCTGCTCATGTGCACATGGGCACCCTCTCTCTTTCTCTGTCCCTCAAGTAGAAAAAATCTTGGGAAGGGAAAGGGGGGAAAGGGAAGGGAAAAGAAAAGCAGCAAAACCTAGGCGGAAAACTTGAAGCTTCTGAGTCAGACAGACCTAGATTCAATGAGACCTAGGTAAGGGCAAATTACCTTCTCTGATTCTACTTCCTTGATATTAAATGAAATAATACCACTTACTTCACAGGATTGTTGATGTAAAAATAATTTTAAAAGCAAAATGCATAGAGCAACACTTGGTACACAGTGGGCACTCAGTAAACAGTACTTGCTATAATCAAGACACACTGATTTCTACCACGTTAAAACATTTGTAAAAATTAAGAGCCTGGGAAAGAACAAAGAAAAATGAAAACAGTCCATTGTTATGGTGTTACTGTACTAATGAATTAGTTTTTTCTTTTATATAATTTTGCTTTAATGCTATGATGTTACTTAGCAGTAAATATAGAGATGACTAAATTAAATGTGAAACCAGTACTTTAAAAGAACTCTGAGATTAATTCTCTTGAAATGTGAATAATTATAACATGAGGATTCTATTATATTGAGGTTTGCAAAAGAGAAATACAACTACAGGGTATCATCCTTCTTCAAAGTTCTTAAAAGAATTTAGAGAATATTTTACTTCTTCCCAAACTTCTCTTTCACAGATAGAAAATAATATCAAGCAGAAATTGGATCATTTGTTTTATAAATAAAACATTTCATTATATTTTATTTCTGTTCCATGCTTATGGCATTCTTTTAGCTTCTTTCTAGAATTCAGATTTCTCATTTGTAAAACGAGAGAAACTCAAATTTCTCAATTTGTAAATTGGCAGAGGTGGATCAGATGTTGTCCTCTAAGGATCTTTTTGCTATAACGTCCTGGAACTTGATAATCCTGTAAACAAACAAATATATAATGGCTAGTCCTACAACTCTACTTTCAAGTGGTAATAGTGTTTTACCCTAGAGTAGGTCCTCACTGCTGAAGCCATTACTGACTCTTATCACTGAGCCCAAAGAGAGCTGGAGAGCTTAAAAATCCACAGGAGAGATAGCAGATGATTAATGATTTGGAAATTGATATTAAATTAAATTAAATGGATGGTTATGTTCATTAGATTAGAGAAGGCTAAGTAAGGACTGAAGTACACAAGGCTGAAGACCAAGACTTGATCATCTAAAAAATACAAAGGCAAATTACAGATAATGACCAATATCCTTTTTTCTTTTACTACGAACAGGATAATAGGAAATGGATGCGACGATAAATGGGAGCAATATGAACCAAATTATATCTTTAAAACTATGAGTTCCCTTGGGCGCCTGGGTGGCTCAGTGGGTTAAAGCCTCTGCTTTTGGCTCAGGTCATGATCTCAGCGTCCTGGGATCGAGGCCCGCATCGGGCTCTCTGCTCAGCAGGGAGCCTGCTTCTTCGTCTCCCGGTCTCTCTGCCTGCCTCTCTGCCTACTTGTGATCTCTCTCTCTGTGTCAAATGAAGAAATAAAAACAAAAACAAAAACAAAAAAAAAAAAACAAAAAAAACTATGAGTTCCCCAATAACTGCAGAATCCTTAAGGGCAGAGACTTTGCCATCATTGTATCTCAGCATCTACTAAAAGATCTGGCATCTAGGAAGTACCCAATAAATATCTGGCCAAAAACAATTAATAAAGGATCTTGCCAATTTTTGAAGATCCAACCACAGGAGTGCATTACAAGAAGAACAGGAATTTTCTATTCTCTTCATATTTAAAAAAATGAAGATAAGAGCCTTCTTAATAATAATTTAGATACTGACTAGAAACAGATAAAAATCATTATATTTCAAAGTTATTCCCCTATAAAAAACCCTTGAGCCTTGGTGATCCTGCTAAAGCACAGAAAGAACTGAAACAAGGCAAACAAGTCTCCACTCTCACCTGAAAATGGATACCAATCAAAAATATGTTGCCTATTTTAAAAATCTACTAAGCACTTAAGAGTTCCAGCAGTAACATTCTCCTGATACTAGCCCCTTATGGCACTTGGTGAGACATGAATGGAGGGGCCTTCTCATTTGGGTCTGTGGGCGGCAGGAGCTCTCCAACAGGTGAAGTGATTCTCAACAAATGGAACAAGCTCAGTCATCCTTCAAATCATTTTCCATTACCTCTGGTGATTTATAATGAGGTGAGTCTTTTGACCTCATTTTTCATGCTATTTACTGTCAAAGGGAAACAATCTAAACATGGGGAGGAAAATCAATACAAGAGTCGTGATCATATAACACTGAAGCTGCATCCAAAAGACCCAAACACAATCTGCACTGGCACTTAGCAGTCATATCTCATAGCTGGGCCAACTGACTTAAAAAAAAAAGTAAATGGGGCGCCTGGGTGGCTCAGTGGGTTAAAGCCGCTGCCTTCGGCTCAGGTCATGATCCCAGGGTCCTGGGATCGAGGCCCACATTGGGCTCTCTGCTCAGCAGGGAGCCTGCTTCCTCCTCTCTCCTCTCTCTCTGCCTGCCTCTCTGCCTACTTGTAATCTCTCTCTCTCTCTGTCAAATGAATAAATAAAATCTTAAAAAAAAATAAGTAAATGAATAAAAACAGCTAACTGAAATAAGAAAACTGGCAAAAATGTTGCAGAAAGAAAGTAAACCTATTTTCCATGAAATGCCCCACATAAATAAAATATAATTCATAAAACCACATACTCTACTGTGAAATTCAAGTTCAATTAGAAGGACAGAACTCTCCTCCGCCTCAAAGGGCACAACACAAAGTCAGTCAGTCCAACCTCCATATGAATACTCACTTCACTTTTCTAAGATGAGCACATCATTTGCCTACAGTTGACTGCCCCAAATTGTGGCACTTGTAATGGGCACCCTTCTCTTCCTATCTTCCCCCTTATAAGGCCAGATGCCTATAAAGAAAGTCTCTCTCTCCTTGTACAACCAATTTACTCTTTATTTTTTTAGTATTCTTTGGAGCCTTTCAAGTTGTTTGTTTGTTTGGTTGGTTGTTTTTAAGAATTATTTATTTATCTTAGCGAGAAAGAGCCTGCCTGTGGGGGGGGGAAATCCCAAGCAGACTCCTGGCTGAGTGCAGAGCCCAACACACAGCTCTATCTAAGAACCCTGAGATCACAACCTGAGCCAAAACCAAGAGTTCGAGCTCCACTGATTGCACCAGCCAGGCGCCCCTCAAGTTTTCTTTTATAATAAAGGTCAAGGGCTGATGGGGATATTAGGGGACAAGAAACCATATTGAACTGGAACTTTGAACACTATTCCAGTTCCATGAACTGGAACTTTGAACACTATTTCAAAATAAGAGGAACTTCAGTTGAGAGTTAATGGAACTGATATGAAAAGGTGACGGAGAAAGCTTACTTGATTGTCATCATCATTGACAAATATTTACACATGAAGGGTACCAATCTAAATTTGCTGAGTACCACATCAAGCCTTCCAACAGTCAATATACTATACCTATATTAACCATTTTATTCAAAATGCTCACAATCTTTTTGATTGATCACTGCTATCCCAATTAGAGGGTCAACACAAGAAAATGTGATGATAATTATAAAAATGAATTAATTACGGGCTCTCTGCTCAGCGGGAGCCTGCTTCTCCCTCTCCTACTCTCCCTGCTTGTGTTCCCTCTCTCACTGTCTCTCTCTCTCTCTCTCTCTCTCTCTGTCAAATAAATAAATAAAATCTTAAAAAAAATGAATTAATTACTA
This sequence comes from Ailurus styani, assembly GCA_002007465.1. Taxonomy (NCBI): domain Eukaryota; kingdom Metazoa; phylum Chordata; class Mammalia; order Carnivora; family Ailuridae; genus Ailurus; species Ailurus styani. The sequence goes on from LNAC01000043.1 coordinate 4,228,783, forward strand.
AAATTCAGGTCTAGTCAAGACTGGCTTGAAATGTCAAAATTCTGTTAGGCCATCAATGCCATTAAACCACAATGAGAGATAACTGTGTGTTACATGCCTCCCAAGAGAAACATACACCACAACCTATGATGTATTCTTACTAAAAAATTCAAATCTGAATCAGATCAAATCTTTAGATCTGACTACCAGTTTATAGAAAATATAGGAGACAAAGGAATATGTTAACTCTACAATCATGCAGTCAGCAAAACCCAAATTGTGGGAAACAGCCGTACAAACAACCCTTATTTTTCAACAAATAAGATGTAGAGAAAAAAAAGTGAGGAGGAAAGTATAAATTAAGAGAGTCTTAAGATACATATGAACCAATGAAGAACTTATGTGAATTCTAATTTAAATAAAACTGTAAAAAAAAATCCATGAACTATCAGGGAAATTTAAAGACTACTGAATATTTTATAATTTTAGGGAGTAAGTGTTCAATATTTAGGTGTGATAATGAGATTGTAATTGTTTTTATTACATTTCCATCTTTTAGAAATACATATTGAAATATTTACAAATAAAAGTATGTTACACCTAGGATTGGCTGTAAAATAATCCAGTAGATTGGGGATGAGAAGAAAAGGACCTATAAATGAAACAAAATTGGCCATGAGTTGGAAAACTTTGAGAATTTATTTATACTATTCTCTTTACTTTTGTACTTTATATTTTTAAATATTCTATGATAAAAAAGTTTTTAAAAAATAAAAAGAAAGTGGGTCACTAGACCGAAAATTCATAAGTAGCTGCCAGGTTGTATACCATATATATCACAGGTATTCTGAGCATGGCAATGTAAAATACAAGAATACGATTCCAAAAGATTGTCACAATATGACAATGTTTAAGATACGAAGTACAAAATCTTCTCTAAATTCTTACACAAACCTATCCCATAACTACAACATACTACAATACTGCATTAGAAACCACATGCAGGGTCGCTTGGGTGGCTCTCAGTGGGTTAAGCCTCTGCCTTCAGCTCAGGTGATGATCTCAGGGTCCTGGGATGGAGCCCCGCATCCGGTTCTCCGCTCAGCAGACGGCCTGCTTCCTCCTCTCTCTCTGCCTGCCTATCTGCCTACTTGTGATCTCTCTCTCTGTGTCAAATAAATAAATATCTTTATTAAAAAAAAAAAAAGAAGGGGTGCCTGGGTGGCTCAGTGGGTTAAAGCCTCTGCCTTCGGCTTAGGTCATGATCTCAGGGTCCTGGGATCGAGCCCCACATCGGGCTCCCTGCTCGGCGGGGAGCCTGCTTCCTCCTCTCTCTCTGCCTGCCTCTCTACCTACTTGTAATCTCTCTGTCAAATAAATAAATAAAATCTTAAAAAAAAAGTACATGCAGATCAATTTTCAATATTAAGAAGTAAGGATTCAGTTTTCTAATTACATTGATTCATGAAATGAATATTAGCTCATCATTGCCTGATAAAACTTCAGGCCTCCCAAATTTACTCAAACTGGTTACAATCTAAAATCCAAGATTTAAGAAACAATTTTTTATTTTATTTTTTAAAAGATTTTATTTTTAAGTAATGTCTACACTCAATGTGGGGCTTGAACTTAACAACCCTGAGATCAAGAGTCACATGCTCTACCAGCCAGGCATTCCTAAGAAACAGTTTTTTAAATTACACTTCAAAAGCAGGGGAGAAATCTTCAATACATTCAAAGTCTCTTGCCCCAAATCAACAAATTGAGCAAGCTTCAAACCAGGTTTAAATTCCTTGCCCTATGTAAAATTCTGGGTCAAGATCTTTCACCTGGATTTATTACTACAGTGTTGAAACACTAAAAACTTATTAAAGATCCCAAATTTCCATTTCTCACCATCTTTAGGCATAAAGGTATAAATCCACAAGCATAGATGAAAATAATCACAAATATTGATGAATATAAGACTCTCCCTCCAATCCCCAAGAGCCACAGTGCTAAAATAGAAAACCACTATGTAGTCAATTTCCTATTATAAATGATAATAGGATCCAGCTATTCTGGAAAGCATTCCCAAAATTCTAGTTCATTTCTAAAATATATCAATTGCTAAGTAACAACAAGAAGCACTGAATCAGGCATAGAGTAGATATCCAATAAATGAATGTGAAAGAATGAAAGGCAGAAGAAACTGGTTATTGGTCCTAACCTCCCTATCACTGGTCCCCTGAGGCTGCCCTCCAGTGACAGTGCTAATGAGTGGCAAATTGGCCAAACCAAAACTGGGAAATAAAATAATCTCAACTAGCTAAACAGCCCTTCAGTAATAGGACTATAACCTTTTTGCTTCCAGAGTCAAGTTTAATATTCTGTAATATCCTTAACTCATAAATAATGAAACCATTTTCATTATTCTGAATTAGCCAAAGCCAGCTTTTTAGGAGTTTTCCCATATATTTTGGGTCCTTATTTACATTTAGAATCATACTGATGGCAGATCTATTATTTTTCCTTCCAAAAATCAACAGAAAGATTAACTTAACCTTAATTTTAAAAAAAACTTCAAATAATCGCCACAAAATCCCTCAAAAACATCTTTCAATTGAAACTGTTCTTTCCAAGGTTATAAATGACCAAGTCCAACAGGTTTTGGTTTTTTGTTTTTAGGTCTTCCCCTTCAATTTCCTTTTACATTATTAACCATCCATTCCTTGAAACTCCTCAGTATCACTGTGCTTTCTTGGTTCTCCTCTGTATTAGTTTCCTGTTGCTGCTGCAACAAATTACTACAAACTTAGTAGCTTAAAACAGCACATACTTACTATCTTACAGATCTGGAGATCAGAAGTCTGAACTCAGTCTCACTGGGCTAAAGTCAAATTTTTGGCAGGGCTCACTCCTTCTTGAGACTCTGAGGGGAGACCCCATCTCCTTGCCTTTTCCAGCCTCTAGAGGCTGCCTGCATTCCTTGGCTCACAGCTCCTTCCTCTGATCACTCCCTCACTTGCTTCTATCAGCACATCTACCACTGACTGCTCTCCTGTCTGCTCCCCTCCCATAAAGACCCTTGTGATTACAGTGGACTCCCCTGGATAATCCAAGATAATCTTCCCACTTCAAGACCCTAAACTTAATCATATCTGCAAAGTCCCTTTTACCATACAAGGTACCATATTTATAGGTTCTGGGGATTAGGATAAGGACATCTTTGAAGGGGGCCTTTGTCAGCCTACCACACACTCCTATGGCCCTAAAGGGAACTTCTGCATCCTCTGCCTACCACCTAATTGTGTTTTTTGTTCTTCTCTTTTATATTCTCTCCTCCTCCATACTCATTTCTTCAACTCTTACCTTTATGTTAATATCCAACTCTCATTTTAAGTATGAGGAAACTGGAGCCTAGATATGGAAGTGATGATTAGCCTTGAATCATAGATGCCTACAGGGTATTTCTACTTAGATATCTTCAGAGCTCCTTGGTCCAAAATTAGACTGACTCCTATATCCATCTCAGTAACAAAATTCTTTCAGACTCACAGGCTAGACCTGTATTATACTTTCCTTTTTCATCTGCATTCTTTCAGCTGGTTCTTTCATCTGTGTCTTTCCATTCACTCTGAAATCCAAATGCAGCTTCATATTCCCTCATGTTGCTATGGTTGGGTTAACTTCCCTACTCAAACGCACAAAAGTCTTCTGCTAAGGACTCCATCAAGCATTCGTGGCCTGGTGTTTGATGTTCAAATTCTTCTAGGATGTTATCCTCACCCATTTCCTAACCCTCCAAGTGCATCTATTAGGACTCCCCCACTGAGTCCCCTCGGCCTGCACACCATACTTCTTCCTATCTCTCTGCCCACACTGTTCCATCACCATGGACTGTCTTCCTTTGTCCCTCCACTTACAAGTGCATCTTTTCCTGTTATCATAGAAATTATCACTCTAAAAGTAATTGTTTTTGATTTATCTATCTCCAAGCCAGACTGTTTCTTGAGGGCAGAAACTATATCTATCAACAAACATACACTTTTTTTAAAGATTTTATTTATTTATCTGACAGAGAGAGAGATCACAAGTAGGCAGAGAGGCAGGCAGAGAGAGAGGAGGAAGCAGGCTCCCCACTGAGCAGGGAGCCCAATGCGGGACTCGATCCCAGGACCCTGAGATCATGACCTGAGCTGAAGGCAGAGGCTTTAACCCACTGAGCCATGCAGGTGTCCCAACAAACATACACTTTAACACAGACTTAGAATCTGTTATTAGGCATTCAATATTAGCAGTAAATTGAACAATCTAATAAAACCTCTAACAAGGAAGATAACATAGTAAAACATATCAAAATGATGACATACTATTCAAATGTCAAAAACTTTACTTTCAGGCGCCTGGGTGGCTCAGTGGTTTAAAGCCTCTGCCTTCGGCTCAGGTCATGATCTCAGGGTCCTGGGATCGAGGCCCGCATCGGGCTCTCTGCTTGGCAGGGAGCCTGCTTCCTCCTCTCTCTCTCTCTGCCTGCCTCTCAGCCTACTTGTGATCTCTCTCCCTCTGTGTCAAATAAATAAAATCTTAAAAAAATTTTTTTTAAACTTTACTTTCAAAGCATATTTAATGATATAAGAAAACAATTACAAGGAGAGTTAAGTGAAAAAAATCAGGAGACGATATATAATACCAACTTTGGAAATAAGCTCTTATACCCATATATATGAACTCAATATAATGTTTAAAAAATAAAAACTGAAAGGAATACACTAAAATGTTAGTAGTATAGATCTCTGAGTAGCCTAATTTTAAATTACTGTCAACTTTTTTTTATAATTTCATTTTCTAAGTTTTTTAGAATGAGAGGTAATTTAGTCCAGTAAGAGGCAATATAAAGTTAAGAACATGGATTCTCTGGTCAGACTGCCTGGACTTAAATAAATTCTAGCTCTGCCATTTATTATCTGTGTGACCTTGGGCAGTGTCTCAGTTTCCCTATCTCTATAAAATCCAGACAATAATAAAAGTATCTTACTCATGAGCTGTTTTGAGTATTACACACAAGTTAATATATTAAAAGAATTTAGAAGAGTCCTTGGCTCAGAGTAAATACCACAGAAGTGAGAGCTACAATTACTACACTACAACTACTATGGCTGCTGTTACTACTATTCTTACCACTGTCATTAAAAATGACTTATCACAATGTAACTATTAGAATAGCTTAAATAAAATGATAATACCAAGTACTGGTAAGGATGCAAAGCAACTAGAGCTCATACATTGCTAGGTGGAATGCAAAATGGTAGAGTCACTCTGGAAAACAGTTTGGCAGTTTCTTTTAAAGTTAAACATTCATTGGGGTGCTTGGGTGGTTCAACAGATTAAGCATCTGACTCAGGTCATGATCTCAGGGTCTTGGGATGAAGCCTCGCCCCGGGGCTCAGCACTCAGCACAGAGTCTGCCTGTCCCTCTCCCTCTACTCCTCTCCCTGCCCTCTCGCTCTCTCTCAAGTAAATAAATAAATAAAAGTCTTTTTAGAAAGTGTTAAACATTCATTGCCACAGGACTCAGTTATCCCACTGCTAGGAATTTGACCAAAGTGAAATGAAACATTCCTACACCGTGTACACAAACTACGTGTACACAAATGTTTCTACCAGCTTTATTCATTATTACCCAAAACTGGAAATAATCCAAATGTCCTTCAACTGGTGAATGGATAAACAAACTGTAGTACTTCCATATGCTGGAATACCACTCAGCAATAAAGACCAGTGAGCTACTGACACATGCAACAAAATGGATGAATGTCAATGCATTACAGCAAATGAAAGCAGCCAGATTCAAAGGCTTCATGCTGTATGATTCATCTATAGGGCATTGTGGTTATGGGAATAGAATATTGATGAATGGCTGCCAGGGCCTGGGGGTGGGAGGAGGAGGTGGCTACAAGGAGCACAAAGAAATCTTGGCGATAATGGTAATATTCTATATGTTGACTGTGATAGTGGCTGCACAATTGCATGGACTTGTCACAACTCACAGAATCCTACATGCAAAAAGGTGAAATTTACCGTATATATAGTACACTTTTTTTTCTTAAGATTTTTATTTACATGACAGAGAGAGAAAGCAAGCACAAGCAAGGGGAGCTGCAGAGGGAGAGGGACAAGCAGACTCCCCGCTGAGCAGGGAGGCTGATGCAGGGCTCAATCCCATGTTTTAATTTAAAAATATTTAAAAATAGGGGTGCACCCCTATTTTTAAGTATTTTAAATTAAAATATACTTTATAGGATGCCTAGGTGGCTTAGTCACTTAAGCATCTGCCTTTGCTCAGGTCATGATCCCAGGGTTCTGGGATTGAGCCCTGCATCAGGCTCCCTGCTTGGTGGAAAGCCTGCTTCTCCCTCTCCCACTCCCCCTGCTTGTGTTGTCTCTCACTGTGTCTCTCTCTGTCAAGCAAATAAATAAAAATCTTAAAAAATACTTAAAAATAAAAATAAGCAAACAATGACTTAATTTTAATTTACCAACAAGACCTGTCCAACCTTCTATCTTTAGCAGAATTACGCTTAAGCCAAACACAGTAACAGCTTGCCTATTTAAAAATACTCACAGAGAAGATTCTGTAAACCCAAATGATAGTATACTGCTACTCAACAGGACTTTAAGAATGGACAACAAAAATTTGGCTAGGAAACAAATAAAAGTAACTTGCTTCTGTACTCAAAAAACAAAATAAGCAAAAAAAAACAACCCCACCAAACAAAACAAAACAAAAAAAACACCCCACCATAAAAATAAGCCTATTTTTCAAATCTGGCTTTGAGGTCCATTATGGCATGGAAACTTGGGACTAATACTCTTAAGGCAAGGAGCTAGGTGCCCGACATAGTCTGATGCATCATAACCGATCTGAAGAGGTAACTAAAATGACTCAGGATGACTGTTCTAGATCCACAATAATGAAGAAGCCAACAGGATCTTCTTAATCCCATATTGCCTTGGGTCCTGACACTGAACAGAATTCATCAATATACACAGGTAAGGTAAAGTCATTTCACAAGTGGAACTATAGGAGAAATCAGTAATGAACTTGGAATAAAAGAGAAAGGGTTAAGAATACAAGTTTTAGGGGCACCTGGCTGGCTCAGTAGCCAGAGCATGTGACTTGTGATCTCGGGGTTATGGGTTTGAGGCCCACATTGGGCACAGAGATTACTTAAAAACAAACTACAAAGAATACAAGTTTTATTTCACCACACCTGTTGGCACATATACATACTATTTTGTACTGAACTGAACACATCACCATCCTAGTCTTCTTCTGTCTTACTCTGTCTCTCTCTGAATATAAACTGGTCTACCTTTCCTCCTTCCCTAATCTGTTTCTGTCTTCCAGAGGAAGAGATCATTTTAATCTCCCTGAAGCTACAGGGTCAGATGGAGGCAGCTGTAGAATAACAGAAAATATTAGGAGTTGAATTCTAGTCCGGGGTGTCCCTGAGGGTCCAAACTTGGACTCTGAGACCACTACAAAACTGACCTGAGTTTCTGAGTCAAGTACAGAATCATCCTCATCTCTGTGTAGACTGCCATTCGTATCCACTACACCCAACTCAGATGGTAGCACCAGTAAAATATATTTTGAAGAAATATGCAGGCACTCATTCTAACAAATCCCAGAAAATCTCCTTTCTGAAAGCAAGCACTTGCCTCTTACAGCAGCCCAACAGTTTGGTAAATACAGTTTTAAGAGCCCATATCTATACCTAGAGCACCCAAGATTGTAACACTAAGGATACCAAAATAGTGATAACAATCAACCCTGCAAAATAAATAAACAAAAATAAAAGAAAATTTAAGAAATACCATCCCACATAGAACTATTAACCCATACATCATGACTTATAGTGTATATACATAAGTGAAATGGGAATTCCTTTGTGAGCAAACAAATACTTTCAAGGGTTATATAATCAGAGTAAAGCCTAATTTTCATTGATAACTCTGGGACACTAAGGGCATATACAATTTATTCACCCAAGTTTAGTTAGTCTGCATCAGTTTCCAAGGCTTTCATCAGAGAAGGTCTAACCTTTGATATATTTCTTACCTCAGTCTATTTCAAGTATTATTAATAGGCACCCTGGAGCTTATCATTGACTCAAGCACCTCGTGGCCTAAGCAAAGGCTGCCAAGAAAGAAAGGTCTCTAAGTCAAAAGTAGCATCGAGGCACCACAACCTGGAGTGTAAATCAGTTACTGTGACCTTGTGGGGGGAGGAGAAAAATCAACTACAAATATCACCTGGGGGTCTCTTCCAACATGCCAAGATGGTAATTCACAGCTGGTCAAGAGGCCATGGACAAACAAAAGGGAGAAAGAAAGCAATTATCCTGATAATTCATATTGTGCTTATATAACAGATGGATATTTTAACTAAATAATTCAGATAATCGTACCACTCTCCATTTCACAGAAGGACAATCAGTCACAAAGTAAGTTGTTCAGCTACTGGCAGCTCTAGTCTCACATTTTGAATATAACCTTTTATGTACCTTAAGAGTTCTTCAGAGCATGGAGAAATACTGTCACTCCACGGAAACTGACTTGTAAAAGGGTTCCTGAGCCAATAAAGGCCCCTTGTCTGGATTCAAACAAAGAGATAGTTTCTCAACAGAAGGTTTGTTTGGCTTCAAATCTTCAAGCAGCTTAATCTTCAGCTGAATTTGTCTAGTACTGAGTATACCTATCAATTCAACTCATTGCCAGGCCCACAAACAGGGATGAATGCCTACGTTGCCTATGCAGGTGTTGTTGTTTTTAAAAATCTCATAGCTGTCATCTCCTTCCTCTCCTGTTTCAAGAGATAACTGAATGTGAACAGCATATAAAGTGAGAGAAGTTGTACTTCACAATCTGGGATAGTAGTTAAGATAGAATGAAAGGCACCAAGAAAGTCAGTCTCAGAAGGGATCAGAAGAGTGGTTACCTTGTATGAGAAGGAGATCTACCAGAGTTACCCCAAAGCAGGTGCTTTTCTCGGGGCATTACTAAAATATATACAGTAAGGACCAGATTCAGGTAGCAGAGTCACCTTAGAAGAAACAAGCCTACTGAGTTGGACTAAGAAAACTGTGCTGTGATAGAACAGTGATTCATTAAAGGAGCATATGGACCAGAAAGCTGGATTCTATTTCTCTATCATCTATGAACCCAAGAAATGGTTTCTTCCAGAATCCAGATCTCAATCTCCTTAACATCCCAAATATATCTGAAAAATAAATATTCACCTTCTCAGAGTCCAGAAACTTAAAATAATGAATATGGCCCTCTTAGCAACTAGCTTATTTATATTCAACTCCTTATTAGGTGAGATATAAAGCTCTGGAATTTAAGTCTGAAAAATCTATGCCTAAGGGCAACTTGTCTCTTTTCTAATCTTGCACAAGTAACAATTTTCTGAGCCCTAGATTCCTCATCTGTAAAATGGGAATTACAACACTACCTGCCACACCTACTTCAAGAATCACTGCTGAGATTCACATAGGGGAAGACATACATAAGAATTTTTAAACAGCAAAGAACTACACAAATGTTGGTTGCTACCTTAGGTGGGGCGGTATTATAAGCAGGGGGAAAAAAAACCACAAAAAACCCAGATATGAATAGGATGAAAAGCAGAGAAGTTTCTTCCATTTGAAAGAGAAGGGTTGCAAACATGGTGAGGAATAATTTTAGGCTATTAGCTAATACATTCAGTGAACTATGATACAAAATGGAATTATTATTTAGAAGTGGATTCTCATGCCAACACATTCACTTTGTACACACAGCAGAAAAAGAAAAATACGAAAGATTAGGAGTGGGTGTCCAGCTCTCAGCTCACCAAAATAACTGATGAAGTTCCATTCGGGGAGGGAGGGTGGAGTTAGTGATGACAGTCAGTATGTATTGAACATTACTGCATAAGAAATACTGTTGCATAAGATGAGGGAAGTAAAAGTATTATTACTAAGCACACCACTGTTAAGTTATCCACAACCCATATACTATAGCTATATATAGGGTATATGATTTTTATAAAAAGCTTTGAGAAAAAAGAAAAGAAAAAGACTATTCCACAAGTATCAAACAAACATAAGTGATTCCGTAGGTTGGTTCTTCATAGGAAGCTCTTAGGGAGGTAATACTCCTAAGAAGACTCCTAAGAAGACAGGCGTAACAATGAGGTCAGGGGTGTTCTAGGAGCCGGTAGGAGACACAAACTGTTTATGAATCATTACAAACCAGCAAAACAAAAGGTATGGTTTCAGAAGATCTGCTTGCCTTAACCTAATATAGGGGTTTACTCTCTAAGTGATCTAAGATATTCTGTAATAGGGTCACACAAGCAGGAAACTGAATTTTCTGAAAAGGCATCAAATGACATTGACTATGCATATACGAGTGACACAGTGTACAGGCACACCGACTAGACAGAGTGAAGATGACTAATCTATAGGGATAACACCAGGGACCAAATCATCAGTAACCATGACAACTCAAGTAGGTGGAGGGAAATACAAACACTGACCAGGCGGCGGGGTGACACTACTCCTTCAGGTAGAGACCCTAGGGTCGGAAAAAGACTTGATTAGAGGAGGAAGCCGTACGAGAATGAAGCCGACTAGCTCCAAAGGACCAGTGTCCGTGCAGGAGGGGTCGGTGGTGACACTAACAATTCCCACGGGTGGCCCGCAGGGGTCCCAGTCTCATCTGTAGGAGACTGGACCCCTCTAAGACCGAAAAGGGAGTTACCTGGTGCAGGGCTGTCAAGCCGTCCACGTTGACCGTGTTGATATCGGCACCTCTGGCCAGAAGCTTTTTCACCTCGTCGGTGTCCCCGCTAGAGCAAGCGGCCAGGAAAACAGCACCGTCCTCGAAGCGGACCCGGGGGCTCCCGCGTCGAGTCTGCGGCTGCCGCCCCGCGCCTCGTCGCTCCGCGGGTTCCTGCTCTGTCAGCGAGCCCCGCCAGCGCCGAAGCTGCTCAGCCCGCCGCATTCGCGCGGACTCTGCCCGCTTCCCGCCCAGGTGCTCCAGCTCCGCCATTGCTCTGGCCTCCGCAGCTGCTGCTGAAACTACAACCCCGGGATTGCTATTGCTGCCCCAGTTGCCGCTGCAGCTTCCCTCAGAGCGCTTCAGCCGGGAGCAGAAGGCGGAGACCCCCGCACCGCCATCTTTACTCCTCCTGCCAGTAGCACCGCCCGCAAGATTCCCTCGGCTTCAACACGCAAGCGCTGCCCACGCCTCGGGTCATCACGGAACTTGTAGTGAGAGACACGCCCTAATGGCTGATCGTGGCCTTGAGGGAACTACAAATCCCTGGATGCATCAGGGAAGAGGCGAGGACCGGCTGCTCCCTACTTCGCCGCGGGACCCAGAGGGGTCACCTTTGCCCTAAAGCTGGAACTGTGTCCCGGACTGGCGTCAGCCTCTTTGAGCATTTCGGGAATTGTAGTTTATTCCTGCTGTGACTAATCTTGGCTCCCTAATTATCACATCAGTCCTTTGAAGTGGAAAAGAGGCAGTAATTATCTCTATTTTCTATTGGGGAAAACTAGACATAAAGTACTCGAAAAACTCAAATCTATGCCCTGGTTCTAAATCTAAATTTTATTTACGTAATAGCGTGTAATACATTACCGTGTATTAATCAGAGTAAATGTAAAGGTGCATGGGAGGAGGAGCATGGATACATATACAGTGTCACATATTATACATAAATTCTTCCAACGAAACACTTATATTTTAGGCCCTAAAAAGATCCTGAAAAGGGTGCATCCAACCATAGTGGAAAGAATATAAAAGCTTTCAATTCAAATTAAATTCCCATCCCTAAACAAGTTACTTGATTTCCCTGAGCCTGTTTCCTGATTTGTGAAGTGGAAATAGTAATGCTTCACAGATTAGTCCTGTGGATTAAATAATACATGCAAGGCTACCCAGTACTATACTTGGCACATATCAGCTCACTAACATACTAATTTCCCTTCTTACTCCCTCCTCCCTCTCTACTCTTTGCATGGATCTTAAATACTTAGGAGACAGAGTGGATGCCTTGTCTTTTGTGATTTTTCTCCCCCAAAGTTACAAGAAGACAACAATGGGGCATACTAAACTCCTAAGGCAGCAAGCAGGACATATTCATATTTACAGTGAACTTTGTTATAAAAACTGTACGACTGATTTAATACCTATACCCCCCAAAGGTCTTAGCCCTGGACAAAATATAATTAAATGTGCTGTCCATAGTGGAAGAGAACATATACAATTATTAGGTTTTATAAATTTTCAAGTAGTCTTCTGTGTGTTTAAAATTTTTCATGAAAAATTATTACAAAAGTGTTAGGACATTGTAAAGGGAAACTTTTATTATATTCCACTGTGAACATTTATGGGTGCAACTTCCCCTGAGATGAACTGAGAATTAAATGAAAAATGACATGCAAATGTAAAATATTATGTTTAAGAATACTGTGTCTGTCCACAATATGCTTTAATTAGGTATTCTTAAGTACCTCATAAATACTAATTTTCTTACTACAGAGTCTTTGTGAGCAGTGAAGAACAATATGCAATAAAATAATCAAGATGTGGGGCCGCCTGGGTGGCTCAGTCTGTTAAGCGACTGCCTTCAATTCAGCTCAGGTCATGATTGGGCTCCCTGCTCAAAGGGGAGTCTGCTTCTCCCTTCCCCTTCCCTTTTTCCCTCCCCCTGCTCATGCACTCACTCTCTCAAATAAATAAATAAAATCTTTTTTAAAAAATAAATACTTTACTTGCTTATTTGACACAGAGAGTGAGCAAAAGAGCACAAGCAGGCAAAAGGCGGAGGGAGAGGGAGAAGCAGGCTCCCTGCTTGATCCCAGGACCTGCTGGGATCCTGGATGCTAGGACCTAGGACCCAGGATCATGACCTAAGCTGAAGGCAGACGCTTAACCGATTAAGCCACTCAGGCGCCCAACATAATGGTTTTGTAATAAGAATTTTTAACTGAGGTAAAATTTTCTGAGGGATCAACAATGTTACATTTCTTTTGGCCATACTATTTTCACATTCAGAATCAGGGAGGAACTACCTGGCTCCAGTTGTATAAATATGCTAAAATTGGCCAGGTCCAAGTCAAATCCTTCTATTCTTAAGAGGTAAACTTAAATTTCAACAGGATGAATTCAATCTCAATACTAGGAAGTTCCAGGAAATACTTCCTTATTATATTTATTTTATTTATTTATTTTTTCCTTGAGCTTGTTAGAGTATACAATATCCTCTTTGGAGATTGTCCTAAGTTCCTTGGATAATTTAAGTGCATCCCTATCTGGAAGGAGAGGCATGTATATTCAGCTATATGATTACAAAAAGCAAGTAATGATTAGCATAAGTAAAAGTATTTTAGTATAAATAAAAGTAATAATTACTATAATCTAATTAATTTAACTGGCTGAACCAAAAAATATAGTTATGCCACAATAATCTGTGTATAATGGTACAAAAAGGTTTTCAAAATTAAAATCACATTAGTTTTCTTCCTGTAACACCTTCCCCCAACCAGGACTTCTGAGAGTAGACTTATATAATCAGCCCATTAAATAAACATAATAGCTTAGATTTACTAAACAAATACTCTATACTAAAGAAAATTTTTTATACTCAAATGAGTAAATCCTGACATAATCCTGTGTATAAATAAAATTTTTGTGCTTTTAAATGTACTAAGTGAGCCAGTTATGATGCATCTATATTCTTGTGTGAAGAAACTTCTGTTAAATAATTTCCCTCACATACACTTAAAAAATAAGTCACAATATTAAAATGCTCCCTTTTTAAAAGCAATGAAACCCTACACAGGTTAACAAAAAATTTTCAGCCTGGCCTCTATTCTCACCAGTTAACATACCTCCCTCTAGTGGACAAATGGAAACTGTACATTTAGCCTGTGGAGTTCTTTTTACCTTTTTTCTTTTATTCAATCCTTTCAGTTTAGTTGCCAAAATTATTGGCATTTGCTTGTTTTATGATACCATCTCTCCTCTCCACCAGACTCAATGCAGTTTCTGCTTTTTCTAAGCGACATTTTAAAGACTCGTTTCTCAGAGAACCACCCAAGGAAGTGATCAGTTTCAGTTCTGAAGACAACTGTAATTACATTTGAGGTAAGAAGAAAATAAAGAAGACATTGAAAGGGGGCGCCTGGGTGGCTCAGTTGTTAAGCGTCTGCCTTCAGCTCACGTCATGATCCCAGGGTCCTGGGATCCAGCCCTGCATCGAGCCCCGCATTGGGCTCCCTGCTCTGCGGCCGGAAGCCTGCTTCTCCCTCTCCCACTCCCCCTGCTTGTGTTCCTTCTCTCGCTGTCTCTCTCTGTGTTAAATAAATAAGTAAAATCTTTTAAAAAGAAGAAGAAAACATTGAAGGAATTAAAACAAAATATCAGTAGAAAAATCAACAGTTAACTCCAGATTTATGACAGAAAACACTTCACTACAATGAGTAAATATTAACAATGCAAAATCCCACCAGCTAACTGGAAATTAGATTGTTCCAGGATTAGATAGATAGATCACATAGACAGTCCCAGGATTCCTTATGCTTGTAATTCACAAGCTACTTTGATTCATTCTTACAACCAATGTGAGGATCCCCAGGGTAGAATCATGGACAGAGTGCTAGTAAAGGTATGGATCTCTGGAGAAGAGGTAACATACATGCAGTGGGCTGGGGGAACCAGGTGCTACCTAACACTAGTTTGGTCTGAATGCAGAAATTACTGCAATGGCCAGAATTATATTGGTTTGCAAGTTTAGAAAGACTGGCCATTAAGCCACACAATGAGCTTAAAGCGGCTAGATGAGGGTTTGGCGTGTGTTTGGCGTGTGTGTGTGGGTGGGTGGTGGTGGTGGTGGTGGGGTTGTGGTTGTGTTGTTTCTCCACCCACAGTATTCCCAAAGGCTAGTCGAGTTCCAGCCGTGTCCTTTAGATTCAGGTCAGGTCCGAGCCACCCAAGAACGCTCATGGAACCGAGGAACCTCTGAGAAGTCAAGGCTGGTTTAGCCATAAACGGACATTTCCTTCATCAGGTAACACCACACTTTCAGAGTTGGAAGGAGGCCTCAAAGCCATCTATTCTCAAATTCCACCCAATGCACGGATCCCCTTTGCACAATCCCTAATACATTTCCACCTGAACACTTCCACTGATGAAAGAATTCACTACGTCCCAAGTTTACCTGTTCTGTTCTTCAGGGATCTAATTACTAGAATGTTTTACTGGGCTAAACTTTGCATCCCTTTAATTTTGATCCATTACTCTGACGCAGTAAAAATTTCCATGTGAAAAACACTTAAATGAAGAAACGCATCACGCAGTCCGTACTCCAGTTCAAATATTTCCGGTTCCCTTCATTGTTTCTCCTAAGAGGCGATTTCCAGCTCCTTCTCCACTCTGACAAACAGAGCTGACCTCGTAACCGAACTTGCCACCTCATCAAGTCGTGAAGCCGGCCGAAACCTGCGAGCGCCTCCGCCCTGATAGACAGCTCCGCGTACGAGAGCGAGTAACTGCGTTCAACGCGCGCTCTAATTTGAAAGCGGCGTGTGCGGAAGCCAGGCTCAGAGCGCTGGCCAATAGGGAGCTGCGCTCCTCTCCCGGGCCTTGCCGCGGGCCAATCGCAAGCCCTTCGTGGCGGGAGACGGAGCGACCCCAACCGACTGGGCATGCGCAGGCGTGGAGAGCAGGGGTTCCGCGCGCTGCTACGATTTGAGGTGGATGCGCACAGGTAAGAGGGCTGTTTTCTAGTTCCTGGGCGGAAAGAGGGCATCCTGGTGGTGCTCCCTGTGGGTCTGGGGGACCAGGAGTCCTGTTTCTGCCTCGTGTGGGAGCTTCCTGCCTTCGGAAAGGGAGAAGCGGCTGTTGAGCGGAGGCTCTGCCGGAATCTCTGCAGCCCGCCGGCGACCAGAGCTGCCTGCCCGAGCCGCCCCTGCCCCGCAGGGAGAAGTGTGCCCCCGGGAAAGAGACGCCGCCTCCCCGCCTTGGCTGCGGGGCCGCGCCCAGGCCGTTGCCTCCACCATCCGGTCCACAACCCACGTTTCCTCCACTAGGTATTCAAACTTACTACAGGGCTGCATGCTGGTAGCACTGTTGACTTAGAAATTAAAAAAAAAAAAATTACGAAGACTACACTCGTCCTCGAGGGATTTTTGCCCCACGAGAAGAAGCTGTCAGAGATGAATAACAACTCTCGGTGCAAGCTGGTGTGGAAGCACAGAGAGAGTGACAGTTGAAAGGAGTGAAGGATTGGGATGCATTACTAGAGAAAGGCAAGAAGTGATCATTTAATGTGTAATGTTTGTAGATGTGAAAGAGAATGAGACCCTTAATGGGCAGCAAAAAGAAGTCGGTGTGGCTGACGCCTAAGTTTGTGGGGAGTAGTTACAGGATATGAAGTTGGGGTTTGGTTGTAAAGAACCTTTGTGCCCAGAAAATACGCAGTGATTGATGGCTTTTTAGCCAAGGAATGCCATATACCAATTTGTGTTAATATAGTGAGACTGGGGTCTGGTTACCTCCCTCAGAGAAATTGACTTGCTTATTCCTCACCCTCTTCTAATCCCTTTCCCCTGGGTCTCATTTTATATAAAAGTACGCTCTATTTCTTGTGGGTTTTTGTCTTACTCGCTTACTCACTCGCTTTCTCAGCATCTACTTCCTGAGAAAGTAGTAAGATCTGTATATAAAACGCAAGGTTAATTATCCAGTGAAATACCTGTCTCCAAAAGATGGTCTTATGGGTGCGTCTAAGGAAATGTGGAAGTACTTTAAAGAATAATTTATACGAGAGACTACTGTAGTGTAATTCTACTTGACAATTTAATTCACCTGTAGTATCATTAATCTCATTTAAATATTCCTGGAAGAGTTTTTGAATTGTGGAGGAGCAACAAGACTGGAGAGTAGAAAAGGAAGATCCAAAGGACCATTTTGTCTGCAGCACAGTTCAAGAGAATGTCTTTACCTAGCCAGTACACATATTTAGTCTCCTTTAAACATCCCTGTGGTGGAGGTAGATGGATGGCCTCAATCTAAGTGTATGATTATCATAACAACCATCCAATAACTACAGTCTGTGCCCACCAGGTAATCTTCTGATTATAGTTTTCCAGGTAGAAATAGCTTAAGGAGGGAATGTATGGGATTAAAATTAAAAATTTTATCATAGTTGCACAAACTAATAAATTGACCTTTTAATGTTTAAGCCTTTGTGAGTAAGCCCTACTAAATCTAGATTTACTGCCAAGTTGAGTTTTCAGTTGACAAAACTGAGAACCAGATCCTGAGATGTATATACATGTGGACTTTTATGAGGTGATTCTAAAACTCACATGGAAGAGCAGAGGATCAAGAATAACCAAGACATTAAAAAAAAAAAAGAATAACCAAGACATTCCTGAAGAAAAAGAACAAGGTGGAAAACTCAACTTACTTTATGTCAAGTCTTATTAATAAGCTACAGTTATTAAAACAGTGAGGTATTGGCTCAAAGATAATCCAATTGACCAGTGGAACAAATAGAAAAATCCCAAAACAGATCCACACATCTATGCAAATTTAGTTTATGACCATATCAGCGGGAAACAATGGACTTTCCAATATAAAGGACTAGGACAATTGGTTATTCATATGGAGGAAAAGATCTCTACCTCACATTATACACAAAAATCAGTTCCTACTGGATTAAAGACTTAAATGTGAAAGCAAAATTGTAAAACATTTAGAAGATTTAGACAAATATCTAAGTTTGGGGATAAGGAAAAATTTAATATATGAAAGTGTAAGTGTACAGGAAAATGTTTTAAAATTGATTATGTTAAAGTTAATAGTTGTGACTATCAAAAGACATAAAGTGGAAAGACATGCCACAAACTGGGAGATAGTATATGTAACTCATAATATCAAAATATCAGCATCCTTTGGCAGCTAAAGGGAGAACTAGAGTTAGGAAGGGTGTTGAGTATATGTAGGTGTGGGTGTTTTAGATGAGAGATTTTGAGCGTATTTGGATGTTGATGGAAAAAGATTGGAAATACTGAAGAACTGGGAGATGTGGAATCCAGAACACATGGAGAAAACCTCAGACGTTTAAGCATTCACTTACAAATATCTCAGAGTGAGGGCGCCTGGGTGGCTCAGTGGGTTAAAGCCTCTGCTTTCGGCTCAGGTCATGATCTCAGGGTCCTGGGATCGAGGCCCACATCGGGCTCTCTGCTCAGCAGGGAGCCTGCTTCCTCCTCTCCCTGTCTCTCTGCCTGCCTCTCTGCCTACTTGTAATCTCTCTCTCTGTGTCAAATAAATAAATAAAATCTTTTTAAAGGGCGCCTGGGTGGCTCAGTGGGTTAAGGCCGCTGCCTTCGGCTCAGGTCATGATCCCAGGGTCCTGGGATCGAGGCCCGTGTCGGGCTCTCTGCTCGGCAGGGATCCTGCTTCCTCCTCTCTCCTCTCTCTCTGCCTGCCTCTCTGCCTACTTGTAATCTCTCTCTCTGTGTGAAATGAATAAATAAAATCTTTAAAAAAAAAAAAATCTTTTTAAAAAAAAAATCTCAGAGTGAGACTATCTCCATCATATTCATTCCTTGCTCCCCTCACAAAGCATATATAGACTTCCTCCTACAGCTAATATTGTCAAGCCTTTTCTATGCCAGGCACACGGAGGATGCAGTGGGGAGCAAAATTAGACCCAGGCTCTACCTCATGAGTTTATAATTTATCAGTGGAAACACATTAATTGAAAACTTATGTTTTTGTTTGTAGAACGTTTTGTATTTTTTTTTTAAGATTTTATTTATTTATTTGACACAGAGAGAGAGATTACAAGTAGGCAGAGAGGCAGGCAGAGAGACAGGGAGAGGAGGAAGCAGGCTCCCTGCTGAGCAGAGAGCCCGATGCGGGCCTCGATCCCAGGACCCTGGGATCATGACCTGAGCCGAAGGCAGCGGCTTTAACCCACTGAGCCACCCAGGCGCCCACGTTTTGTATTTTTAATCTTTATTTTTTAAATGTGCTTGAATAGATCACAGGAAGGGAATGGAAGAGACTCAGATTCTTTTCTTGGAGTAGGGATTAATATGAAGAATTTGTTTTGCTTTTCACTAAACTGAAGCCATGTGCTAAAAACTCGAGTCACCTTTGCTGTTTCATGGTTGCCCCTTTTCTCCCTAGTGAATCCCAGCCAGCTTCTAGTGTGGCACAGTGAACTGTGTACGGTTCCTTCTCCTTGGGGACCATGCAGAGAGCTTCACGTCTAAAGAGAGAACTGAACTTGTTAGCCACAGAGCCACCCCCAGGCATCACTTGCTGGCAAGATAAGGACAAAATGGGTGATCTTCGAGCTCGTAGGTATCATGTCATGGCTATGACGACCCTGTTGAAGATTGTGCTGAAATCTGAACATTTGTATATTCTAAAGTAGAGAACAGTGGCAAGCTCAAAGTACCTTAACATCTTTCTAAACCTAATTTGTTTACATGTATAAAAAGGTTTGCTTGACATTTCTTCTTTGGCCTTTTATTATGCCTTTTGCTGGTTCGTAGCCAAGATTTGGGCATCAGCACTGAAGCAGAGTTTAGACCAAAGATCACCATCTCAAATATCTGTGAAGCCAGACAGGAAACATAAACAATTAGAATACTGCAGTACAGACAAAACAGATCTGCAGCTTATATTTGATCTGTGGTCAGTATTGTCCAACTTCTGTTTTGATCTTCTGTCTGTCCTTTGTTTGACACCTTTAACTTTTTGGGTACACTGATGCATTGCATGAGAAGCTTGTTAAAGTCCTAAGAGAGAATTATTGTCCTAGACCCAGCTTTTCTTTAGGACCATAGACTTTATTAGGACTGTATGCTGTGGCCTTTCAAATCATCTGATTACCTCTTAATTTTTTTTTTCTTTTAAGAAATATTAGGTGCGGCTGACACACCTTATGAAAAGGGTGTTTTCAAGCTGGAAGTTACCATTCCTGAGAGGTTAGTGTGAATTAGATTTTTTTTTTTTTTTTTTTGAGAGCACATGCAGAGTGGGGTAAGGACAGAGGGAGAGAGAAAGTATCTTAAGTAGGCTCCACGTGCAACATGGGCCTCAATCTCACGACCTGACCCAAAATCAAGAGTTGGACGCTTAACTGATTGAGCCATCCAGCGCCCAGTGTGAATTAGATTCTAAACTTACAGGGTAAAGTACAGTTTTTGGAAGATAGAATAATTTAGTAGAGTGTTAAATGTAGGAGTTAAAGGTCCTAGGTTTTAATCCTAGTCTTATGATGTAATATGACCTTGGGCAAATGATTTATCTCTCTGGAGTTCAAATTCCTTCTCTAAAAATGGGCTAGATCACATCTAAGGCCCCTCTTTTCTTCATTGTGCTAAAATATACATAACATAAAATTGATCATTTAAACCATTTTAACTGTTTGGTTCAGTGGCATTAAGTATATTCGCATTGTTATGCACCTGTCACCATCCTCCATCTCCAAAACTTTTTCATTTTCCCAGACTGAAACTCCATACCCATTCAACAGTAACTTGCCAGCTCCTCTTCCCGCTGGCACCTGGATGGCAACCACCATTCTACTTTCTGTCTTTATGTTAAGGCCCCTCTTAATTCCGGTCTCCTTTAAGGTTCTCATCAGGTGAGTTGTAGTTTTGTGCAGAATGGGGAACGGAAGAAACGCGTGACTAACTGTTGATAAGTAGATGTCTTTTCACTAGATCAGATCCTGGCCAAACTTGTTAGAGTCCTGAGAGAAGTAGCTTGATAATCATGTGATACATCAGTTCTGAAAATCGGCTGGGAATTTTCCAAGGTTTGTGTCTCACTAAAAAGGCATAATAGCCAAATGCAGTGGGGGCACCTGCGTGGCTCAGTTAATTAAGTGTCTGACTCTTGATTTTTGTCTCAGGTCATGATACCAGGGTTGTGGTATTGAGCCCTGTGTTGGGCTCTGTGCTCAGTGGGGAGTTTGCTTGAGATTCTCCCTATCCGTCTACCCCTCCCCCACACACATGCGCATGCTTGCTCGCTCCCGAATGAATAAATCTTTTAAAAAATGCAATGTATAAATCTTAATTTGATCCTGTTTTTCAAAACCTCTCTGTAAAAAAAAAAAAACTGGAGGGAGGGGCAGTTGAGGAAATCTGAATAGTAGATGATATTGGGGAATACATTTTTAATTTTTTTATAGGTATACTGATAATATGGCAGTTATATAGGAGAATGACCTTATTCTTGGGAGATATGTGCTGAAGTATTTATAGGATAAAGTGGCTTGATCTAGGTGGTGGGTACAGGAATGTTTTTAATGCTATTATTTCAATTTTTCTATTGTTTGTAAGTTTTCATAATAAAAATTTGAGAAAAAAGGTTTGCCTCTCAAAGGCTGTCTTCCTGATTAGTCACCAGGAAGCTGTTTATAGTCTATGTTTATAATGAAACAGTACTTTAATAAAAATTCTCTATTATCCTGTGCTTTCAAAGGTACCCCTTTGAACCTCCTCAGATCCGATTTCTGACTCCGATCTATCATCCAAACATTGATTCTGCTGGAAGGATTTGTTTAGATGTCCTCAAATTGCCACCAAAAGTGAGTGAAGTGGTGGGTGAAGGGTGGACACCGCTTTCTGTGGTTCTCATCTATAAAACTTGAATTAGAGTATCACATTCTTAGTAATACAGAAGCAGCTGCCTGTCTGTCTGTGTATAGGGTGCCTGGAGACCATCCCTCAACATTGCAACTGTACTGACTTCTATTCAGCTGCTCATGTCCGAACCCAACCCTGATGACCCACTCATGGCCGACATAGTAAGTGTCCTCTTTGCCTCTGCAGCACACATCCTACTTTCTTCATACCTCTGACTTTTCATTTATGAGGATAGCTGTGGCAGCTGCCCCTTAACCACTGCAAATCATTTTTCTCACCATTGACTTGTCTTTGATTTTGTCTCAGTCCTCCGAATTTAAATATAATAAGCCGGTCTTCCTCAACAATGCCAGGCAGTGGACAGAGAAGTATGCAAAACAGAAACAGAAGGTATGATGATTATACAGTTCTGATTTTGCTACTCTTGTTAATCTGTTAAAAGTGTATTTATCTGTAAATGCATAAGTGGTTATTGACTTTGCCAAATCTGTACCGTACTCTAGAGCAGCTAATTGATCTTTTTCTCCTATTACAACTTTCTAAATAGTTATTCAACAAAATAGCCTAGTAGTTCAATCAACAATATATTTTTCTAATAGTTGTCATCTTTGACAACACTAGAGGGCAGGCAGCATCTGCTTAATTTTTTTTTATATTCTTGGAGGTAGCAAGAATAGATGAGAGGTGACTCCAATTCTTATTTTGAAGTTTTCTTTTTTAACACTGAGAAAGGACTATTGCAGGAATCAGGAAGGAGTGAGAGAAATAGGAGAGAGGGGAAAATTAACAATTCTTGTGGGACCATTCATTGAAGGGAGAAGGAAGATTTCCCCAATTTAAGTTGATAGAGCTTCCTCATTTAACAATACAAATTGTAGGAACACAAAGATTTGCATATTCTGGTTCTTGCTGAGTTAGAACGTCCTTCAGATTGAGTTAAGTAACAGTTATTTGTGAAAAGAAATAAAAATTTAAAACATACAAAAGATTAAGAAGGTGCATTTGAAGGGAATATCGTATACAAGAGGCAACAAAGAAGTACTTGGAAATAACATTACAGCACTTTATCATTCTCCATACTGGTTTCTAGTGTGAACCTTACATTTTACCTTATCTGCTCTTTCTCAGGCTGATGAAGGAGAGATGCCTGATGATCTGCCAGAGGCTGGTGACTCAGAAGTACGCAACACAACACAGAAAAGGAAAGCCAGGCAGCTGGGAGGCATAGAAAAGAAATTTCATTCTGATGTTTAGGGGTTTGTCCTGGTCATAGTTAATATATTCTTCGTTAAGATGGTCTAATCTGCCTACCTCTCTTGGATGTTTTTCTTTGTATTTGATGACATTATCATCTTTCGTGTCCTATAAAACAGACCTTGTATATTTATGTATTCTCCTCTACACCGATTCTCTGAGGCTAGTTTGTTTTACTTAGCTTGTATGTACGTAGTTTGAAACCTTTTAACCTGAAAAATAAATAGTCACTTAATGTTGAGTGTGTGTTTATCCTGAATGTGTGTCTGGGAGCAAACTGTCCAGAAAGCTATATAATAAGAATGTTAAAATATTTGGAATTGTTGTCTTTTATTTTGCCAACTTACCAACATCACTAGGGACGTTGAATGTTTGACGTAGGTGTAAAATCGCTGTTGGAAACAATTCAGTTACCACCAGGCTTTCAAGGATTCTAGGTTTTCAGAAGTCTTAACAGAATGTGGGAATAAGGTAATGTACCCTTCTGTTAATTCTTTTGCGGTTTTCACTTTTTGTGATTTACACAGCTGGTCAGAATTACCATGGTAATATTTATTGAACACCTGCTGTGTACCAAGTATTGTGTTCGTGTTTTAGAATATAACAGTGAAAAAATTGACATGAGATTAACTAAATAATCATACAAATTTAAATAAGGATTTTTGTAATCACTTTCTGTCCCTTGCTTCGTTTTATGGCAGGTACTACCCGGAACAGATAGGTGCCAAACTTGAATCCTCTACTCAAGATTTTATAATCTTAGACTTTATTATTCTGTTGAGACGACAGAGAAAATGGACTTGAGCAGAAATCAGTTGAAGTGGAAAGAGGCTGCCCATGCTGAGTGAAAGACCTTCTGAAGAATGTAGACACTGGAGTCCTAGGTAGAAAAATAATGACCGTAATGTCCCTGTCCATATCCCAGGGCACCAGTTTTATCCCACTGCAGTGATTTGATACCTAGGCTAGGCACTGCATGTAAGCACATCTCTGAAGAGGCAATGTCTACTCGCCCACCTATGAGTTATCTTGTATCCTCACTCAGCACAGCCTGCCACACAACACGTGTGGTATTGGACTCAAGGCAAATAAGACAGGCAGTGTGCATTTATATAATCCGTTAATGACACATGATGGCATAAACTGAAAATAGAAATTTCTTTTGTATCCCCCACTTCATCAACCTCCCACTTCTCTAGAATTCTTGAACCCATTTCTCAAAATTAGATCTCTTTAAAGCCCAGAAATGATTTTATTCCAGGCTTTTCTCCTGTATTCATGCATATTTAAAACAGATTTGGGGTTCCTAGATAACATTAGTATATCAGTTGGGATGCTTTCAGCTGTGAGTGAAATTCAACTCAGACTGGTGACAATACAAATGGGAAGTTCTAATGGAATAAATGGAAAGTCCAGGGGTAGGGTGAGCATCTAGATTGGTGTGTTCAGAGGCTCAATAACACCAAGATTTCAGTCTCTTTCCACCTGCCATCCAGAGTAAAACCTTTGTCTTCACTGTCTGCTCCTTAAACGTACTCCCTTTTCAGAGCGACTCCTAGCAGCAATCAGGGCTATGTACTTTCTAATTCACACCCAGCAAGCTACGGAGCAAGAAAGTTCCTATGATTGGACCACCCTGAAACCAGTCGCTGTGGTCAGGGAAATGCCATGTGCTGACTGATCAGGGTGAAGCCAGATGTGAAATGTGAGATGGACTTAGGGAATAGTTGTCGGAAAGGAGCCCTCCTATGGGACAAAACCCCTACACAACTGATCCATCACCAGGTCTGGTCAGTTTTACCAGCCACTTCTCCCTCCCTCTTCTAACACTAGTTCAAGCCATTCTTATCTCACTTGTACTATAGTCACCTTACCATGGCTCCTTGCCTCCAGTGTTGACCCCTGACAGTCCATGCTTCTCATAGCAGCAAGAATAATCTTTTGATGATGTCAAAGCCAGATTTTACTTCCCTCCCTAAAACCCTCCAAGTGGCTTCCTTTTGCAATTAGGAAAAAAAACAAACCCAGTCTCCTTCCCTGGGCCAGAAGATGCTGATCCAGCCCCTGCCTGCTTTATCCGTCCATGCTTATGGCATACCTCTATCCCTGTGCACTGTACTCCCGCCACATGAGCCACTTCCAATTTCTCGAACACAGCTAGCTCATTCCTTCTTCAGGGATTTCTACATCGTGCGTGATGGTCTCAGCTCAAATGTAGCTGCCCCAGAAAGCCCTTGTCCATCCCATCTAAAGGAGCACCTTGAGTCCCAGGCACTCTAGCCTATAGCCCATTACCCTTACTGACTTTATTCATGGCATTTGTACCTATCAGAAAATGTGTCCACTGTGTGTACATTGTCTGATTCCCAGTGCTGGGGATAATAGTGGCAACAAGACACTTTTCTCTCTTGCAAGAAAAACAGCCAAAAATGATTAGAAGTCATCTATCCATCTCTCTGACTTAATAAGTACAGAGAACAGAAATGAAAGAAAATGAGAATGAGAAAAGCCCAAATCCCTACCCCCAACCCAAGGAATGGTGGGAAAGGGCTAAAAGCATGGATACGGGGTCAAGGCAACCCCAGCCCAGCCCCAGCAGTGCTGCTTCCCAACTGTGTGCCCTCAGTATGCTAGTCAATCCTGTGCTTTGGGTTTCTCCCATAGAATGGGGGGATAATGACGGTAACCTAACTCATGAGGTTATTTTAAGGATTGACTAAGATAATGCACCTAAAGCACCCAGCACAGGGCCTGGCACAGTGCTGACGTTTACTGAGTGCTTAGCTGGGGACGGGATGGAGACAGACAGTGGTCCAACCACAGCTGGACCCCAAAAAGATGTTGTGCCCCTTGCCTGCTCGCCAATCTGCTCTGTTCCTAGGACAGGCAAGCTGAGCAAAGTTTCCCAGCTACAAACCCCTAATTAAAGAGGAGAGATGACATCCGTGACTGATCACATAAACATTGCAGATTCCAAGCTCCCCTCTCCTGCTGCCCCCACTCCCTCTCCCCACCTCTCCCCAAAAGCTATCTAAATAAGAACAGATTTTACCACCCACCTTGTGGGCAGTGTCTAAGCTAAGGCTGGGGACTAGCTATTTATCCTTCGGCTGCTGTGGGAATCGGCACACACAAATAAAGCTCCTTTTCCAGCCAAGTGTGTATTTTTCCATCAGCGTGTGGCCCCCCTGCCCAGGTTGTCTTGTTTAGGTTGGGGTGGCCTGAGGGAGGGAAGAACAGGGTGGGGGGTAGGGGGCTGTGGTTTCAGAACCTGCTCCCCAGGATGGTGGGCTGCAGGGCAGCGCGGAGTCCTACACAGGGCTGCCAGTGAAGCCCAGGAGAGGCTGGGCTAAGCCCGGGGTGATGGACACACATGCGGTATGCCCAGAATCAACACATTCCACTTTCTCCTTGCTTCTTGGCAAGTTGCCCCTGGCTCCTACCGTGGCTCCCAGCGAGCGCCCATCCTTCCCTCCAACTCTCAGTTTCCATCAAGGATGACAGGTTACCCAGTGTCTCTCCCACCCACCCCCACCTCCCACCCTCGCTCCAGGATTTCTCCCTTTCATGAGCTTCCCCTGCTTGCCTTTCCCCCCGATCCCACAATCCCACTAGACTATGTCCCCTTCCTTCCATGATCTGCATCCTTTAACCAGGGTCTTGCAATTCTGCTTCAAAAAAAAAAAAAAGGCCTGCTGAGGGGTCTTTCTCCCAAACCTCCCATCAGAGACAACTTCCTTTTGGGGGGTGGTGGTGAGTTGTTATTTATTTGCTAGGTTCTCTCCAGACCTGGGAATTATGTCTGGGGAACTGCCCAAACAGGGTCAGGTGGTGATGTGGTTCCTTCTGGGGAAATGTCTAGGTTTCCCTCCCCCGATGGCCCATGACCTCCAAGGTGTCTCCTAGTGCTGATATCTGGCAGTTCTGTGATTCTCAAACTGCCTGTGGGATCCAAGGCCAGAGCCTGGTGGGGTCAGGCTCAGTGATGAAATAAATCAGTTGGTCTCAGCTACCTTCTCACCTGCCCTTTCCATTCTTGCCCCTCCTCTAGCACTCTCTTGCCCTGAATTACCCCCTGGGGCCTTCCCCCCCCACCCAATATCCCCCACCTGACAGTCTCATAATCCTCCTTGCTTCCTTATTCCTGTTCTATAACTGCCCTCTCCACCCTAACAGTTGGTAAGAGGTCAATGGGTTTACTCCTGGGCCATGGGGAGGGGGTGATCAGAAAGGAGGGGTGTCCAAGAAACCTATTTACAAGTGACAGACTCTAACAAACTCACATGAGCAAACAAAAGTCCTTGTTTCACAAACTGAGAAGTCCCAATGTACTGTCAGACAAGTCTTCAGAAGGACTTGAGATATGAGCCCATCCTTGGACCAATGACTGTGGCCAGGGAATAGAATAAACTGAGAAGACTGCCTCACATCCCACCTCTGGAACCTAGAGCAGAGTCACACCCTGTCAACCCCCTCCCCCCGAACCACAGACACGAAGGAGCAGTGGGGACAGCTGCCACTAGAAAAGCCAAACTGGTGCCCCCGGAGGAAGGGAAGCAGTGACTGGGCAGCCTGAAGCCACAGATGCCCCGGGCAGAGACCTAAGCTGAAGGAGTAAGGAACTATGATGGTGGCATTTCAACCACTGTGCTAGCCAAGGGAGGAGCTGTCACGGAGAAGGGGGTCAGGGAACTTGATGGCCCTTCAAATCTCACCACAGAAATAGCTGCCCACTCTGCCTTCTTAGAAAGAGAAAGGACATGCCCGAAGGGCCTGACACAGAGCTACTGAATGGAGTGCCAGTTCCCAGGAACACAAATGTAGTGCAGACAAGAAGCTATCTGTTGTTCTGTGTTATTTGCATCTTCTAGCCAGAGGTCCCCGATAGGCTGGGAAACCGAATTTTTATTAATTTCTTAATTGTTTTCCCCCAGCAGAAATTAATTGAGCACCTTTTTGTGCACGGCCCCATGGAAAGGACTGAGGACACAGCAGAGGTTAGACACCAACACGGCCCCTGATCCCGCGGAACCTTCCGGCCATGCCCGCTGTCCACTCTGAGAGAAGGAGCCCACAGCCTTGCTGCGGGGGCAGCTCTGAGCCCCGCCTTTTGTCCGATGGGATCCCATAAACGTACCCATTCATGCGCTACAATTTAGTGGCCTGGCGCAGGTACCAGGCCTGAGTGGTCAGTCCATTAGTTGTCCACTGACCTAGGATTTGACCTAGTGTAGGCAAAGAAGCTTGGCTCGTCAGGGTCTCCCTCAGTCTCCAGGAAACACCAAAAGAAAGCAAGGCAATTAGCCAGGAACGGGAGCGGAAAGGATGCGTAGAGAGGGGCTTGAGGAAGGACAGGGGTCATCGTGAGGCCCACGGAAGCCGACGTTATGAACAAACGTAGACTATGAGTCAAAAGAAGCAATGGGGTAAAGGAAAGACACTATTACCTAAAACTCTTGTTTAAAAACAAAACCAAAACCAAAAGAAGTCAGCCCCTCTGCAATTGCGGCTCACTCCCAGCAGCCGCACGATGCCGGCCCGATCCCGGTCTCACGGGGGTTCATCTCGGCCCCTCCGAGACACCAGCCTGGCCCCATCGAGCCTGCCCTCCTGTCTGCCAGACCCGCTGCCCGCTCGGCGCCCCGCGCGCCCGACCGTCCGGGGCGCACCCAGGCCGCGGCTTCGTTGCTGCTGGCGCCCACGTGCGGGCACACGGGGGAACTTCCCCCGCGGCCCACGACGCCCCGCGTCCAGCACCGGGTCCGGGAGG
>LNAC01000043.1:4259174-4312098 GCA_002007465.1 Ailurus styani
CGCGGCCGGAGCGGTGAGGACACGCGCGTCCCGGAGTGCCACACGCCCCCGGAGTCCCCGCGCGCCCGCCCAGCGCGCACTGCCGCCCACGCGTGCGTGCGGCTCCACGGCTTCGGGAACAAGATCTCGAACTCTCTTTTGACCCGGCAATTCCACGTATGGGACTGTGTCTTACAGATACACCCGTACGTGTGCAAAATGACATACATCCGATGTCACTTGCTGCAGTGCATTTGTAGAAGCAAAAGATTAAGCAAACCACATTTCCACGGGAAGGGAGGGGGAATAAAATTTAGGATACGTCTGTATAAAGAGATGTAAGATACTGTAAAAAAAAAATGAAAAAGCATTCTGATAAGGAAAGATCTCTGAGTTCTGTTAATAGGTGAAAAAATTCAGCAGAAGCAGAATTATGGTATTGCTACCTCGGGCAGAAAGGAGAAAAATACATATGCATTTTGTTTGTATATGCATGAGGAAAGTCTGGAAGGATATATAAGAAACTTCTAACAGTGATGACCAGCGAGGGTGTGGGAAATGGGCAAATGGGGACTGTTAAACAGATGTATTTTATTTGAACCATGTGAGTGTATTACTTATTCAAAAATTAAGGTTATAAAAAGCCTTGTTAAGTGAAAAGGGGGTGAGGGGGAGCAGTGGACTGTGGTGAGAAGCGGATAGATACCCAAGCAGGCCTATAGAGGGCAGCTTTGCTTGCTACTGGTGGGTTCCAGGCTGTCTGGCCCCAAACTCCCACTGGCTGGATCTCAGAACTGCCTCGGATCCTGAATGGCCCTCCCATTTCAGCCATGCTGGTCTTAGATTTACTGAGATTCTGCCTCCCTTCCTGCTCCCCACAGACCCTCTTAGGGAACATGCACTTACTTGAGTTAGCCCCTGTGTCTCTGTCTCTCAGTCCAGTCTAGCTGGAACAGCAAGACAGCCTTCTGGCACCTGGGCCACAAGGAGGGGTGGGTTTGGAATTCTATCTGCAGTAAGAGTGGAAGAAGGTGCTCCTGAAGGCACCGTCTGGCCTCTCAGAAGGAAGTCGGGCACTAGGTCAATAAGGCCCTGACTGGGGCTCACATCTCCTTCCCACGACTGTGGGATTTCACTGAACCCAACCTCATTCCCTTACCTCTAGAAGGGGCCTGCCTGCTTGTCTCGGGGTCATCATCCCACTCTTGGTCAAGGCTTCGGGCAGAAGATTTTCAACTGAGAGTGGGTGAAGAAGGTTGCCCAAGTAGAGGAAAGGAAGCTGATGGATTCTTCGGGATTCACAGAATCAGGAAACTCCAGGAATAGGCTTTGGGTCTGAGACGATGCTCGGGGGCTGGAAACAGGAAGTCCACTGTGTTGCCTGCTTTCTCTAGATTATTTTCCACCTAACCCAGTGCCCAGCCCCCAAAGGCCACTTAAACACGGGTGAGCCAAATTGATTCTGATCCCTCTAAACTTCAAACTTGAGCCTCCTTGGCTGTACCCCGGATGCCCCAGAACTCAGGGGACAGGGTGAGGAAGAGCCTTGACTCTCTGATCACTCCTCTCTCAAGGCAGCCCCACCTCTGGCTGCGACCCCGCAGAGCTACCGGCGGCAGCAGAGAAGAGTTGAGGGACACACGTGATACTTCACTGGTGTTTTATTATACATAAGAATCCAAATATTTACATCTCGACAATTCTTACACTTCACACAGCTGGAGAGGGCATGGGCAGGGAACCCAGAAGTGGCATAAGGGATACTGGGTGGGTGGGAGAACTAGCTACACCAGAGCAGAGGTAGTTATAGGAGATGGTGCTAGGAAGGATCAAGGATTCTAGCTATTTCCCATCATCCTCACTTATTCAGGCCCTACCGATTGTTGGCAACTCTTCCTCCTTCCCCCTCCCTCAATCCTTGAGCCTTTTATTCTTCCTGGAAAAGGAAAGTTGGGAAGGAGGTTGAGGAGCAAGAAGCGGGGAGAAGAAAGCAAAGAGAAGGCCCAACCAGAGGCTCTGTTAATCCATAGTTTTCAAATCTCAGCACTGCATTAAGGAGTTTTCCTCTTGATGTGTACGGAGGTGCTTTAAAAACCACGGTCGACTATAGAAAGTTCTCTTCCACAAGTTGGTCTGAGAGGAGACTGTGGATGGCACTGTTTGCCAAGGCACAACACACGGAGGCCAGGGGAGGGCAACCCAGGTCAGCAGTTCCCAACATTTCTACCACCACAGCCCTTTGGAGGGATTCATCCCCATGGACACCATTTTGGAAGATCTCACATGCATTGAGTTATTTGGTTTTTGATTTTGTGTTTCATCAAAGACATATAAAACCTTTATAGTCTTCTACCGATTATAATGGAGATAACCAAAAGAGTGACGTACTGACTTGCTAGAAAGTCCGTCAGAAACAAAGAAACTATTTCACCACCTTATTCTGGGTAAATGTACAGCATCGACTAGGCTTTTTGAATAATGAAAATAGTTCATGGTGAACACCTCTACTCCCCTCCCCCACACCTCTCCTCTGTCCAGAAGGGCCAGACTTGGCAAATGCCCAGATCTTCGGAAGTAAATGATAAGATGACGGGGGTGCTACCCTAGAGCTTGCAGCCAAAAATCACTGGCGCCGTTTTCACAGAAGAGGCCACCTGCAGGGGACTGTTCCCATGATTCCTAAACCTCCAACACGTGGCCACTTAACTCCACATTCCACTCAACACTGGCTCCCTGGCTCCAAGGAGGAAAGTGATCACATGGGATAGGGGTAGCTGTGAGGAAGGGCCCGAGTGACTTCCTAGAAGTCAAAGTTCCCAAAAATCTCACCAACTTTGTCATCCCTGGGGCACCTCTAAGAACTTTCCACATAATAGTCACTAACTCCCTGAACCCAAAGTAGAGCAAATTCCTTCCATGAAAGGCTCTTGATCAGCTCTAGCAAATAGGGAGACCAGGGGTTCTCAACCAATTGCTGAATGAATTTCCCATCATCTAGTGAGTGCCTACTCTGAAGTTAACCCTGTGTGAGGACCCACAGGGTGGATGGGAGATCACAAGGCCATCACATTTAGCTTCAGAGTCTGTAAGAGTTCCGGCAACTTAGCTGGTCAAATGAGATTTAGAAACACACCAAGTTCCACTCACGATCTCCACCTCATCCCTCCACCCCAGCCTAGGCAGCCTCGGGCACTTGTGTCAGAATTTCCACTGGGCACTGGGGACAGTGGGGAGATAGAAGAGAAGCTAAACTGCAGGCTAGGAAGGACCTTCTCAGAGTTGTCTTAATAGTAGAGCCACTTTTCTGAGCCTTGGATTCCCTTTTTATGTTTTCAAGAATGTTCTAGCTCTCACCTCCTCATCCTGAGATCGAATGCATGTGAGTTTGGGGTAGGGAGCGCCAGAATGCTCGGAGGCACTTGGTAAACCATAAGGTAGGAAGATTATGACGGGAGGGGCAGAAACATCATGCTTCTTTGGGGCATCCAGGGATCCCAGATTCTTATAATGCTTCCTACAAAACAACACATACAATGCAAATATCCCTCCAGTTTGCTGGCCAGGGGCCCCCTGTCCCACAGAGAAGGCAGAACCTGGGATGCAAAGAAAGAACCAGGCTTGTGGCAGGAGTTGGCAAGAGGCTTATGGTGGAGAACCACTGGAAGGCAACTCAGAGCCAGAAGGAAGCCAAGCAGCCATAGGCTTCCCTGCGTGTACCCTGCCAGGATCTGGGGACACTGTCTCTTACTGAGGGCAGAAGTGGCATTGGTGGTTGGGGTTGGGGAAGAAGTGGGACCCCGTGCAGGGTCCCTCTTCCCCTGCCCCAGTGCGGGGGGCCGAGGCTGGAACCACAAAGGCAGCCTCTTCCCCATCCTTCCCAGGGCAGAGCGAGAGGGATGGGAGAGTAGGGTGTGGAGAGTCTTCTCTGGTTGCTGGAATCATCAACTTT
Source organism: Ailurus styani (assembly GCA_002007465.1). Taxonomy (NCBI): domain Eukaryota; kingdom Metazoa; phylum Chordata; class Mammalia; order Carnivora; family Ailuridae; genus Ailurus; species Ailurus styani. Next base: position 4,263,103 of record LNAC01000043.1, read on the forward strand.
ACTGCAGGTGGAACTCCTACGGCAAGGGTTCTCTAGGATCTGTGGCACCTTGTGATGTCACTGGGTAACCCAGGTGGTGTGGAGGTGAGGCCCTGAGAGACAGCAGTGGTACATTCTGCGAGATGTTAACAGCCCATGAAAACCAACCAAACAAAAATCTGTTGTCCAATAGTTTGGGGAAGTGGGTTCGACAAAGTTCAACAGACTTTACTGCTGTGGGAACCCTGGCAGCCGCTCCCATACTAATACGCACTGTGAATCTCTTAAGAAAGAGACAGAATGTGTCGTATCTTCTAAAACTGATTTTAACAGAATCTTTTGGCATGGCATATCTTAAGAGTACCAGGATACAGAACACATTTTGTGTCCAATCCGCAAGTCAAAGGGCAGATGCCCGGATGCCTTTGGCGGTCCCCTAGTAGGTCTTTCCCTGTGAGATCCCTCTGCCCATTGGACCCTGATCCTTGACCTGCTCAGCCCCCAACCCCAGCCACTGTTTTGTGCTTCCCTCATCCCTCATTTCCCTTAGGCGGACAGATGTCCAGATCTCCGGTCCACAGCTTCAGATGTGACAGGGAAGAGGCCCAGAGTAAGGCCAGGGGAGGAACCCAGGCCAAGAAGCACACCCTGGTGATGGCCATGGGAGAGAGGAGACCAGTGGAGCCCAGGGCCCGGGGACTGGGCCATCCTGCTGTGGATCACGCTGTGGAGTTTTGGTTGAATTTATTTTACAAGCAGCCATCATTCGTGGAGTGGGAGGAGAGGAGAGGGCAGACGTGGGAAGAAAAGAGTGAGAAGGGACATTTATAAGTGTGAGGCAAAGGCGGAGGCAGAGGGCTGGAAGGCCCTGCCCACTGACAGGCCCCTGCCTGCTGACATGGCTCCCTCTGCCCTAAGCAGCAGTTCTCCATCCATGGAGGGTGGTGGGTTCCCAAAGTGGGTTCCCTCTGGCTCTACAAAACAGCTGCCCTCCAACCTGGGGGCCCCCGGCTGCTGACAGGAGATGAGGGTCACTGAGGGGAAGCCATAGGTCTCCAGCCCTGGGGGCCGCCCAGCCTCAGACGCTTCCAGGATGAGATCCACATCAGAGAAGGCCACTAGGGCCTGGGTAGAATCGCAGGAGCTCTTCTCCAGCTCGCTGGCGGCGGCAAAGGCCAGGGGCCCTGGGGTCCCCGTGCAGGGCCAGAGCCGCCGCAGGTCATCCCGGAAATGGGGGTTGAAGAGCAGGTAGAGCAGCGGGTTGAGGCAGGCAGGCAGGGGTAGTACGACCAGGAGGACAGACTTGACGGCCTCCGGGGTGACGGGGAAGAGGCCTAGCATGGAGGCGAAGCTGAGGAAGGCCACAGGGCAGTAGAGGAGCCCGTCGGCAAAGATGAGCCAGGCCACGTGCCTCACCATGGCGCAGTCCCACACAGCCTCGAAGCCGCCCCGCGGCAGGCCGCAGTAGAGTCTGATGTAGGCAGCGGCCACCACCAGGAAGCACAAGGAGTTGAGCATCACCAGCGCCACCGCGAAGCCCAGTGCCGCCGGGCGGCCCTCGGGTGGGGCGTAGGGCAGGCAGAGCGGGGACGCCCCGTATTCTCCCACCGAGGCGAGGGGCAGGGCGGCAGCCAGGCCGGCCAGCAGCAGGCAGCCCAGGGCCCCCGCTCGGACACTGCCCAGGGAGGGGGCCTTCCCGTAGGCCCGGACGCAGGAGACGGAGACGCTGCACTGCACGGCGGCCAGGGTGAGCAGCAGCACAGACGCCTCGGACCCCAGGACGGCCAGGAAGCCTGTGGCCTGGCAGCCCAGCCCCATCTCCCAGCGGGCTCCATACTGGGCGAACTGGCCAAAGGTCAGCGCGTCGACAGAGGCCAGGAGGCCCCAGGATATGCCAGTCAGGGCGTTGGCGCCTGCGATCGCACCCACCACAAACTTGACCGGGGGCAGGGGCCCGGGCCCGCCGGCAAAGACGCTCAGCAGCACCAGCCCGTTACAGAGCACGGAGAGCAGCACAATGGCCCACACAGCCAGCCGGATGCCCCAGCTCTCGAACAGGTGCTCGCAGGGCTTGAAGGGGCCTGTGGGAGAGAGGATCAGACATCACCCTTGGGGCCTGGGGATGAGGCCGGGGAGGCTGACATAGCCTCTGTCCCCAGAGAACTCCTGGGCTGACAGAGGCCGACCTGGTCTCTGAGGACTGTCGGGTGGGGAGGAATGGGGGGGGAGGGACAGTGGGGACAAGACAGTGGGCGTCTTCACTCATTGCATCAAAGGGAAAGAGAATTCTCTTTCTTTTCAGCAAGATTCAGCTGAGACTCTATAGATTTTCTCAGCTGTAAGGGCTGGACAGTCCTACACGGAGTTGCAGCTCTTCTTCCAAGGAGCCGCAAATGCAGTGAACATTCACCCAATACATGTAGAAATAGAGACACGTAATAAACAAATTTGTACATAAAGTACAAATTAATACAGTGCAAACCCAGGCACTGAGGAAACGCTCAGCAAAGCAGTCTTTCCAAAGCGGCGGCATGTCGGAGAGAGGAAGGGGCGAGACGGCATAAAGGAGTAAGCCGTGAAGGAGGGAGCATCCGAACCGGGGTACAGCTGAGCTGGGGACCCAGAAGTGAGAGCGGCTGCCTGGAGAGTGACCAGTCTGCGTCCCAGGGCTCTGCTTCTCCCAGTGAGGGCCCAGGAGTCCACTAAGGACCCCGCCGTGGGTGAGGTATTGTACCTGGCTGGCTCTCCCTTGCTCTGTGGTGGGGAGAGAGACCGCAGTTGGTACTCACAGAGTCAATCAGCATTTGGGAAGAAAAGCATAATAACTAAATGAAAATATGGATGACTCTGGGTTTTTCCAACCTGGTTTTGCACAAATGGTTGTGATCTTGGTGTTTTCCATCTCTCGCCTCAGGTTCTGTCCTTAAATCACCCTGTAACTTTGGACATGTTATGTCTTCATTTCTTTTGGCTTCAGACTCCTGTTCTGCAATGTATTTCTAGTAGCTTGGGAATTTGAGAGGCTTTTGTGGGAACTATTTTTTAAACATATTTTTTCTGACTACCATATAATAGATGGTCATTGTAGAACGTTTGGAAAATATAACATGGAAAAATTAAAACTGCTTATCATCCCACCTCTCCAAAAGAACTCATCGTTTTGGTATGTCTCCTTCCATTTTTTAAAAAATACATACATACATATACATTTGAAAACTAAATTGGGATTTTCCATATGTGGGTTTTCATTCTCTTTCTTGAGTTAAAATTTTATCATGCACACTTTCCTAAACCTTTACCTTCCTCCAAAGCATGTTTCCCATGGCCGCGCAGTAAATACTTGCCCATGTGGATTACCATAATTTATCTGACCATTTGTAAGATCTATTTTTAAAGCAAGTTCAAGCTGGACTTTGCCTTTTGGAGCCTCCTCTTTTACCTCATCACTACTGATTACTGGTTTTCAGAGGTGAAATTTCTGTGGCAGTGTGAAGAAGCCTGTGGGTTTCCAAGTCAGGAAGAAAACACCACCTGTTTCCTCCAGACTGCGTTGGTGTTCTTGCTGCGGGCTGACACTAGAGGGCGTGCTGTAGCCACCGAGCGCTGAGAGCAGGTGCTGGCAGTCAGCAAGCACTACTTTAGCTCAGAGAGAGCAAGAGAGGTGGCCAAGGGGCGCGAACCAAAGAGAGATGTAAACCTGGAAAATGGAGGGGAGATGAAATAGAGAAGCACACTGTTCATGGCTTTCTGTTCTTTCTGAACAGTTCCTGTCCTGGCTTAAGCAATGTGCTACTGCCTTCTGGGGGTGGCCTGCAAGCACTTTATACCCAGAGGGAAGGGGCATCTTCACTCATTGCATCAAATGGAAAGAGAATTCTCCTTCTTTCTTTTCAGCAAGATTCAGGTGAGACTCTACAGGAGATTTTCTCAGCTGTAAGGGCTGGACAGTCCTATATGGAGTTATCCAGGGGGTACCGTGGAGGTTTTCCGCCCTGGAGAGTTTTAAGAGAGCAGAGAGGGATGAAGAAGGTGACCTTTCAGAGGCCCATCTGGCTCTAGGATTCTGCGAGTCAGACCGAGGGAGTGCTCAGAAGCAGCGCCACACACCACCCTGAACAATGGGGTCAAGACATTCTTTCCTGCTTCTCTCTTCAGTGAGAGACACTTTCTCCTGCATGTTTAACTTCTCATAGGCTTGTTTGTGAAGGTTGCTTTGACTTCCTTCTCCCCGCTGTCACTCCCTCCCCCACTGCTGTTCCAAATGGCCACCCGAGGGAAGAACTCCAGCTCCTTCCCCAGGAATCACCAGAAGAGGCTGTCTTCCCCTCAGAATGTTGGCTCTTAGGCAGAGAAGGCGCCGGAAGCATGGTCTCGAACATGCCAGGCTGAACTGGCATCTCATCTAAATACTTGGGTACTCCTTCCCCAGTCCTGCCCCCACCCCCACGCCAAGGCAGCCATCTCACCTGGAATGGGGCTACACTGGACGCTGGGGTGTGGCTTTGTGTCCTCCATCTCCAGCTGGAGCTCGTCCAGATCCAGGTCATCTGAGAGGTGAGATCAGAAAGTGGCTTGGGCCCAGGTCTTGGTGACAGTCAAGTTCCACCTTTCTCCAAATGTCCACCTCTTTAAACTGTCATCCCCAACTGAGTCTGCTTGGCACAGGTCATCCCCACAGCCCTGCACATCTGTTCTACTCTTGGGTGAAAACAGTCAGTTCCTATGATCCACACGTGGATTATTTGCATTGTCTGTTCTTTTCGGCAAACTTCCATCTGAGACTTGCTCGTCTCGTCCTATAACTAAGCCTGCTGAGTCCCCTCCAATCAGTCTAGTTACCATGCGTGCTGCTTCGAGTTAGCGGGGAGGCTCCCTTAATAATGGGAGCTGGTGATCGAACGGTTTTCCACACTGGCCAGTCCCTTCCCCCTGCCCCCACTGTGATTCCCTGTCCAGTTGTGAGCACCATGCACTAGAAAGAACATCTTCTTTTTATTATTTTTTATATTTTTAGAGAAGGAGAGAGCCCAAGCGGGGGGTTGAGGGGCCAAGGGACAGGGGGAGAGAGAGAATCTTAAGCAGGCTCCATGCCCTGCATGGAGCCCGAAGCGGGGCTTGATCCCATGACCCTGAGATCACTACCTGAGCTGAAATCAAGAGTCAGACACCTAATCAACTGAGCCACCCGGGCACCCCAGGAAGGACATCTTAAGACAGAGCAGCGAGCTGGACTGTATTCAGAGGAGGTGAACCAGGGATAGTGAGCAAGTAGAAGCCACACACTTGAGAAATGGTCAAAGCCACTGGGGGATTGCTTAGGCAAGGCAAGAGTAAGTGGGAAAAGCGTGGCCATCCTCCAGGAGCTGAAGTCCCATCAGGCATAAGGGAACTGTGTTCCTACATGCTGTGGTGGAGCAGAGGGTAGAATCAGGAGGGGTTGTAGAAGGAGGCAAAGCAGCAATTCAAATGGAGAAGCTTTCTTCTCACTAACACAAACAAGTTCCCACACTCAGAGCTGACGGACAGAGAGGTGGGCCGAAGATTCCCGGGAGCCGCAGACCATGCCTGCCATCCGCTGGGCTTCAGGCAGAGGAACCCAGGGGTGAGGACGACATGGTCCTGCTCTCAGGGAGTTTATGGAGACAGAAGAGGATCAGGCGCTCGTGGCCGTGTGCGCTGTGTCAACTAACAGATCTGTGTAACAGCGAGGGCTCAGAGTCTGAGCTCCTGCTCTGTGCCGGCTCCACGCAGCGAGTCGTCGTCTTCATGGTCTCATTAACCTTCCCGGCAGCGCACGACACAGGTGTCCTTTGACCCCATTTGACAGATGAGGACACTGAGGCTCAGGGAAGTGAAGCGGCTTGCCCCAGGTCTCCTGACTGGTGTGCGACAGGACGGAAGTCCAGCCCGGGTCTGGCTGACTACAGAGCCCCGGTATTTAACTGTTGTGATTTCCTGATTTTGGGGGGAAGAGGGGGCTTGAGGGGATGAGGGGGCAGCTTGACAGATGCAGGAGCTGGGCATAATTTGTCACCAGAAGTGCTGGAGCAGAATGTCCCAGATTCGAGAAAGGACACTTCTATGCTGGGTGAGAGGCGGGACTAGATCATCTTTACCTGATCTTTCCCATTCTAAGTCTAGACCCTGCCGTTCCTTAGCCTGAGAAAATAGCATTAGAAAGATAAATCCATTGTTAAAGAAACTCTGTAACTTGTTTGAATCAAGTGCGGTTTTTTTTTTCTCCTCTTAGTCACTGCTGCGATGTTCCTTAAACCAGAGCCTATGAACTCCCAGGGTGTTAGGGATACCTTAGGGGTCCATAAATTCTACAAGAATTTTGAAATGATCATCTTAAACATCTTATCACTTATAAAGACAAAACCGCTTGTTTGCAGCAATGATTCATCATCGAAAGGCTCTTTTTTAAGAATAACACTTCAGTTTCTCTAGTGAGACCGGGCAAGGTGTCTGCGGCCCTAAGTGGTACCAGAGACTTGGTTCTCTTCAGAAGGACGCCTGTGCGTTACCGGGCTTCAGAGACAGTGCCCTGTGGCTCGTCCTCCACCACACGCTAAGGAGAGGTGACTCTGTGTCAGGCTTGTCCCCATCTTTGACTCATGTGGTTTGCTTCCTTCCTCCCCACTTAAAGGGTAAACACCTTCAGTTGGGCATTTTCCCAGGAGGCAGGAAGGCTCTGCGGAGCTGCCCTTGGCCCAGACACCATCAGGGCGGGCAGGAGGCCGAGGTGTGCCCACAGAGTGCTGGCATTTCCTCTCCTCTCTACCTTTCATTCCCTGCCCACCCTGGCTCCCCAGAATGAAGCTCAGCAATTCTTTGAAATCAGAATGCATGAATGAAACGCAAAGGGTGAAGCCCGCGGACTCCATCTGAGGCTGGGAAAGTCACAGCCAAGGTGTTAAGTAACCACTCTTCAAACGAGGAGGAAATCAAATCTGGCTGCAGCCGAAGCTCCTGGCTTTCTTCCTCAAGGCTTATTAGCTCCCACAGGAAGTGGGGGGCCCTGCCCTAGCTCCCGTTACCGGCGGCAGGCAGCCCACGACTCTGACGCCCTGTGGCTCTCCAAGACCTAAGCCTGGTGGAAAGTTTCACCTTGAGGAAGGAAAGTTTCCATTCCTCCTTCCAGCCCCCTGAGGGAGTGTACAGCAGACAGACATCCGGGAATGTCCCCCGGGGACAGCTGTCTGCCAGCCCAGAGCCAGCCTGCCCGCTGGGCTCTTCATGTGGTCCTCACGCCCTCCCCGGGGAGGGGTCTGGGAGCGAGACCCCAGAGACCCCCTAACTGCTTGCACAACACTGGCCTCCATAAGCTGTGTTCTGGACTACACAACACGCCTTCCCTCCTCGTGGCACACGGGGAGGTCTCTCCCACCCCCCACCCACTGTTCCCAGTGGTAAGAGAATGGCCTTCTATGGCCATTCACAGGCCTCTATGGCCTGTGAGATATGTAATATCGTTCTCATTCTACAGACCAAAAACCCCAGAAAAACAAGGCTCAGTAAGGTTAAATAGCTTGCCCCAGGCAACACAACTGGTAAACGGTGTCACTGGGTTTAGAACACAGGTCTACACCACCGTAAGATGTTTTTCGTGCATGTTTCATTTTGGTTTTTCTGTTTACCTTCTCCATGGACACATTGTGGAGAGGGGGTTAGAGACTGAAAACAAAATCCAAATACCAGGGGCCCTTTTTTGCTTCCTCCTGATGCTACCTGTGTTCTGTCACATGGGGTGAAGGTGAGGGGGAGGGAAGCCCTCCTTGCTGCCCTTTATCTAAGACACCAGTGGCAGACAATCCCTTAGAGCCCCCTCAGCTGCCTACTTCCATCCTTCCTTCCTTTTACCCCAAGTGTCCTACAAAGAGACCCGTGTGGCCCAAGACTCACGTGGCCCTTCTCAGCAAGGTCTTCTTGCAGCTAGTGGCCTCTGAGGGGCAGGATGACTGGAATAGTGATAAGCCCCACGCTGTTCGACTTGGCTCCAGGACATATAGTGAGGGGACTTTTTTTAAGGAGGTTTAATTTAAGTGATTTAATTCAATGCTGCTTGGCTCAGGTTGATTAGAAAGCGGTTGTCCTCTCTGAGAATGCCCTGAAATCGCAGGGCCCATGTAGCCAGGAGGCAGCCACGAAGAAGGAATGTGGGAACCACGGGGGCAAGGGTGTTCTGTACGATGCAGCTCGGGAAGCACCTTGGGAGCCAAGAATGGCGTGGCAAGTATGGAAACATTACTATGGTCCTTGTCACCCTCATTGTCTTCTCCCCAAGCACCTCTGGGCTACGTTCTTGGAGAGACAAGGTGAAAAAGAGGTCACCTCCCAGGTCACCCTTGGAGTTTCCCTCCAGAACCCTGCCAGAACCCCTCTCAGGGTCCCCCAGGCCTCCTCCCTAACTTCCTCTCCACAACCACCTGCCGCCCTACCCAGGACCCCCATCACTCACAGTGGTTCTCAGCTTGTCCAGCAAGAAGGCCCGGGGGTCTCTTCGGAGCCTCCTCCTCCTCAAGGTGAAAGTCCTCAGCCTCCCACTGCCCAGAGGCCTTGAAGAAGCTGGCACAGACGCCATAGGCACAGCACTGGTAGGCATAGGGGACCTCCAGGATCCTGGGGGCCGAGGGGGCACAGGGGTAAAATGAGCTGTCTGAGGAATGGTTAGGCGGCCAACCCAGAGACCTGGCACTCAGCACCGGCCTTTCAACCCCAAAGAGCCCCGGTGATGGTGCAGGTGGCCCCCTGGGCTTTCTATGTACGGATCCTACAGCCCGGCTCCTGCCTCTGAAGGGCTCGAGCATCTGCCAATCTTTTCCTCACTCATACTGAGAATGAGATGGGAAGATAAACTTTCCATGGTTTATGGAGTCCCCTCCGTAGGCTCAGAGCGGGGAGCAGCTCCCCCAAGATCACACAGCACTCCGGTGCTCTGCTCCCCTCCCAGCCAGCAACTCTTCTTTTTAGATTTCAGGAGACGGGGATTCTCCTGGTGACTCTTGCTTCACCCTTGCCCTCAGGAAGACCCACGCCCTGTGCCCCGGCCCCAGACCTGGGCACAGCAGAGCTGAATCTGGCGCCCTCTGAGGACGAGGGCAGATGCCTCCGGGCAGCTCATTAGCTGGCAGCAGAGGCGGCCCGGGCCACACAGGCTGCGCGGCCGCTGCAGGCAGAAGGCCTGGATGTCATTAGCATTGGGGACCGGCCGGGAGGCTTGTTTTCCACTCCTCGGTGCCCTGGGCTCGGCCCTGACCGCAGGGGCCCAAACACTGCTCAAGTGAGGACAGGCAGTCTGCGTGCCTGAAGGGGATACGGAGCAAGGGGGTCCAGGGGGCCTGTACATCATCTTCCTCCTGTGGCTCACAGGAGGTCTCAGTGTCCTCTGGGGCTGCTGCTTAGGACAGAAAGAAATGCTGTGAATGAGATGAGGAGGAAGGGGAGGCGCGAGCCCTTCCCACTGAGTAGTGTCCAAACCCTACGCCTCTGGGCCATCAGGTTTTTCTCAAGGCGAAGCCCTTATGGCTTTCCTCTCTCTGTGCCTCCCTGGCCTCCCAGCTACTCTGGGGCAAACCTATCTGGGGGTGGGGAAAAGCCAGGCCCTCACCTCAGTTTCGGGAAACTGTCCTTGGAGAAGGCCTGGGAGAGAGCCGGGTTCCCTTTGAGCTTCAGATGCATCAGGCTGCCAAGTCCGGCCAGGGGCAGTGTGGTCAGCTGGTTGTCCGTCAGGTCCCTAGGACAGTGCACGGTCAAGGTTACTGGCAGTCAGTGCGAGTGCTGAGGGGGCAGGGCTGTGCCGAGGGTGTGACCGGGTGCCCGGGATAGAAGCAAGAGAGGAGCAGAGGACAGAAGATGAGCACAGAGAGACGAGGGCACGGAATGCTGGGCCAGGAGGGTGGTCAAGGGTTGCTAGAGGCACCACCCATAACTCATCCATTCATTCGTTCATTCATTCATTCATTCATCAAATACTGGGGGCCAACTATATACCAGGGATTGCTCTAAGGTAATGTCAAGCCATCCCAATTCATAGGTCACAGAGTTCCTTAACCACAGCTCCTAAGACCAGGTCCCAGTCCCATCCGAGGGTCCCTGTCCGCCCCACTAGGGCATCTGCCTGTACTTGCTTGCCCCTATTCCTCTGCTTTTCTGACGACACGAGAGACCAGAGTCGGGGATTGGACAGAGCTGGCCTCTGGCTACATGCAGGGGTTTGGTCATTCATTCTGTTTTGCAGGGCTGGCTTTGTAGCCAGAGATGAGGACATGCATGGTCTTCTACTGGAGACACATTACAGGGAACCAGGGCTCCAAACCAAACACCAGGACCACAGACTGTGCGTCGTGGAAACAGCCTGGACTGGAAGGCAGGAAACCTGGCGCTGTCACCAACTCCCTGAATAACCAAGGGGAGTCACAAATCTGCCTGAGTTTCAATGTCCTCATCTTTCAAAGGGATAAAAATATCCACCCTACCTATCTGGCAGGAGTAGAGCAAACAGGAGAGGGAAGACCGAGGTGCGAGTTTTGCAAGGCTCCGGCCCAGAGCCCAGAGAGTGGCAGACGGGAGGGGCACCGTGAGCCGCCTGGAAGGCTTGCATTTTGGCCTTGCTCTGAGGGAGCTTCTCCCCTTGGGCCTGGAGGTCTCCCCTGTGAAGTGAGGGATTGGGCTGGATGATCTCCGAGGCCAGGACTAGAGCTAGCCTGTGGAGTCTAGGTGTCAATCAGAAAAGGGTCCTATCAGGGTAGACACATCATTGGGACGTGCAAGCAGGCAGTCAGTTCCCTCTTGGGTGGGAGCCCTTGTGCAGTACACAACCTGCACCACAGTGTATGGCAGCCCCATCAGAGGTCCCTTCTAGCTCTGACCTAGTGACCACGCAGCCAGCACTACATGCTCCCTGTTTGTAGCCTATGTAATTTAGGGGACCCATGAGCCTCTGCCTCCCTGCAGAATGGCAGCCCTCTAGAGTTACTGCTCATGAGGGGGACTGCTGAGCTGAGACTCTGGCTCCCACATCTGCTGCCACCGTCCCAGGTCGTGAAGGAGTTTCAGGCTCAAACCTTCTCTCTGTTGGCACATGTAGAGGCTGGGGGAGGGCCCAAGATTGGGGGAGGGGGGACCGGGAGGACCAAGGCTGCTAAGATGTTGCTGAACATGAGCAGATGATGTTCCAGAGTTTGTGGGAGGCAGGCGCTCTGTTTATCAGGACCCACGGCCTGTCAAACGGACTGTCAGAATGACTGATGAGGCTGGGATGTGCGGTCAGACATTCATGCATGTCCCCACTCTGTGGTGGGCCCTCCCGCCCCCTGGCCAGCCTGCGGTCCTGGATGACCGGTCTCCATCCAGCGGGAGGACAGTGCAGTGAGCACTTACAGCTTGACGAGGGAGCGCAGGGTCACGAAGGCCTCAGGGTGGATGGACCGGATGGCATTCCAGCTCAGGTCCCTGTACGCAGAGAGCATATTACAGGTGGGACCAGGGACATGTGGAGGACTCACCGTTCCCACCCTGAGCTCTCCTCACACTCCCCATCTGAGCAGCCCCCAGTAGCAGAACCCTCAGCCTTTCGGGGCAGGTGGCCTGAGCCAGGTGCAGCCTGGCTCCCAACCTGGCTGTGGCCACAGAAAAGGGGATTCGGCAGATGGGCTTCGGAGCCTCATCAGCCCCTGGGCACCAGCTGGAGAAGCAGCTTCAAAAGCCATCTGGAGGGGGAGGCACCTCTCCTCCTCTCGTGTGTGTGTGTGTGTGTGTGTGTGTGTGTGTGTGTGTGTGTGTGTGTGTGTGTGTGTGTGTGTGTGTGTGTACGCGCTGGGGGCAGGGATATAGAGCAGGGAAGCTTTGTGCATGCCACTGCCACGTACACCGCGGGTATGGAGCATGCCTGGGAGAGGGGCCCAGTGGGCCCCCGCAGGCCCAGCCCGGGATGCTGCAGGGTACTTACAGGGCTCGAAGGGAGCTCAGCTGGCTGAAGGTGTCTGCTCCAATTTCCCAGATGCGGTTGTGCTGGAGGCCTCTACGGCAGCAAGAGAGACTGGATGAGCCAATAGGCTCAGACCCTGGCTCAGTTCCACGCCCCCCGCGCACTAGAAGGAAGAAAGGAGAGCCCCCCACTTCTCCTGGCATGGGAAGAAAGGGCCCAGCCCGCGGAAGTCACCAGAATTAAAGGGAGCACAAGGGGATCCGGTTGCCTTGGGTAAGTGGGTCAGGAGACAAAGCCACAAAACCATCCCTGTGGCCCAGAAGGGAGTCAGTTTCCAGGGTTCCCACCGGGGCTGGCTCCCAGCCCAGCCAACCTCGCCCCTGGGTCCTCCAGACCTTAGTCCGGCAGCAGAGCACTGCCCCGCCCTTGGATGACCCAGTGACTGGCCCAAGCTGAGGAGCAGAGCTCAGTGGACTGCTTGTCTAAATGGGAGATGGAGCCTGTCCCTCCACAATGCTGAAGACCCTCTTCCCTTTGGCATCTAGACAAACAGGACAGACCCTCACACCCCCATCCTGCCTGGGCTACAAAACGCGTTGCCCTACCTAGGGTCAGGGGACAGACATGGAGGCTCAGGAGACCCAGCAAGTTTGAAAAAAAACAGAAGCTGGGTGAAAAGAGCTTAGAGCATTTTTTAAGTGATTTTTTTCCTTGTCAAATTTGAATCCTGGGTTTCCTGTCCTGTGTGTGAGTGTGCACGTGCACACGGACACACTTGTGTCCTGCCTCCTAGCACTGATATGACCCTGGCCCTCCACTGCTCCTAATCACTACTGCCTTTCATTGTTGTGACTGACCCCCAAGGAGCCACCTTGAGACTGTTTGTGTGGGTCCATCGTCTGTGGTCCCTGGAGGCCTTGTCTAGGCCTTGTCTAGGCCTCTGCTGAACTCCCAGCCCTCACCCCTGGACTCAACGAGCTCAGAGAAGGGAGAAATGCTTGCTGACCCCCCTCTCCTCAGGCTTGCCTGAGTCTGGGCTCGCATGCCTTCACCTCGCCCCTCCCCAACCCCCGACTCACATTTCCTCTAGCTTCTGACACCTGTGCAGGCTGGGCAGCTCCTCGATTTGATTATGAGACAATTCCCTGGGGAAGAGAGAGAGCAAGACCAGGTGAGGGTGAAGTGGAGGGCCAGGACGTGCCTTCCTATCAAGCAGCTGAGGGCTGGGAGGACCCTGCAGGGATGTGGCTGTTGACACACCTCCTGGCAATGAGACTTCCCTTCCCCCTGCTGAGTCCGGCTCCTCGCCACAGGGCCTGGGTGGGGCTGATGTGGCATTTTTCCAGCAGGGCTGCCTCAACAACGTGAGGGCCTGGAGAACCCTGGGAGAGTCTTGGGGGAAGGGGGACAGGAAGTGAGGAGGGCACGGAGATGAGAAAAGGAGCAGAGGGTGCAGGGTCTCTGAGACCGCCAGCAGGGACCATATCAGGCCCCTACTGGGCTAGTCGGTCAACACCAACCCAAGTAAACATCACCTGCGGTCCCCAGGTACAGAGTCCGGAGGGGGGGGGGTGGGGAAGCTAGGGCCTGTAGGGATCATCTGGCCCAACCCCTTCATTAACAGACGAGGACACTGAGGCACAGAGAAGGGACAGAACCTGCCAAGGACACACTGCCAGTCGGTGGCAAGGCTGGGTCCGGAGCCCATGTCTCCAGACACCCAGGCTAGCACGTCTGCGTGTGCAGTGTCTCCTGGGTCAGTCTCCCCATCCTGAGCTGTGGGCTTGGGTCCGTGCAGAGGAGCCTCAGATTCCGAATGGATTCAGGAGGGAGAGTGAAACTCCCCTTAACTTCACAGGCCACTTAAATACCTCCATGCTTCCAGAAGAGGTTAGTGTTCTTACTAGATAAACAATGCCACTGACTGAGCAGCTACTATGTGCTAGCACTGTGTGCTGTGTGCCGGACATACATTTTTTTCAACCCTCGCACATTTATCCACATTTTGCTGATGAGGCATTGAAGTCCTGAGACGTTGGAGAGCGAGTCCAAATTCATACAGCTATGAAGTGGCAAAGCTGGGCCTCAAACCCTGGTCAGACTCCAAAGGCCATTGTCCTTTTGGCCTGAACAAGAAAGGACAGCCCAGTCCCTCCCGGGCAGGTTCTCAGCAGACTGTCCCACTCTTCAGCAAGAGAGGTAACCCAGGGGGACAGAAGCAGGAGGGGTCCCTGCCAGCCCATGGGAGCAAGGGCACAATGCCAAGACTGGAGAATGCCCATGAGCCACTCACAGCACTCGGAGCCTGGGGAGCTGTTGGCACATCCCCGGTGGGAGCAGCCGGATGCCCGCGCGGGTCAGGGTCCTGCAGAGAGAGCAGGGACAGAGCTGGCACCCGGCCCAGGGCCCCCGCCATCCCCGGCCACCGCCTCCAGCTCTGGGCCCGATGCTGACATGGGAGCTCAGAGCTGACAGAAGAGAAGTGGCAGGAGGCACAGGCTAGGGGTGGGGCTGTGGGGAGAGAAAGGAACAGGCCTGGCATCTGAGCACAGAGCCCCCCTGGGACTGGAGGCGGGTGGGGGTCGGCGACAGACAGACAGAGACACAGCCCAGGGGGTCTCTGCTTGGCAGACAGTTCCTGCCTGCCCAGCCCACCCCGCCCACCCATCAGGTCCCCACCCGTCGTCTCATAGTGGGCTCCGGCAGCACGGGGTATGTAGGACAGGAACTAGAATCTTGTCTGCCCTCCTGAGAGGGGGGCATAGCCATGGGCAGGGAGTAGATAGGACAAACGAAACAAACAACCCCAGTGGAGCCATGGGAACCACGCGCAGAGTCTGCTCCCTGTGCCCCAGGGAAGGGGCGGGAAAGAGGGGAAGGACCCGGGGCTGGGACGGAGAAGGCTGTGGGGGCAGTTCTGGCTAGGGACAGGGTGTCCCAAGAAAGACCCAAGGCCAAGGTCATTCTTGGGGAACTATTACTTCCCTCATGGAAAATTTTCCAGATGCCAGCAAATCTAGGGGAAGACAACAGAGGCACAGAGGAGAGAGAGTTCCTGTCTCGGCCATGCCATGAATGAGCTGTGTGACGGGGTGCAGGATGGTTGGCTTCCTAACACTCACTCTGGGTGTTTGCTGGATTGTTCCATTCATCCTCTTAAATGTCTTGAGGGCCTACTGTGCTCTGGCACCTCTCCCCCACTCTACAGGGCAAAATAATAGAACATATGAGGAAGTCCTTATTGGAATCATGTTTCAGAAAGGCAAAAGAGATGTGTTTCCACAAGCCTTCTCCCCCATCACAGGTCTTGAGCACGCTCGTGGCTCGGGGTTAGGAACTCTGAAGTCATGCCTGAAAAATCCAAGCATGGTCAGGAGAAGACCAGCCTCCTCACCCCCAAACCATCTGTTACCCCTGGCCTTGCCTGCAGCAGTGCAACATCGATAGATGGCCAGGGGTCCCTGGGGCTGAACCAGGTGGCTTCTGGGCCAGGCTGGAGCCAGCAGCAGAAGCAGACCAGATAAGGGGCAAGCAAAGGATCCAGCAGCCTTCGTGGGCACAGCTCCTGGGGGTGAAGCAGGGGCACAGATGAGGTGTAGGTTGAGTGGATCCACTCACAGGATCTCCAGGCTGGTGGTCCCTTTGAGATCTGGGAACTCCTGGATGTCGGTGGCACCATTCAGGGATCTGGAAACAGACGCAACACACTGTGAAGGGTGGAGGCAGAGCACCTCGTTATCTGGGCTCCCCACCATCGCTGATCTCTCCTTGAGAGACTCTACCTTTTGGGGAAATGTCATCCTTCCCCCCAACCTCAAAATACCCCAGCTACTCAGGCCCTGTAGGGGCGGAGCTTTGCTCAACAGGGTCCAAACCGCCATTTTCTGAAGTTGGCCCAGCCCGCTAGAGTTATGATGATGGAGCCCCCAAACTGGCATCTGGCTCCCAGCATGCAAAATACAACAAATGAACAGACAAAAAAAATACAGGCAAGGGACATGGGAATGGCCTCTGTCTAAAAGGCTTCAGGCTGGGTGCTTCTGGGAAAGTTCTTGGCTGCAGGGGTTTACTTATTAGAGTCTGACAAAGGGTCTACCCTAAATTGTCATCCACTAAAGCTTTGTCACAACCCCCCACTGGCTCTCTCTCAGACTGCTTTAGAGGATGGATTTCCCCTCCGGGCCATCCCCTACCAGTAAGGACAGGGTGAGGATAGGGACCCAACAGGAGCACAGCAAAAATGGGCCCTGGCAGACCACAAGGAGGCAGTGCAGGGTCCAGAAAGGAGCCTCTCGGAGCTGGATTCCGGGGTCCTAGCTCACGGTGGAGCACAGCCCGAAAGCTTCCAGATCCATCTACAAAATGTGCTAACACCACCTGCCTCACACAGAGTGACAGTGAAATGTGCTCATGGATGCCCTATGTGGCATGGAAGCCGTGGAAGACTTTTGCAGAAGTGGGACTTGGGCCCGGAATGTAAAGAATGGGAGAAAGGAAACAAGGGAATGCTGTTGGGCCCAAAGTAACACAGGTGCTACAGCAAAGGGCCCAGGGGTCCATGCTCCAAGGTCACTGGAGAACCAGAGCCTTATCCCAGTCGTCGGTTCCTGCAGCAAGTGTTTATGGAACAGCTCCCCCGAGCAGGACCCTGAAGAGGCCAGATCAGACTCCTAGGCTCTGGAGAAGGGCCCTCTTTCACTCATCTGGGATCTGGGAAGAAGCCACAGGGAGTGACGGGAGGCTGTTCAGTGCTGCCGGTCTGGGAAGAGGCCTGAGCCGAGCAGAGGCCACAGCGCTGCCAGAGATCAGGCCTTGCAGTGGGGGCGGCGCCCTGCTGGCGTGACACCTGGAGAAGGGAGGCAGGACGCGGCAGGAAGGAGGGAGGCCTGGAGATGTCCAACTTACAGTGTGTGCAGTTTAGGCAGGAACTGGAATGCTGACCTTCCCACAAATTGGATCGGGTTATCATAAAAGTGTCTGGAAGAAAAAGACCCAAACACCGAATTTAGTTACTCAGCCCTTTGAGCTGGGACCTAGGCCGATTTCTGCTCTGTCCTCTTACCCATGAGACCGGGAAAGAGCATACAGGGGAAGGGCCCCCTTGCAGAGTCCTGCCTCCCCTGCCCCTGCCCCCTCCCCCAAACACGGCGCGGCACCAAGAGCCGGAGAAGTGAGGACTCACATCGTCTGCAGCAGAGGGTTCCCCATGAAGGCCTTTTCTGGGATGGCCTTGATGTTGTTGTTATGGAATCCCCTGGAAGACAACACCACGAGTCAGTGAGGACTTGGAGAGAGGTGTGGAGAGGGAGAGAGAGAATCCCATGAAGCTTCCAGAAAGCTGATTAAAAAGACCGGAAGACCAAAGAGATGTCATCCCGGAGATTCCAGGTTCACCTCCTGCCTGGGATGTCTGCTTCATTCCATAACACACCCGTCCTTCCCTCTGACACTTGTGAAAGGAGTGAAAAGTGGAGCCTCAGGAAGCGGGGGGTTGGGGGAGCAACTTGGGGGCAGGAGGCTGAGTTCAGACGCCAGGAGACGGTCCTCTCCTCAGTCCCTTGTGGCAGGAAACCCGCAGGGTCCCCAAGAAGAAGCTGAGGGTGTGTGAGAAAAACAGAGCTTCTGCGGGTGCAGGGATGAGAGATGTCCCCCAAATGGAGGCTGGCTTGGTGTTCAGGCCTGGAGGCTAGGGAATCGAGAAGGACACCGGCAGCAGGATGGGGGAGAGGCAGTGGATGTTGAGGGACTGGGTGGCCTCGTGAGGAAGTGAGCACGGAGATACCCACTCAAGGTCCAGGGCTCTGGAAGCCAGGAATGATGAGTCTGGTTAGTTGGGGGAGCATTTCAAGATAAAAGTTGGACTGAGAAACATGATCCAGGCTGAGGAGGCCTCTCCCAGCCACCTGCTCCTTCACTGCAGATTTCCAGTGTCTCCGCTTGCCTTCCTTGCCTCCACCCCTCTCTCTCCTCCCTCCCCTCCCCTCCTTATTTCCACTTTCATGCTCTCACCACGGGTCCCCCCAGACACCCCCAGCCCACACAACCCAGCTAGGCTGCTCTTCCCAGTCTCTTATTCCTTTGCGAACGTGCTCGTTACATGTTTTTGGACTCCTCCTTTGTGTCTAATGCTGAGCTCAGCTCCGGGAGATTTAGAAGTTTAGAGAGGCCTTGGCCTCAAGCAGCTTTCTCTCAATAGACGCAGAGATACAGAGACAGACAGACACACACACACACACACACACACACACACACACACACACACACACACACACACACTCTCCTATACTCATTGGTGACTCACTGGCCGCGGAGGACTTCCAACACTTCCTCATCTCGACCCTTCCCCCCCAGCGGGTCCAGTTGCTCCTTCTCTGCTACACACACCTGGCATGAACACCTTCCAACTTCTCACGGGGGTGGGGGAGATGGTGGGTGGCATGGGGTTGATCCTGCAGGTATCAGGCGGGAGTCTGAGTAAAGATACGAGGCTGCCTGAAAGTGTGGGGCTCTGCTCAGAAATGTCAGGCTCCCTGAACCTGGTCCCGCTTTACCAACAACCGATCTCCCACTGTTTGCAGGCAGCCTCTTCCCCAGTAAGGCTGGCTCCCTTGTGGTCATCTCTGCCTACTCCGCTCTTCGGTCTGAAATGCCTCCTCGCCTCCCCTGTCGTGGCCACTTCAGTCCCATCCACCCTGCAAGGCTAATCTCCGATGTATTTGTCCACCGTGTTCTTTCCGTGTCGCTCTGGATTCCCAGTCACTTTAGCTACCACTGTACCGTCATGGCTGGAATTGCACACCGACCCGAAGCTGCTCTGTCCTGGTCCCTGACTGACCTAAAGGATCCTCGGGGACAGCCCAGGTCTATCCGACTCCTTGACTGTGTTTAGCAGCAAGCAGAGTGCTTGGCACAGTCGGTGCTAAAACTGAATATAAAGCAGTGGTGTCTGCGGGGAACCGCAGCCAGCTTCTCCTCTCCTCCTGGGAATCAGGTGCCAAGCAGTGACCCTGCTGACCAGCCCCCAGCTCCTCTCCTCATTCATCTCTGATGCACCCCAACCCAGGTGGGGGCAGTGCCAGGCCCAGCCTCCCGGGAGGTGTCGTGTGCCCTGTGTCTCTCCGGGCTGGAAGGGCCCACGGCCATGTCGGCTGATGACACACCGCTCGGAAACGCTCATGCCAAGCTAAGGAGGCCTGTGACGACTTAGAGCTGCGCTGGGGGCCGGGGAGGGCGCGCGGCTCCGGGTTTCACAAGGACCCCGGGAGACGAGGCTGTGAGGGGGGCCCAGGGCCGGCGGCTTCAGCCCCTGCCCTTGGGCCGAGAGAGAAGAGGGCAGGCCCAGAACCAGGGGAGGCGCTTACAGTTCCTGCAGTCTGCCCAGCGTCCGGATGGCGACGGGGAACTCCCGCAGCTCGTTATAGTTCAGGTCTCTGGAATGGCAAGCAGAGCCGTTGTTAGAAGGGTGGCTTAACAGGGCACGACAGGGCCCCCGAGAAACACAAACTTGGCTCGGGGACTGGCCGGAGAGATGCGTTTTCCGATTTGTCAGACCCAGCTGTCAGGGCCTGGAAACACATTTTTGGAATGTTCGTATTCCATTCGTACTCCACAAATCCTCAGGCTTGAAGGCTTCCTGGCAGCAGGACTGTTTTCGGGAGACCCATGAGGGATATGGATACCTGGAACTGACTCATTCAGGAACAGTCCCCACTGGCTGAGCAAAATACCTCAAGCCTTGGGAGACATCAGTGGCTGGGGAAGGGACAGAGGAGAGACTGAGGCCATCTTTATTGCCTTGTCACCAGCACTAGGGATTCCAGAAGGTTCCGTCAGGTCACTACTTTGGCTAGCTGTGGCCTCTGCCGTCTACCAGAAAGACCAGTGCTTCTTATCTTTGGGTGGTGGCAGGACAGCTAGCTTTTATTTCTTCTTATGCTTTTCTTCATTTCCTGATTTTTTTTTTTTTTACAATGAACGCGTGTCTCACGTACAATCAGCAAACACTGGAGGTAATTTTAAAAAGTAGTAGCAACCAGGCATGCCTGGGTGGCTCAGGGGGTGAAGCGCGTGACCTCAGCTCAGGTCGTGATCTCAGGGTCCTGGGATCAAACCCCGTTTCGGCAGCCCCTTTCGTAGTGGACAGTCTGCTTATCCCTCTCCCTCTCCCCTGCCCCCGCTCGTACTCTCTCTTCTCTCAAACAAATAAAATCCTAAAAGTGGGAGCAACCCAAATTGGAAAGGAAGCAGGGAAACATGCATTCTAATACACGATTAGCAGGAGGTTAAATGTGCATCATCGTTTAGACATAATTCAACAGTATCTTTTTCAGATTAAAAGATTCATACCTGGGCGCCTGGGTGGCTCAGTGGGTTAAAGCCGCTGCCTTCGGCTCAGGTCATGATCCCAGGGTCCTGGGATCGAGGCCCACATCCGGCTCTCTGCTCGGCAGGGAGCCTGCTTCCTCCTCTCTCTGCCTGCCTCTCTGCCTACTTGTGATCTCTCTCTGTGTCAAATGAATAAATAAAATCTTAAAAAAAAAAAATTCATACCTTGTCACCCCTAATCCAGGAATTTGTCCTACAGAAAAGTCTACCCCTGGGCGTAAAGGTATATGGATGAGGACGCTCGGCACAGTGTTGTTTAGGCATCAGGCCAGACCGTTGGCCCACATGTGATCACAGCTTTGCTCCTCCCACTCTCTTAAGTGGTCTTCTGCGTTTGTGCCCTTATGGCAATGAGAGGGTAACGGGAGAGAGGAGAAATGCATGAGACCAAGGGCCAATCGGATTTTCAGAGAAGATTTGGAACTGCCTGTGACAAAGGAGCTCCAAAGGCAGGGGGGCCCTGCCAAAAGGGGAGGGATGCTTGCGTTGTGGGGAAGACAGTACTAAGGTGATTGGGGAGTAGGGAGTAAGAGCCGCAGAAGACTTTCTGGGAGTTCTGCTCTACATTACGTGATGGGATTCTCTCCCTACCACCGTTATGAGAGACTTCAGAAGAGGTCATCAACCTTCAAGATTTTTTAAAATTTATTTCTTAAAAGATTTTCAATTTCAAGTAATCTCTACACTCAGTGTGGGGCTCGAACTCATAACCCTGAGATCAGGAGTTGCATGCTCCACTGACTGAGCCAGCCAGGTGCCCCTCAACCTTCAAGATTTTATTTTTATTTTTCTATTAATATTTTTTAACCTTCCAGATTTTGAAGTTGACTTTTGTTACCCTCAGTGGCCAAGGAGTTAGCCCCATGTGGAAATGTGCCTGACTGTGCGAGGGTTGACTCCATGTCTCCAGATTCCTGTGGCTGAAGTCTATGGTACAGTCTCAGGTACAGTGTCCCTCTTGATCCCCCCAGGAAGACCCCAGCCCAACTTCTCTCGGTCTTTTCAAGCCACTCCTGCCCTGAGCACGTTCATGAGAGGACGACCCAATGCCAGGGCAGGGGACTATGCCGAGGCCCTTTAATCACAGAGTGACTTGGCAGGTTCTGTGGGTAAATACTATGTTAACACAGAGATAATGACAGGTTCCCCTACATGACAAGGTCATTACACTTAATAGTCCACAGGTAGAGCCAGGAACCCGGCCCAAGGGCCAGAAGGGCAGTGACAACCGTCTGGCAGCCGGTGAGCCGGGTAATTGCACCCCCCACCTCCCTCACCCCCTTCACCCACCCCCCCACCAGCCAACACACACTAATTACACAATCAGACTCCCATGGTGATCTTGGGTAATTACAGCATAAGCCCTCCCACTTTGCTCTGCTCCGTTCCTTCGTGAATCCTACACCTTTCCCTCCAATGACTCAAAACTTGATCTGCTCAGAGGTACTATTTCTGGTCTTAGATTTGATAAAGGATTCACCCTCACATCTCACTGTCTCCAAATCAAGGGTCCCCCTTTTAACTCCGCTCAGCCCTTTCAGGAATTCTCTACCGTCACGCAAGGAGAACTGGGTAAGTAACAGAAGAGCACTTTCTCTTAAGGCCTTCATATCGCGGTGGTAAAATGCAAAGAATTACACTGGCCTGACCTCAGAGCTTTAGCTTGCTGTTCCGTGGGCCTGGAACACTGTAGCTGTTTGCATGGCTTATGCCCTCACTTCAGGTCTCTGCCCAAACAACACCTCGTCAGAGAGAACTCATCTGACTGCTCTATTTAGCAGAGCACAGTCCATCACTCGTGTTTCCTTACCCTGTGTGGTAGACTAAAAGTGGTCCCATGTTTTCTCCTTTTGCAATACATAAGTGTATGAGCTCAGCAGACTGTATGCCTTAAACTTATGCAATATTTCAATGATACCTCAGTAAAGCTGGAGAAGAAAATGTGGCCACAAGTCCTTTATGGCCTCTCCAATCAAGAAGTGGCCTCCACCTCCCCACTCCTGAGACTGGGCTGGCTTGTGACTGGCCCTGACAGTCTCATCCTACAGAATGAGGCAGAGAAGCACGATGTGAGCTGGTCCTAAGTCATGAGAGGCCTCCTACCACTGTGCAAGGAAGCCCGGGCTAGCCTCCCGTAGAGGAGCCACGTGGGGAGGACCGGCCAACAGCCAGCACCAAGGCCGCCCTCACAGACTTGTGAATGAGGCTTCGCAGAGCCTCTGGCTGTTGTTGAACCTCTGGCTAACTGCAGCCTCATGAGGGAGTCCAGCAGAAGGCTCCAGCAGCAAAGCTTTCCAGGTGAGCCAATCCATAGATGTCTGAGAAATCATACATGACTCTTTCAGGCCGCGATGTTTTTTTTTTTCAAGGATTTTATTTATTCATTTGAGAGAGAGAGAGAGAATGAGAGAAAGCGTGAGAGGGGAGAGGTCAG
The DNA here is from genome assembly GCA_002007465.1 of Ailurus styani. Lineage (NCBI taxonomy): Eukaryota > Metazoa > Chordata > Mammalia > Carnivora > Ailuridae > Ailurus > Ailurus styani. Next base: position 4,285,830 of record LNAC01000043.1, read on the forward strand.
AGGGAGAAGCAGACTCCCCGCTGAGCAGGGAGCCCAATGTGGAACTCGATCCCAGGACTCCAGGATCATGACCTGCGCCCAAGGCAGTTGCTTAACCAACTGAGCCACCCAGGGGCCCCCAGGCCATGATGTTTTGAGCTCATCTGTTATGTAGCAACAGGCAACGAGAGACCTTGCTTTCCCTTTTCTCACAGAACATACTGATATGACATATATGTGTCCATTTTCTTCCCACCCTACTAGAATGAAAATTCCTTGAAAATGGAAACTTTGTTTCATCTTCTAAACACCAAAACACTGGCAAGAACAGTAACTCGACAAATATTTGTTGAATGAATACACGAGAAGGTCTGGATAAATTGATTGATGAAAAGCATTAACGGACTCTTTAGAGTATCTGGAGTATTTGGCAGAACATCCTTAAGACTTTGAGCCGGATATCAAAAAAAGCACTTAGAGAATCCTGAGGGGCGCTGTGAGGCTTGCGCAGGGCCCCAGAGCCCGGGGACAAGTCCCATGTGATTTTGCTACCACCAAGCCCTTCTACAGTTCATTGGACTCATGTCCAGGAAGCCAAATTGAGTAGTTCCAGCCTTCCCTGGTAGCTTCTGGACAGGAATTCTGCCAGGAATGGCCTACCAGACAGTGGGAAAAGACACATAGTAAAAGGCATGTGAGCTAAAAGGCCATTTTTTTTTTTTGGTAGAGAAATGTGGAGAATAAAAACTGTGCAAATGTCAAAAGAAATCCTGCAAACTACACACCAGGGGGGTGGCCTGAATTTTCCCATTTGGACACCTACCCACATTCAATGACCTGGCTAACTGGCAAAGCCCTGCTTCATTTGGTGCCGGGTGGATGTGACCTCTGGCTCTAACTGCCCAGGGAACATGTCTTTGCAACTCTCTCTGCCCCTGATGGATTCAATTCAGTGCAACGGATATTTGTTGGTGCTCAAAATATGCAGACAATTCTATTGGGGAAAGTGGAAGGTAGAGAGATAGGTGAGAAACAGTCCAGTCAGGACAAATGCATAAGACAATCAGGTGAGTGGCCTTGGCATGACATGGCAGATGCTGAACCTTCAGAGATTGCCCAGAGTTGGGAAGACTGGGAGGGCTTCTCTTTTCTTCACTTGGAGATGTGGCATTTGACCTGGGTCTTGACAGCAGGGCAGGACTTCAATAGGTAGAGAGAAGGAAAGGACAGGTGGATCAAGCAGAGAGAGAAAAGGTTTACAGGAAGTATGGGCTGTGGAGTTTGGAGAACACGTGCCATAATTTGGTTGAGCAAAGGGCAGTATTAGGAAGTGAGGCTGGAGGGGTGTCTTCCTGGACTGTTGCATATTCTCCTAACCAGAGTCCCTGCCTCCAAGTCATCCACAGGATACCCTTGGTTGAGTGCTGATTATGTGTGGGGCACTAAGTGCTGTGCCTGAATGATCTTGTAACCCTTACGTCAGCCTAAGAGGTAGATACCACTATTACACCCATTTTACAGTTGAGGAAAGTGAGACACAGGGATGTTAAATAAGTTGCCCGATCACACCCAGTAATTCAACTGCTGTGCCACAGACCACTATTTGTCCACCAAAACCCACTCTCTTCTTTCTCTACAGCCCCGAAGCCCAATACCACAGCCACCATCTTAGGATGGCAAGATCCTAAGAAGCCAGGTCCCTGAGTCACAACATGGAGGAGGGCCACTTGCCAAGAAGAAACACCTGCTTTGGACTATTATTATATGATCCAGAAATAAACTTCTACTGTGTTTGAGCCGCTATACATGTTCTGGGCTATTTGTCAGACAATTTAGCCAGCCTTACCTAATTCAGTCAGCATCGCAGCCAGGATTTGAACTCTGGCAGTGTGAGTCCACAGTCCACCCTCTTAGCTGCTGCACATTTGCCAGAAAGATCGTTTTAAAATGCCAGACTGCCTGTGTCACTCTCCTGCTGAGAAATCTGAAAAGGCCTCCTCCTTACTTACAGAACGAAGTTCAAATTCCTCAGTGGGCTCTGATGCCACATGCAATCTTCAACTCCATCTACCATCTCGGCCCCACATGTCTTCCCAGCCTTGTATGCTTCCTCGTGCCCCTCATATGCTCACAGCACAGCCTGGGATGCCCTTCCCCCCGGGCTTAGCTGTCGAAATCCTAGCCCCTTTGAAGTCTGGCTCCAATATACCTTCCTTTGCATACCCAACCCCATGCCTGCAGTCAGAATGAATCACTCACTCTCTTGGTGCTTTTCTGATGTTTTCTCCAGAAACATGCTTACCATTAGAGTGGTAATAATGGTGGTGGTGGTAATAAGGATGATAATAATAATAGTAATTACTATGGAACTGTCATGAGTCTGGGCGATTTGTATATAGATATTAATTCATTTCATTCCTGTGCCAACCCTTTGAGGCAGCTACAACCACCATCTTCATTTTGCATGTGAGAAACTGAGGCACAGAGAGAGGCAATCTGAGCACAGGATGGAAAAGCTGGGACTGAAGCCCAGGCAGTTTGCGTCCAGAATGGGGTTATCTGTGTACTAGTGTCTTCCCCATGAGACAGGAAGCTTGCCGCTATCAGGAAGCACGTGGGTTCCCTTTTGGGTCTCCTGAAGCCCAGGCACAGGGCCACACATATGAATAGTCATTTCAAGGATGACCATTTGAGCTGCTGACAAGGCCTAGAGATGGAGGCTGCTTTGGCCTCTGTGGCCGCATTCGGGCCGTGTTTCAGCCCCTTGGGATTAGAAGCTATCATGCAGCCTCTTGGCGATCTTTCCTGGCACAAGCTCATTTGGTCTGACTCCTCCATTGCAGGGTGGTGTAGGATGCCCTAAATTTCAGCCAAACAACTCATCCATAGCTTTATAATCCATTATCTTTAATAGCCCAGAATCAGCCAGAAGCCCGGGAAGAGTTCATTGTTCTGTATGCCGCTCCCAGGAGCTGGGAGCAGGCAGGGAAGGGCTGAGGTTAAAGAAAAAGCATTCCCAGCTCCAGCCAGAATTCAGTCCAGAGGCTGCAGCGGTCCATGGCTAACAGACCTCTTCATCTGCTACGCCACTTCCAGGCAAATCTAATCAAAACTGATGGTAGACCCACACACTCGGTAAAAGCTAAAGAGGTGGCCCAAGCTCTAAGCTGTTCAAGGATCCACATCCCCAATTTTCTCCTTTCCATCTGGCTGTGCAGAAATGGCCAACTCCTGAGCTCTCTGGGGAGCCTCACCATGGACTTGGAGCAGAGATAGCAGGATTTAACAGTCATTTTGTCTAGAGCCTTCTTTTTATTGATAAGGACATGGAGGCTTCGAGAGAGGAGGTAAATCACTGCAAGTCCCACAGCCTGGATTTGAAGTTAGGCCCGTTGGCTCTTGGTTTAACATCTTTTCTACAGACCACCCAGAAGTGCATCCCAGCTAGGCTCTGAGTAGCAGGGCTGAGAAAAAGGTTTTAGGCGAGTGGGAAGGAGGATGAATGGATGGGGAGGACCAGGCTTCCTCCCAGGGGAAGAAACTCCTGTGGCAGTCTCTTTGGGTGCTAACAAGCATGTCAAAGCCAACTGGTTACAAGGCTAGATGTCTATTTGTGTGTTAGGGGTTTTAGAGTAGAAAGAGCTTTGTCCTCTGTGTACCGACAGGATCACCTTAAACCAGTCACTGAACTTTGCTCAGTCTGTTCCTCACCTATACATTAGGGATGCCCATTACATAAGGCTGCTCTGTTCATTGGGTCCAGAGCCTGCACAAAGTAGATATTCAAATAATTCCAATTTGGGATGCCTGGGTGGCTCACTCGGTTAAAGGTCTGCCTTTGGCTCTGGCCATGATCCCAGTGTTCCGGGATCGAGTCCCACATCGGGCTCTCTGCTCAGCAGGGAGCCTGCTTCTCTCTCTGCCTGCCACTCTCCCTGCTTGTGCTCTCTGAAAAATAAATAAATAAAAGACAAAAAGATAAAAAACAAGTAATGCCAATTCTTTCCTCCTCTTCCCTTTACTAGACACGAGACCCCGGAACAGACAGTTCTATTCATCAGACACCGCAACAGCAGACACACAAGTTGGTCTACTACTCTTCACAACAATAAAGGAAGATTAATATAATTAATTGGTCTTCCGGTAACACTTTCATTCTCAAGGCTAATGTGTGTGTTTATTATCAGATCACAGATAAGGGCACATGGAGGAGTGTGGGTGAGCCTTAGCTCCCCATCGTGAAACACAAAACACAGACGTTCCTGATTGTAAACTCTGAGCCATTTTTATCTCCCAAAGGCCTGTAGCAAAGGCGGGCAACAAATCCATGACTTAACTGCTCTTCCCGTCTTGCAGACCGAGCCTTTATCTCGATCTGACTCCACATGCTTCGGGGCAGGTGACCTGGCGAGCCAGCAACCAACAAAGACTTTATGACTAACAGCATTGTTTTACCTTCTAAACAACCTACATAAAAGGCCACCCATTAATAAATGCAGCAATTAGTAAAATTGTCCTCAGTTTCTATTGAGAGACACAGACACACCTTCCTCCTAACCTCCTTCCACCCACGCTCACTTCTCTGCCAGAAAGAAAATTGAGAAAATACCTGAAGCAATAGCAACCCCAGTTGGAATGAAAGTTGCCAACCCCTGACCCTGCCATCACTTGCTGCTGTGCCTTCATGAAGCACCTGGGATCAAGGAAGCCCAGCCCTGGAAGGGAGGTGTGGGACAGTCCACTCTGCTCCCGCACGGGACTCCTCTCTGGGAGTCCGGGTGGATGGGGATGTGGTTTCTGTCTGGACCCTGCAGATGGCAGGGCTCATGGACCAGGCTGGGCATCCAGGGCGCCACAGTGAGGCTGCTCAGAAGCTTAAAGAACCCTTCCTCACCTGGAGCTATAGCACCCCCTTTCCTTCCTCCCTTGGCCCATGTCCTGTCAGCTGGAAGACCATAAGCCATGTGTAACTGTCTTCTGAAGATGACTGGCATATTCCACCAAAGACTTCTCCCACATTCCTTGAAGGTGCAGACAAGGCATGTGGATATTTCATATTCTCACCGCCCTCCCCAGAAAACCCCTTGCCACACTGAGGAATGGTATAACAGAACCCCGTCCTGTCGGTATGGGCAGACCCTGAGGCAGCACCCCTTACCTGGACGCCATGAGCCTGTTAATACAAGGGACCTGGCAGCTTTGAGACTGCCTTGCTCCAAGCAGGATGTGGCCTGAGGGTCTGTGCTAGTGACTTCAGCTCACTGGTCTCATGTCAGGATCTTGGGCTTCAACCACAGGGCTTACGGGGAGGGGACCTTTCCCCAAGGCAAGGATAAGGGACCATCCCAGTGGGTTCAGCCCATGTTCGGGGCTTCAGTTTCTCTAGGAGGGGTCTGGGCTGGAGACTTCACATGACACTAAGTATGGATGACCAAAGCTCGCTGAACCTTACGGACTGGGGAATCCACTGCTCTCACAGCACAGGTGAAGAAACCGAAGCTCAGAGATGAACTGGGACTTGTCAGGGGCCATAAACACATTCATATGTTAAACAAATACTTATTGGGTACCTTCCCTGTGCTGGCACCATGTCAGGTGCTACAAAAACTCATGGAGTGGGTGCCTGGGTGGCTCAGTTGGTTAAGGGTCTGCCTTCAGCTCAGCTCGTGATCCCAGGGTCCTGGGATCAAGCCCCACGTTGGGATCTCTGCTTGGTGGGAAGCCTGTTTCTCCTTGTCCCTCTGCCTGCAGCTCCCCCTGTTGTTCTCTCTCTCTCTCTCTAACAAATAAATAAAATTTTTTTAAAAACTCATGAAGAGGGCGCCTGGGTGGCTCAGTGGGTTAAAGCCGCTGCCTTCGGCTCAGGTCATGATCCCAGGGTCCTGGGATCGAGGCCCACATCGGGCTCTCTGCTCAGCAGGGAGCCTGCTTCCTCCTCTCTCCTCTCTCTCTGCCTGCCTCTCTGCCTACTTGTAATCTCTCTCTCTGTGTCAAAAGAATAAATAAAAAATCTTTGAAAAAAAAAAAAAACTCATGAAGAGGTGGGAGACAACCAACAAACAACCTAAATAGATAGATAAAATTGATATCAGATTGGTGAGCTCCACAGCGAAAATTAAGTAGGAAAAGGAGATGGAGTAATAGGAAGTGTTGCAAAACAGTGATCAGGGAGGACCTTGCTAAAAGGTGACGTGTGGGAAAAGACCTGAAAGATGTGGATAATTGTAGGAAGAATATTCCAGACAAAGGAAGAGTCGATGCAAAGGTCCTGAGTCAGGAGCATATTCATCTGGTATATCCAAGGAAGTCACTGCACCTGGAGTAGATTAGGGAGGGGTGAGACCAGAGAGGTAGCAGGATGTCACATCACCTGAGACCTTGTGGAACCTGTAGGCTTCTTTCCAGAACTTTGTAGAACTTTGGCTTCTTTCCAGGGTATGATGGGGAGCTGCGGGAGGGTTTTGGAAAGAAGAGTAACAAGATCTAATTTGTATTTTAAAATAATCCCTCTGACTGTTGTGCTGAAAATAGATTGTAGAATGACAAGGATGAAGGCAGAGTGACCAGGTGAGAGAAGGGTGTTGGCCTCGGCCAGCACGGTAGCAGTCGAGGGGCGAGTAGTCAGATTCTGGGGAGCTAGGGAGATGAGGTCAGAATGCTGGCAACAGTACATGAGTAATAAGTTAAAAAGAAGTCAGGACTCCTGATCTAGAGCCCTTTAGTCTCCGTGATAGCAGGGGCTGCAATGTTCTTGTTCGTAAATGTGAACTGTAGTCATAAATGTGAACGTAGTGCTCATAGTGATGGCCTGGCACATACTAGCAGGTCAACAAATGTTTACGGAATGAGAAAATCCAAAGAAACAGAAAAGAGAGTGGTAATTATTGGTTTTTTTTAAATATTTATTTATTTATTTATTTGAGAGAAGAGAGCAGGGGAAGTGGCAGAGGGAGAGAATCCCAAGCAGATTCCCCACTAAGTGCAGAGCCCAACATGAGGCTCCATCTCACGACCCTGAGATCATGACCTGGGCTGAAATCAAGAGTCAGATGCTTAACCAACTGAGCCTCCCAGGCGCCCCTGGTAATTATTGATTCTCACCAGCTCCTCCTTCCCACAGATATTAAGGGCCAGACCTGAATTTGATTTCCGCTCCATTGTGTCTACCAGAGAACCTGTTGCTAAGTGGTTCCAACAGGGTGCCACCAGCGCCCAACACCCCTCCCTGCTCTCTTAAACTCCTGTGGTGCCCCACCACCACCACCACTGCAGACCAGCTGGCCAGGGTGTCTGTGGGAACAGCAGAAATTGAAAGTAGAAGCTTTGGCCCCATTGCCAGTGACAAGAATGGTGACCTTGGCCACCCCAAGCACCAGGGCAATGGGAAAGAGAATGTTGTACCAGGAAGAACCATTAACAGCGTGTCATGGTATTAGAACACAAGACAAACTCACTGGGCAGCTCGATTTTCTGCCTGTGAGAAGTCATTAGTGGTTCTGCGGGGAAAGCCAGAAAAAAAGTTTTATATGGAACAATAAATTCCTCTATAAGCCACAAAACCCCACAAATTTGCAGCTAATAAACCCACAAATGTAAGATGATTAAGAACTGGCGAGGAAAGAGGTCCTCAGTTCTTACAGGGTTAGCCTGGAGAAGCAGTGTGGTCTGATGGGCTGAAGCTGAGCCAAGGGCAGAGAAACTCGGGTTCAAGTTCTGTCTCTTAATGAACTGGATGACCTTGAGTGTGTCAACCACTCTCTGCCTCAGTTTCCTCACCTGTAACACAAAGGATGCATAATTCCTGCCTTGTTTTCCTCAACAAGTGGTTGTTGGGTGGGGTGGGGGTAGGGATAAGGGAGCTCTGAGGTACAACAGCTTATAAAACTTTTTCTGATTCTCTTAACTGCAGGGAATTATCAGTGGGATGATCAGCACTTGCCTTAAGATTAGAAAGAAAATTGACAAGATTCATCTGAATCTCTGCCCCACCCAGCTCTTGCCCAAGAGGGCCCAGCCTCAGAGGTAGCTACAGTGGGCTGAACAGTAGCTCCCTCAAAAATATGTCCCAGTCCTAACCCCTGGAACCTGTGACTATGACTTTATTTGGAAAAGGGGCCTTTGTCGATGTAATTAAGGATCTTCAGATAGGATAATTCTGGATGAACAGGATGGCCCTAAATCCAATGACAAGTGTCCTTATAAAAGGAGAAAAGGAGAAGGCCATGTGAAGACAGAGGCAGAGCCTGGAGGGATGGAGGCATCTGTAAGCCAAGGAATGCCAAGGGTCGCCAGCAGCCACCAAAGGTGAGAGGGAAGCCTGGAACAGATTCTGCCTCAAACCTCCAGAAGGAACCAACCCTGCCAGCACCTGGATTTTGGACTGCTGGCCTCTTCCAGAACGGTGGGAGAATACATGTCTGGGTTTTGTTTTTAAGCCACAAAATTTGTGGTGATTTTTTACAGCGGTGACAGGAAACTATATAGTAGCCATGCCCTGCTTCCTAGGAACTTCTATCCGCCCTATGGAGGGGATGAGTCACCCCACGGACAGCTATGAAAGACACCTCTGGGCAGTACCCTCCTTGCCACCTTAAGACACAATATCAAGTGAAGGAGATGGGGGAAGAAGAGCAGGGGAAAGAGAGGGAGGGAGAAAGACAGGAAAGAAGGAAGGGATGGAGAGAGGGAAGAAGGAAGAAGGAAGGAAGGAAAGAAGTTATTTAATTAGTTAATTGGGGAGAGGGTGGAACATTACTGTCTATCCAGCATTAAATGGGAGGACAAGAAAGAGAAAGCCAACATAAATTAAGCACTCACAGTGTCCCAGGCACTGTAAATACCGCTTATGAATAGCAAACTATCATCCCCACTTTCTCTGATGGAAACTGAGACTCTTGAGAGAGGTCAGGTGACTTGCACAGGTCACATGCTGGTGGCAGAGCTGGATCTGAAAGCAGGTGTGCTAACTCTAGTCCAGTCCTTGTTCGACTCTAGGATGTCCCTGAGCCCTGGAAGAGCCTCCAGTGGAAACCTGCCTGGTTCTTCCATCTAGGCCAAAGGCTAATCATCAGGCCCAGGACTGAGAGGTGGCCAGATCCTCTCAGGACCAAGTTAGAGCAAAATCTGTTGGTGGGGGTGGTTTCAATGACATGGAGACAGAGGAGCACTTTGCAACCACAACTGCTGTTGAAATAAAAATATTCTGCAGAAGAAGATCACTGGGGCATCTGGCACCAGAAGAGGTTTACATGGAATGCATGATCTTATAAGGGAGAATTCTCTAAGTTCCTGCTTTGCCCTCCTCTCCTCCCAGACCTCAGCTGAATGTTGGTCCTGACTTGTAAAGGGATGTAGAGCCAGGAGGTTTCTGTTCCTACTACGACCCCAAGATCCCCTCCAAACAGAGAAAGGTCTAGCCAGCATAGGAGCTCCAATAGGGTCTGATGTGTTCAATGAGGTTCTAACAGGGCCCAGATATCATTGCCCAGGAACAAGGGCAGAGAGGTGCTGTTGTCCCCAGATCCATCCTAGGCCTTGCCCCTCTGAGCTCTACCTAAGATACAGACATCAAATTCCCAAATCTAGGGAGTGCGGGCAGGACCCGTGAGCTGTAATTGCATTTGCTAGGCTGTATGTATGTATGTATGTACTTAGCACAGATTTTATTGGTAGGTATAGCTGGAGATTCAAGGATCATGGCTTGACAGCCCCTGACTAACATCCTGTGGCCCCTGAGTATGGATTTCCAGGCATTGACCTAAAGCCTCGAGGGCCTAGTTTCAGGTCCCTGGGACCTGCTGGAAGAACCTTCCCAGAATCTTCCTGGTCATGCTTTCTCTTATTTCTCAACCTGGGAAGTCCTGTAATTAATCTGACCTCACAGGAGCTAGGGTTAGGTGGAGCAATGTATTAGGAGGCAAGAGGTTTGGATTCTAGTGGTTTACCGTCACTTACAAACTACAGAAATCTGGGCAACTCATCCCAAATCTCTGGATTTGATCTGATCTGGAAAGTGGAGGAAAAGGTATTTCAAGGGTTCAGGGCTGGCTCATCTCTGATTCTGAAATTCCCAGCAGGGGTGGGACATCCTCATTGTGGGAGCAGAAAGGAGCTATGGGGCAGGGCAGAGTTTGTCCTGTCTCCCTCTGGCTGGGGTTTCTTGGCCTATCATTCTGGAATGATGAAGAAGGCATCAGGAAAAATGGGAGCAGGGTCCCAGAGCCTCTCCCCGTGCAGCAAGGCTTGTGCCTGGGGCCTGTGGAGTCCACATGCTTTGCTCTGCTCACCCAGACCCTGGGCCCTGCCCAAATCACTTGGACTAGCTTGGCTCTTTCCGAGTAAAAGAGAACGCAGTGCCTGCTCATCTCACTCACTCCTCAGGCTCTGAGGTAGCCCATTATGCAGACAGGGGAAGCGAGGCTCACAGAGGTGAGGCTACTTGCCCTGGCTGACCCAGCTTGCAGAAGTGGAACCAGGGGTGGGACCCCGGCGGCCTGGCCTCCAGAGCAGAGAGCGTAAGTGAGACGGTGTTGCCGTGGCTGTGTTTATATCAGATCTCTGTGTGCTGTGTGGAGGTGCGAGGTGAGAGTGCGCACTGTGCAGTAAAGAGCATGGAGGGCCTGAGCCGTAGGGGTACCTGGCGCGTGCACCATGCATCCGCATCGTCCAGTGCGTGTGGTAGGGGTTGGCCGTGTGACCACGCATGCGCCGGCCTATACCTGGCCCCTACTCCCCTGGTGGAAGGACTGGGTGCCGCTCTCCCCCAGAGAAGCCTGCAGACAGAGCCAAACCACAGCTCAGGCTAGGGGGGTTTGATCTTCCCTCTGCTGCAGAGATGAGAGAGGTCTAAGTGGCAGAGATTTATGGGGCCCGAGGGACAAATACCCTTCCAGTGAAGACGCTCACATGAAAAGCTCCAAAGTAATAACCGAGGCTGCAAAGTGTGCCAATTATGCAACAATTAAAAGGTTTCACTATCTTTCTTTCTCCTTTTATTCTCCCAGCCACTCCTCTCCCTTTCCACATCTGGCTGCCCCTGCAGGCTCCCCCAGCAAATGCTGGGGGGTGGAGGGGAAAGGATAGAGGATAAAGAACACACTTTTCCCCTTTTTAATTGGAGATCAAAAGTTGGAAGAAGAGCTTATCCCTCAAGGGCAGGGAGGGAAGCGGTGTTGTTGAGATTGAGGCCCTCAGAGGAGGGGATGGGGGCGAGAAAGGAGGGCAGGGCAGGTTCCTTACATGGATTCCCAGGCTCTGCATGAACCGTACACACACCATCTCATTTAATCCACACATCAACCTCGAAAGATCAGTGTGATTAGTGGCATTATATTGCAGATTAGCAAACTAAGACTCATGAAGATAAATGCCTTGACCAAGGTCCCACAGTTGGTAGAACTGGCATCAGCCCAAGCTACCTGATGCTAACAGTCATAGACTTGGCTATAAGGCATTCTCCTGTCTCTCAGCCTTGCCTTTCCATCTGGACAGTGGGTGCAGGCCCTGGGCTTTGTGTGATGGAGCCAAGCACTCTCATAGATGAAAGGTACAGTGGGCACTTAGCGGCAGGATTGCTCTGTAATTAAGCCAGCACCAGCTGAGCCAAATCCCCTGCACAGTAATCCAGTGGCTAATTGAGAAAAAATTAGGCAGTGTGCCCCAAAAGTGAAGAAATAGCTGCTAGGTGGCTTTTGAGAGGTGCCAGCCCACACCCAGTATACATGCCCCCTCCCCACTGGATTTCCCAGCAGAACTAACAGCCTTCACACTCCAGGGCAGAGAACACTGGGCTCCTTCCCACTCTGCTGATGCCCAGCAGCTCCAAACAGCCCCCCCCCCGCCCAACTCCTGTATCTCCTGAGGGAGGGTGGTGTCAGGGGCATGGACCTTAAGAGGACAATGGCCACCCCTTACCCCAATAGTACATAGCACATAGTAGACTTGCACAATTCACAGTCAACTCAGATGACTGAGGAGCACAGGGCACTAAGCTAGGAGCTTTCATGGCCATTTTCTCAGTTAACACACCCCAGATCTGCTCTGTCCCTAACTGAGGGAGTGACTCTGGGAGCACCAGGCCACCTCCCCGGACCTCGGTTTGCTAGTATGTTGATGGAGCAGGCTAGAGTGTCCGGCTTTAACTGGCCAGCTGTCTGGGAGGGCTAGAGAAGAGAAACACAGAGCCCAAGTCATGCACAGCGGTGGGGAGAGGTTCCAACTTTCCTGACTCCAGGCTGGGGCACATCCTCCCACAGCCCACTCCCAGGCCCTCAGTCAGTGGCAGAGTGAGGACACGGGGAGAGCCAGACCCAGCTCTGCCATTTCTCGTGCTTCAGGCTGAGCCGGAGAGAGCAGCTGGGCTCCCGGGTCTCCCGCCCACCGGAAAGAGGAACAGAGTGTTGGTCTCGGCCTCCCTATTCCCTTCCCCTCCACAACCACAAACACAGACAGCCCTGGCCTCCTGGGCTAGACTTGCCAAATGGCTTTCCCCAAACCACTGCCTCCTCGGGTCACAGCTTGTCTCCCAGCATTTTCTCCTGGGCTGCTTTGGATTCTTGAAAATCCCTCACCTTGGGAGCTCAGATATGTGTCTGGGTGTTGGGTGGGGAGGAAGGAAGTGGAGGAGGGGAGGCAAAAGGCGCCGTGACCGTGACCATGCCCCTGACACCGTGAGCCCTGCCCCAACCTTAGTGGCTTACTCTCAGTAACCAGGGGCTGGTGGGGGGGAGGGGGCTCCCTCTCTCCTTGGCGCTGGTGGCCTGCACCAGGTGGCTGTGGCAGCCAGCTCCCTTGGGGGAACTGCAGGACCCCAGCTGGCACGGCCAGCATACTTAGAGAGCCCAGCCAGTTGTTTGCTCAAATGGGGCCCACTCAGCCCACTCTGTGGGGGCTGGCGGAACTCCAGAGGAAATGATGGGAGGGTTTGGGTGCATTCTGACCTTAACTGAATTCCAGGATGATGATGTGTGAATAATATGGCTTTTTAAGAGTCAACAACTGGGGTGCTTTTTATAGTCAGGCCAGAGTGCTGAATGGGCCATCTCCCCATTAATCATCTGGCCAGTTAGATCAACTGGCAAACTGTACCAGCATGACTCTGTGGCATTACCCTCCCTTCTGTCAGCAGGCACCCTGAGACAGATGTCAAAACTGCCATCCAGTCAGCCCCAGCCCCACCCCCAAGCCTTCTATTCCCCAGGCTCAAGATCCTCATTCTTCCAGCTCTGCTATCTAGAATGTTCATTATTTTGGTGGTCTATGCTGGCAGGGATCCTAGATTCCCCGTCTCTGGGCCACCCTGAACTCTGAGGGCACACTCCACCCACCTGAAGGAGGAAGAAATGCATTCAGAGTGACATCCTGGAGCGAACACCGGCGGGGTTGGGGGGGGGCGGTGCACGTGTGTGAGCAGGCCTGGAGCCAGAGCCCAGCTCCCCGGTCCCGGTCCCGCCGGCTCCTCCCTCTGCCAGCCTCCCCTCCTGCCTCCAGGCATCCAGGCTTTCCTCACCAGGACAGGGCCCTACCACAACCCCGGCACTCACAGTGTCTCCAGATTGTGCAGCCCCTCGAAGCTGTGGGTCCCCAGATGCCGGATGCGGTTGTTATGAAGATGCCTGTGTGGGAAGGAAAGGCACGTCAGACTGGGTGCCCACAGCATCGGGCCCGGGGCAGGGGGTAGAAAGCAGATGGTGGCTTAAGTCGGAAGGTGGAGGCAGAAGCATGAACAGACTGACCCCAGTGGCCCAGCCCTTTGTCCCCAGGGACGAAATGAGTTCTGAAGTTACAATCTCCAAGGCTGAATCAACCATGGGCTACACGGTTTTCCCTTCCTACTGAAGGAAAATGCGAGAGGAGTGCCCAAGACCGAGGCTAAGGCAGGCTCCCACTAAGCTCTTGGAGAGAGGCCTGATGTCAGGAGGGCTCCAGTCTGAGGCTTCTTCTACGGTCCTGCTCCCCAGGACCCAGCCCGCCTGACTCAGTGGCCAGACGCGCTTATGGGAGCCAACAGCAAACCACTGCAGACAACATATAATTAAAGGCTAAGCTTTCTGTTATAGCTGGAGAGGGCTGTAGACAGGCTCAGAGATGGGAGACTGGTGAGACCAGAGGAGTCAGGGAAGGCTTCGCAGAGGTGGTGATCCAGAGCAGAACCTCGAAGGGTAGGTGATCTGGACAAGCAGAGGGAAGGGCATTCCAGGCAGAGGTAACAGGCGGAGAGAGGGGGGAGGTGGGAACGAGCATGTGCGTCTGTGCTGGATGGTGAAGGGCCTGGCCAGAGCGCATGTAGGCTAGGGAGAGGTAGGAGACCAGTTCAGAAGAGATTTCCAAGGTCAACAGCTAACTGAAAACGAATGACAGAATGTTCTTCTCCTAATTCCTAATGAAGTGAGCAAAAATAGCAAAAACAAGACCCCTGCCTCCAGCCCAAATATTACAAGTAGCAGCAAAGCAAGGACAGAGACATAACCCGATGTAAATAAACTGCACAAACTGGTGACTGAGGAAAAACTCTGGAACTCCTAGCCAGTCCGGCTTTTCTCCAGGAATTGAGCTGGCAAGAAAATGAAATCCTGAGAATTTCCCCTAAAACCCCAAATCTAAAGAGAAGCAACTCTGTGGATGAGGTTTATTTCCCCTCCCCATGTCTGGCTTCCAGAGGAAACAGGTGAAACTGGGGAGTGAAATAAAGGCTCCAGGCTACTCACTGACTCGAGGAAATGACTTAAAGCCCAAGGGAATTCCTGGGTGGAGGGAGTGAACTCACAAATTTAACACACTCTGATTGAGCAGATACAGCAGAGCCCCGGCTGCCTGACAACGACTGGGCTCCCGCCAGAGCCCACTCCCCCTACCTTCACCCCCCACCAGGCGCAGAAAAGCAGATGGAACCTCATTTACCCACAATACTAGCCCACAAACTACAGCTTGGAGGGGGAGTACCCAGGGGGCCCCAAGATGACACAGCTAGAACAAGTAGAGAGCTTTCCACGGGTAAGCCAGAACAAAGAAATCACATGGCAATTATGGGTGCACCAGGGAGACCGAGGATGGGGAGAAGAAAGGGTGCAAAGGCAGGTAAAGTTTCAAGCCAAGAAAAAAAAACAAAAAACAATGAATGGATGAGGGACAGAAGGAAATTTACCACAGTGACTTCCTGCTACAAAACAAGTTCAAAAAACAGTATTTCCAAGATGAAATTTTAAAAACAACAGCGAAAATGACATCAAAGGCAACAAAAACACGGAGAACCAAAACTACATTATTAAAAAACCAGTCAATAAACTTGGAGTGCAAGGAACAGGGTCAATGCTGCCGAAAACTGAACTGATATCAGAGAAACCTTGAAATAATCATTGTGAATGTGGCTGAATGAGACAAAAAGATTAGAACAGAAATGCATAGATGGAGAAGACATAAAGGTGATTCAACACAAGGGTAACTGACGTGTCTGAGGGAGAGAACCCAAACACGAGACGGAAGATGTATTCAAACACGGAATATGGAAGAAAATTCTCCAAAGTGGATAAAGCATAGAATCTGTAGCTCACATACATTGTTCCAGAAAAATCAGATGCAGAATATTTCACACCATGACATATTCTAGTTAAGCTAGCAAAGTTCAAGAACTAAGAAGCCTCCTCAGGCAGAAGGAGGAAATTTCTTACAAGGGGAAGAAATCTCTCAGGCCTCCAAGATGCTGTTCAAGTACCAAGGTGACAGGAAGACCCCATCCAGCACAGATGGATAGAAATGGGGGTCTTGAGAGTCGTGGGTCCTGTATGTCTGCCCTATCCTTGTCCACCTCCCAGGTTCCACTGGGAGACAGGCCCCTCCCACAGGCAGCTTTGGACTTGACAAGGAAAATGCAGCCTTCTGGGAATAAGCTCTCTCCCCTTAACAAGGGCTTTTGGTTTTCCTTACTGCCTCCATGCCTGTATCCTGACTGTCACCAAACTCTTACCATTTCTTCCTGCCTCCTGTTGGACTCCGTTTCCATTTTCTAGCCCCTTCCACCTCCCCCAGCATCTCTGGTCTACATCATCTCAGCTTCCTAAATATCCAGCTCCAGGGTTCCAACTCCCTCTTCCCAACCACTCGCTCAGCCTGGGCATCCTGGGCCTGTCTAGCAGCCCAGCCTCGGGCAGGGTGTTGGGGCTTCTAGTCCGGAAGAAGAGACAAGATCTGCACGAGTGACACTACTGCTGTGCAATTAGGTGCTGCCTGGGGGTCCCCTGAGCACCAGAGCAGTGAGCGAAGGAGGTCCACACATTCACACAACCTGACAGAAGAACCGGGTTGGGGTTGGATTGCAGAGAAGTCCCCTGTCCTCTACCTCACTTGTCTGCTTACGCCGCCAGCCAGACTCCTGTGCAGCAGTTGGGTTTAACCAAACTTTCCTATTTCCCATCATACCCAGCCTTCCTTATCTGCCTTCTGGGTCTTCCTATACCTCATCCCATAGTCCCTGGACAGCTTCCCCCAGCCTCCTCTCCCCTCCCAGGTCCTGGTGAGTTGGAGGCAGGACAGAGGAGTCATGATTCTGGCCCTGCTTCAGGCAAAGGGAGCAGTACCCCTTGAGCTTTGCTCCTGCCCTGGTAGGTTTTCTTCCCTTGCCCCTCCTTTTGCCTGGGAGGGGGGGGTCCCAACCCATCCTCCCTCCCCAGATATGCAGCACGCCTAGCATTCCAATTTCTTGGTTCCCAACCAGACTTTGGAGTCATTCTTGATTCCCCTTCCTCCTGGTCTTTCCTAGATCAGATTTATCCTTCCTGTAAACATCATTCACAGCCATGTCTTCCCTTCCATTCCTTCTGCCACCCCCTTATACTAGACTTCGGTTGATAGACGAGAGCCTTCTAACTGTCCCCCTGTTCCCATCCATCCTCCAAACTAGCCTTCCTGAAACATCCCCCTGCTCATCCTTACTTGAAAACCTTCAAGCTTCCCTTCCCCCAACCGACGAAAGCCAAAGTCCCTGCTGTGACACTGTGAGCTCCCCAGCCACCTTCCCAGCCACGTTCTGCAGGAGGACCCTCTGCTCCCACCAGGCTGGCCTTTACGCTGCCACCAAAGAACTGTCTGGTTCTTCATCATCTTCCCTGGCCCGGGACCCACCCCACCTTCCCCACGAAGCCTTCCCCATCAGCCCAGACTTCTGACACTGCATGGATCTGTATCTATCATCAGCTATCTTGGCATACGGTATAGTACATCACTAGCTGTCTTTTCCATTATTTATTTCACTCTTTCAATTAGACTGTCAGGCCCTGGCGGGCAGCAGCTGTTCGCATACTTCTCGGACTCTTCAGTGCCCCACATAAGGGTTCTGGAAACGCCTGGTGCTGCTCATCTGTCTGGGACCTCTCGTGTGGCTCTCATTTTCCCAGTCTTGTCTCTCATAGAGATATGACTGTACTCCCTCAGGGTGTCCCTGGGCTGTCACCGAAACAAGAATCAGTCACCTTGCTCTGTTCACCCTCTATAAAGACCCCCACTGACTCCCAGAGGAGGGATGGAATGGCCATCCTGATAGAAGGACGTGATCCATAAGGATGCTCCTCTTGGTTTTCCAGTCGCCCGGGACGGAGAACTAGACAGACAAACTGGTACCTGAGTTTTCGGCTTTTAGATGGACTTACACATCATTCATTCTCTGGTTTGGAAAATCACATCAGATTTCCAAGAGCAGGGGAGGCAAGTTGCCGTTTAGCAGAGTCACTAACACATATGTTCCTGCAGCAATTAGCATGGAACCCAAAGCAATTACACATGACCTCCAAGCCCTTAGTAATTACCCTGTGAACTTACCAATCACTCATAGCAATTAGCTGGGAGCTAATTTGCACTCTAAAGTTCCCACTGGGGAGGCAAAGGTAACCCTGGTCCCCAATTCCTGCCAGGGATACGATCTCCCAAGTAATTACCCTGACGGGGCTTTGCTGTCTAATTATAAGCGATGGTTTTTCCCTGCTTCTCCAAGTCTGAGAAATGAGACGAATTTATCCTATCCCTGTGCCAAAGCGTAAGTCTGCATCACCTGATTGTTGAATGTGGTAGAAATCGCTTAAGAGATTGTTGACCTATATTCCAATCAGCTTGGTATAGTTATTATATTTGCATAGCGAGAAACTAGCAGCTTAATTCCCGTTTTCTGATTATGGTGTTCTGGCTTCTCGAAGCACTTTTACAGCTCTAGTGTCATTTGGCCTCACGATAATCCCCATGGGGTCAACAGGGGATGCTCATCCTCACTTTAAAAAGGAGAAACTGAGGCCAGAAGGTCCAGTACCATGTAGAGAAGAGCAAAGCTATCCAGGCCTCCAACCCAGCTCTGGAGTAAACACGCAGCCCCAGCAGGACCCAGCTGGGAGTTGGGGGGGGGGCGGGGCGCAGGCGGAGCAGCACTCACAGCACCACAAGGCTGGTGAGGTTCTGGAAGGCGTAGTCAGGGATGTGGCTGATGCGGTTGAGGGCCAGGGTCATGGCCTGCAGGGCAGGGAGGTTGTTCAGGGCCCTGACAGGGATCTCGGTGAGCGCATTGTCGTCCAGCCACAGGTGGCGGAGGGAAGACAGCCCCTCAAAGCTCCTTTCCGGGACCAGGGAGATGAGGTTGGCATCTAGGCGCCTGGTGAAAGAGAGGATGGAAAGGATCAATCCCGGGCAATATGCAGACCAAGCTCTGGGACTGAACTGAGCTGGGCCAGCCCGGACCCCAGTGGGGCCTTCGAGGTACCCTAGGACTACAGCTGTGACTTGGCTGCCACTTAGCCTGTACCCCACCTCTTCAAGTTCCCCTATTTCCCCTCCATCCCAACCCATAATTCTTGATCCTTTATGCCATGTGGTCCTCTTTATGGCACCAACTCTTCCTCTCAGACCCAATGTTGAACCCATAGCCCCTCTGTGGATAACCAGTATTTCCCTCACACCCCCAGGCTTCTGAAATCTATGCCTAGCTCCCCCGCTTTAGGTGTGACACTATTCTTCCCAACCCTGTCCAGTTTAAGGCCATATAGTAGGATGTTCCCCCCACTTATAGAGGGAAATCTCCTCCCTCTTGACCTAGCCATAGAAAATGCCTCCCCAAAGATTCAAGCCACTCCCTGTCACCCAACCCCAGCTCCACTTGCTCCTTGTCTCTTCAAGGACCCGGTAGTTTGATGAAGCTCCTGCCTAAGCCCTGGGGCTTCCTGCTCGGTGGACTGCCCTGATAAGCTACAGCTGAGTCCTCAAGAGACTGCTTTTCAGAACAGGTAAAAACAGGTGGTGGTGATCCTGTCTAGGTGACAACCAGAGTTCCCTAGGTGACACGGGAGCTTCTGATGCCAACTCTAGAAGATCTAGAAGTTCAGCCCAGCAAAACAAGGAGACTGCCCATCTCAGCCTTTGACAGATGTGTCCCAGCCAAGATGTCCTTTATCAACACACTATTGTCTTCTGCCTCCTGGTCTGGGGCGTGGGCTGATATGGGATCACCCTAGGTAGCTTGTCCCATAGACACCAGACAAGCTGGTCTGTGACTATGGACCCACCCTAGGTAGCTTGTCCCACAGACACCAGACAAGCTGGTCTGTGACTATGGACCCACTCCTGAACTCTTCTACGTTGAGGGGAGGCTTTGCCCTGAGGTATGGCTCTCCCACACGTATATGGCACCTCAGTCACTGACATCCAGCCTTTGTCCACAAAGGCCCTAAGACTCCATAGCCGCGAACCTAAAGAACAAATGATGTGACTGGGGGTGTGGGGTGGGCAGAGGAAGGTCCAGCTGGGCTTCTATGTCTACCCTGAGCAAATTCACCAGTGTCCTTCTTGCCAAGTGTCTTAAGGGCCACTGGGAGAAACTCCCTGGCTCACCACCAAGGGGAGTGAACGGGTCAATGCCAGAACCTTAGATGGGAAAGCAAACTGACCTGGATTGTCCTCGAAAGCTGCCATTAGCAAAGATCTCCCACCTACATCAAACCGGACCTGATGGGACCGAACACCCTTCAATGAGTGCCCTCTACTGGCAATGCCTATCACTCCAAATATGGTCCATCAATGGTGGGCACCATACTCTTGACGGTCTGACTGGCTGAAACTTTGTGAAAGTATAGACTCCCAAGGATGGTATAGTTCAGAAGGTACAGAGGGAGCCTGGGAATCTGTTTTTTTTTAAGTAGCCTCCGAGCCCTGCAAGGAGTCCAACATGGGACTTGAACTCATGACTCTGAGATCAAGACCTGAGCCAAGATCCAAGAGTCAGATGCTTCACCAACTGAGCCACCTGGGTGCTCCTGGGAATCTGTTTCTAAAGAACACTCTAGAAGTTTCTGTGCACAGACAGGTTTGGGAAATATTGGATACACATCATCTATGAAGAAGACAATGTTCCTGCCCTTCCTGACGTAGCTTACAGTCCAGTGGGCAAGCCAGATATACAGGACAGTGATGGCAGGGGAAGCACAGGTGCATGGGCCTCTGGAAAGGTCTCCAGGAGAAAGTAATGTTTACACAGAGACCTGGTGGCCAAGGAGGAACTGGTCAGGGGAGGAGATGGGGAAAAGAATCCCAAGCAGAGGGAAGGCATGTGGGAAGGTGAGAGTACAGCAAGGTAGGAGGCTGAGAGTGGTCAGGTAGGGCTGCAGCAGGGGAGGGAGGGGAAGCGTGAGAGGAGAGTACAAGGTGAGCTAGCCAGGCAGGTGGAGCCAGAGCTCGCAGGGCCTTGTAAACCAATGCTGTGTTAAAGGAAACAGGGAGCCACTGAAGGGTTTATAGCAAAGGAAGAACCTAGCCAGACTTCTGTTTCGAAAAGATTCCTCTGAAGACCTTGTTGGTATAGGAGAAGGGCCAGACTGGAGGCAGGAAAATCAACAAAGAGATAGTTGCTTTACACAACCTCCTTGTCCAGAAAGGGACAACCATGGCCCTAGAAGCTTGCGAAATGAATTTGGCCACCCTGGTGTCCAGTCCCAGAAAGCGTCCGCGCGTTGGTGGTATAGTGGTGAGCATAGCTGCCTTCCAAAAAGCGTCCGCTCGTAGGGGCAGTTCTTGTTGCTCCTGACTGGGATAGTACCGGGCTGGCCTGGCAAGCTCCCTGGCTCAATAAAGTCATCCAGCAATTCCAGGAGTCTTCTTAGCATCCCATAAGAATGCCACTGCTCCACTTCCTTCCGCTTAGTGAGAGGGCAGCGTCTTGGCCCCAGGCTTCTCAGAGACCACAGACAGACAGCTGAGCCCTGACTCAGAATCACACAGGCAAAGCGTCCTTTGAGACAGCCTTAAGCAAAGACAGGATTCAGACAAGGGGAGGTGGAAGATGGGGCGTCATGAGTGAGGGACTTGAGGCAGGAGATTAGAAGGCCAGTGTGGATGGGGAAGGTGGGCACAGATTTCATACATCCTTAGGAAGTCAAATCAATAAGGCCCAACAATCTATTGAATGTAGGGGACAAGGACAGCTGGGGCTTGGCTCGTCACACAGGCCTGGGTCTGATTCTCTGCAACTGCCTGCCTAAAGGGGGGATTAATGGACGCAGGAGGCTGGAATCCCCAAGGTGGGCGGTGCTCCCTTTCTCTCTCAAGCCTGGGGCTGGGAGCAACCCTCTAGTGACAAGCATGACTCCAACAGCAGTCAACGCTTCCACGTATCAAGCCCTTGGCATATGCCAGGTGCAGAGCCAGGGACAAGTGTGTGATCTGTGCCACGCAGCAATGCCACGAGGACTCTCTGGTTAGCCCCATTATACAGAGAGATTAATCCGCCCAAGGCCACATAACTAATGAGCCACGGAGCCGGGGTTCCAACCCAGGTTGTCTGGTGCCCAAATCCATGTGTCTCGCCACTGTGTGATGTTGGCCCTGGGGGGGGGGGGGCGGTGAGAACCTGCTCCCCTATTTGATGGGGCCTGGGAAACAGGGCAGATGCTGTGACCAAGTCCCTGGTAGGTGGGAGCCACTGCGCTATGGACAGAGGGAAGGCACTATGGGGCAGACAGGAAGTGGCGCTGGGACAGCGCAAGAGGGAAACGATCTTTTCCTCTGTGTCTGTGGGGAGATTTGGAAGCTGCCTCTCATGCACATGCGTATGTGTGAGCACACACAGGATTCAGACATGTGCATGTGCAAGCTTTCACATATAACCTGTGGCCCCAATTAGACCACCGCCCTCCTAGAGGCGGGAGGGCCTGAGAAGGGCCACTTCTCCCAGAGGTGGGCCAAGCACAGCCCTGGCTCAGGATGATACCTCCCCAGGCGAGGGCTGGCCTGGACCAACCGCCAGGCCCCTGTCTGCTCTGTTAGAGGGAATGCCCCTCCTGTGAGGCCTTGCAGAATCTCCGGGCGCAGCGTGGCGGGCCGTGCCTGGGGCTGCGGAAGGAAGGTGCGTACCTCCGGGTTCCTGAGACCTGGGGACAGGGACATGCCAGAGGGGAAACCAGGCAAGCTGGCAAATGAAGAAGGTGGGATAAGCACATGGAAGAAATCAGTCAGATCTGAGTTTGTGTTTGGGGTGAGCAGCAGGTCCAGGATTTCGTTCAGGGCAGGCAGGCTTGGGCTGGGATCTGGACCCAGCAGAGCATTGCTCGGTTTAGCAAGTAAAAATACATGTTGCCCATTGAAATTTGAATCTTGGATAAGTAACAAATAATTGTTAGTATAAATATCTCCCATGTAATATTTGGGGTGAAGCCCAGTTAAATTTGAATTTCAGGGCGCCTGGGTGGCTCAGTGGGTTAAAGCCGCTGCCTTCGGCTCAGGTCATGATCCCAGGGTCCTGGGATCGAGGCCCACATCGGGCTCTCTGCTCAGCAGGGAGCCTGCTTCCTCCTCTCTCCTCTCTCTCTGCCTGCCTCTCTGCCTACTTGTAATCTCTCTCTCTGTGTCAAATGAATAAAAAAAAAAATCTTTGAAAATTTGAATTTCAGATATACAAGGAACAACTTTTTAAACATAAATAGGTCCCATGCAACATTCCTATTTGAGGTGGTGACTCTATCCCCAGGGGCTCCTGTGAGCTTGGAGGACGTGCAGGCTTAGCCATCAGACAGATCTAGTCACAAAGCCCCTGTCTTAACATTTTGGGCTGGTTTCCTCGGCTATGTAGTGTGACTACCTGCCCACCCCAGGGACTGTTTTGAGGTTAAATGCAAACAAAAGGCCCCAGCCTTAGCTTCCCTTCTTTTTTTTTTTTGTTTTAAAGATTTTATTTATTTATTTCACAGAGGGAGAGAGATCACAAGGAGGCAGAGAGGCAGGCAGAGAGAGAGGGGGAAGCAGGCTCCCTGCGGAGCAGAGAGCCCGATGCGGGCCTCGATCCCAGGACCCTNGATCCCAGGACCCTGAGATCATGACCTGAGCCGAAAGCAGAGGCTTTAACCCACTGAGCCACCCAGGTGCCCCTTAGCTTCCCTTCTTACAAGGAGGCTGTTCACAGGGGCAGTGGGGACCCAAGGGAGAAACTGGGCAACCGGCAATTATGGGTCCTCCTGGTAGGTTTGGCCGTGAGGACAAAACATCCCCTTCAAAGTGGGCTCCTGGGCGCCTGGGTGGCTCAGTGGGTTAAAGCCTCTGCTTTCGGCTCAGGTCATGATCTCAGGGTCCTGGNAGGGGGCCCAGAGAGGAGGGAGGGAGGGAGCAGGGGAGGAAATGGAGGACATCTCCTCCCGCCCTCAGGGAACTTTGAACCTTGGGGAGCCCCAAGAAGTCCCCTGTACTGTCTCCCTGCCCCACCCCAAGCAGGATCAGGTGCTCTCTGAAGAAGCTGCCTGACCTCCTTGAGTTGGGGTTCAGGCTGTCCTGGGGCCCCTCTGGGGCAGGTGGGCCCAGGCTCCCATGCCATCTGAGTGGGGGGGCCAAAGGAGCTTCCAAACCTGATTTCACCATTCGGGACTAATGGACCCATCCGCAGGTGGGAGAGTCAATCCAGACGGACTCTGGTTTGGCAGGAAGAAAAGAACAATTATACCAATTAAGCTCCAGAATAAAATCAACAACCCCCAACAGCCCTTCTCTTTCTCCCACGTGGGCCTGGGCTCCTTGAATGATTTCTGACTATAAGTCTTACCTGCGGTAATAGGGCAGATTAGCAGGGACCTCACAGGCCAGTTTGGGCTTGCTTGGGCTCTGGGGAAACAGCTCAACCTCTAGAGGGCCAAACTACTCCTCATACTCCCGCAGCCCAGGGTCGAGGCTGAGGCGGGGAAGGGAGTGGGGAAAGCGTGAGTGATGGCTGGGGCATCTTCCCTCCGAGTCCAAGTCCCACGGGGCAGGTGGTCTGAAAGTCACCTGCCCATAGGCCATTCCAGGGAGCTGGTGACATGGGGACCCGGCCCTACTGGATTAAAATGAGATCAAGACCTAACCGGGAGCAAGTAGCTGCAGCAGAGATTTAGGTTAGACAGCAAGAAGTTATTCACTGACAATGACCCCCAAGAACAACAGTGTAAATTCAAAATCACATTCTATCAGCTTGAAGGAACCTGGCAGCCTCATTCATTCTATATAAGGGAACTGAAGCCCAGAGAGATAAAGAAAATGCCCAAAGCGAGTGGAAGGGCTGGGACTCAAACTCAGGGCTCCTTTCCATTTCTTTCTAATGCCTGGCTTCCCTAAAAGGATTGGATGACAGAAAGACACACACCTCTCTAAGCTGTAGGAAACACGTTTGTATTCAAAAACCAAAGTCCTTTACAGCCTACAGAGCATTCGAAGACCTAATGGACCCTTTCTGGAATTTCTTCCTTTAATCCATCTTATTTCCTACCAGATCTTAGTCAAATACAAAACTAGAGGGACAGATTCATGGCTCCTGGTGGAACACCAGCTGACCCATGGCTGTCACCAGGTATTCATTTAAAAGGGATCATTCAGGTGAAGCTCTAATCTAGGTACCTGCCACCTAGTACCTGCTCCCAGGACACAGGGAGACTTTGAATCTAAAGGTCAGAATGTCCCAGGGCAGGACCAGGAGGACAGCAGGGAGAAGGTACGGGGTGGGGGGGAATCTTTCTGTTCTATTGCACTCAGGTCAGGTGTGACTCGAGTTCTCTCTCCAATTCTGAGCCACATGACATGAGAAGACACAGTGATATAGTGATTATAGGACAGGATACTTAGGAGGAGAGAGAGGCTGAAAACCAGTGTCCATGAAGATAAATGGGTTTGACGTAGGTTCCAAGGGCCAGGGACGTCTGGGGAAGACTCTTGCTATTCGTCTATCTGGAGAGAGAGGGTGTTTATGGGGTCCCTCCATGATGTGGCGCCCATCCTAAGAAAGTGTCCCCAGCCAATCTTAGGCTCTAGAGTATCCCTTCCCTTCGTCAGCCCATCAGGTTTTTGCAGAGCGGGAAAGGAGGGCCAATGTGCCATTTCAGATGCAGAGGTTCAGAGAGGGGGAGCCCCTGGCCAGCTCTCGCCCCTGACCTGGTCACTGAGTTTGGTGGTGCTCCTCTGCTCCAACTCCCACTCCAGCCTAGCTACTTCCTCCTCTCCTTGCAGCTGCTCTCCGTTCAGGGCCTCCTAGGCAGGATGGGCTCTGTGAGTTGTGGACCCCGACCAAAAATGAGAATGCGAAACCCCTATTCAAAAGTGATGAAGAATTTCTAGAGGGCAAGAGCAGAGCGCTAAACCTTCTGCTCATCCTGAACAACGGCACAGGGCACACGCCATCAAAGCCAGCCCTGCTCCCGGGTGCAGAAATCCTCAAAAACGGTGGGCCAGACCCTCTGCTCTCAATTCCTAATTGTGAGTGTGAGGATGAGAAAGAGGTTGGGGGTGAGGCACCTTGAGGACAAGGTGTATCTGTGTATCTGGCACCCCGTTGTCAACCGGCGGCTCCGAGCAAAACCCAGGCTGGCTCTTCACCTGGGAGCCCCCGTCCCCCCGCCCAGCACGTACAGGCACAGAGGTGACTTTCCGCAGGACAAGGAGAAGAAAAGAGAGGACAGGGGCAGCATGGAGGTGGGGGGCCTCTCAGGCTCTGGCTGGGGTGGAGTACAGGCAGGGTGGAAGAGGGAGGATATTGAAAATGAAGAACAAAAAGCAGCCACTATGGAAATGGTTATTCTGTGGGGAAAATATTCCATGTGGGAGCCGTTCATTGCCTGGAGGGACCAACAGCCCTGACGGAAAGCCTGCCAGGGAAGGTGAGGGTTCCAGCAGGGAGCAGGCTGGCACCTGCAGAGCGGCGAGGAGGTGCCCCCGGGCCTTCCACACGCGGGAGGCCCCCGCCTCCCGCACCAGCAGCCGCTGCCAGGGCCAGCGGCCGGCCCCCACAGGGAGGGCAGGGGGAAGGGGGGAGCAGTTTGGG
>LNAC01000043.1:4312253-4381114 GCA_002007465.1 Ailurus styani
GGGGGGGGGCGGGGGGGCTGCTCCCTGTGTGTAGCATGCCCGGGCCCTGCTCAGGGAGGGCTCATGCATCTGGGGACCAGGCCGACTCAACCAGCTTGGGCCCCATCCTCAGCTGCCTTTACCTCTGCACACACTGACACCCTCCCGAGCTCCCTTTGTGGAGACCACAGCCTGCCTCGTGGGAAGGCCCTCTGCAGTTTCCTGAGGATTCCATAAAGTCTCTACTGCCTGCAGATATCTCCCTACTACCCAACAGGTTGCCTGAAATGCCCCTCATTACTTTAGTCCCAACTCAATCACCAAGTGTCATTCCTTTGGTCTTGAATTCAATCAGCTTGGATTTAGTTCAATCAAGAAGGATTAAAAAAATTCAATCCAGTGGATTGGATTAAATCCACTAAACATTCACTGAATACCTACTGCTAGGCCAGCATTGTGCTCAGTGCTGGGATTCAAACATGCCTAACACAGAGTCCCTCTTCAGACTAACACAGACTAACACAGAGTCCCTCTCAGACTATTTACTTTATTATTTAATAAGACAGGATAAAAACTTCAGCTAACATTTACTGAGAGTTAGCTGACTGCCAGGTGTGCTCAGCATTTTACATATATTTTCATATTTAACCTCCACCCCAGTCCGATGGAATAGGAATCTTATTATCCCCATTTTACGGGTAGAAAAGGAGGCACATAGAGGTGAAGTCATTTGTTTGACTCCAACATCTGTGGCTTTAAACCCACAATTATATATACTTCAGTCAAGTGAATGGAAAATACCCTGAAAGCTGGATCCCACTCTTTTCTCCTTGGGAAATCCAGAAGACCTCACAGAGGAGGTGACATTCGAACTGGCTCCCAAGGGGGAAGTAGGAGTTTTCTGAAGAGGTAGTATCAGAGAAAGAGATACAAGGCAAAAGGAACAGCACAAGAAAAATCACAGAGGCAGGGAGGGTATCTGGTGCATGGTCAATGACGTCGAAGTGAGCGAAGTGAGCGAGGGGGGTCCAGAGATGAGACAGTCAAAACTGGAAAGGGGCAGATTATAGTGGGTCACAGGTTACACTGGTATTTTAGGAAGATCACTGAGGCTCCTGTGTTGAGACTGGATTGGGAGGGATGGGTGAAGGCAGAGGGCAGGGAAAGAGTTGGGAGGCTGTCTCAAGTACAGAATTCAAAGGTCTCCTTATGATAAAGGAAGGCTCTTGGAGGACAGGGCTCAGGAGAACAGACAGGGTACAGACAGGGGAGGTGTGAGATGCCAAGGAAAAGCAAGCTTAGTTTTCCAAGGCCGTCAGACCAGGAATTCTGATGTACATGCCTCATGCCCCTCAGCTGCACAGAACAGATGCGTCCAGGTTCAGCTGCATAACTCTACAAGTCTTGCTAATGATGGTCATGGACGGGGGACCTCAGGCTGCCCTGTCACCCTGATCCCCTAGCTCATGGGGGCTGTGGGAGATGAGTGGTAGGAAAGTCCATATTTGCCTCAACCAACACCTTTTATTCCTGTCCTAGGATGGAAAATGGTCAGGGGAAGAAAAAGGGAGAAGCCAGGCAACCCCTGAACCAGGGCTCTTCACCTTCACGTGGCCATCACTCAGTCCAGGTTTATTGACGAGGCTTCCCCTTAGCAAGACGTGAACATCAGCACTTTCCTGAAAGTCCTAAAAGGCCCTTTCTATTCTATGAAAGGAAATTTCCTAGCTAAGGAGAGCAGGCCAGTGGCAACTGAGCTGACAGTTTGGGGCTATAGCCAGAAAAGGTGTTGACAGTGTGTCTACACTAAAAGTAGCAACCAAGCCTTGAAGCCAAGCGATCGAACTCCAGACCCAGTTCTAGGAGGTTCCCTTCACATGTGTTCTCTGTACAAGGCAGTGATGTAGATGTAGTCTGGGCAGCTAAGGACTTCCCAGACCCGTGATTCCTCCATCTTGAGGGCTGTAGGTCTCTGGTCCCTTCTAAAATAATACTATTCAATAGGGCTTTCTGTGATGAGAGAAATGTTCAATATCTACAATGTTCAAAATGGTATTCACTAGGCACATGTGGCTGTTGAACACTCAAAATTTAGCTGGCTGAGGAGCTGCATTTTCAAATTCATTTAACCTGAATTGACACACGTGCTTTGTGGCTGCCATCCTGGACGACGTGGCTCTAAGAAATCAGTTAGGCCCAATGCAATGCAGGACACTAGGGAGACAGACATGGAATGAGATTTGGTTCCTGCCAAAAGGAAGCTGTAGAGGAGGAGCTACAGCCTAGGAATGAAGATGAATAAATAAAATACCAGTTGTGATGCAGTGTATATGTGTGTGTGTGTGTGTGTGTGTGTGTGTGAGAGAGAGAGAGAGAGAGAGAGAGAGAGAGAGAGAGAGAGAATGAGAGATACAGAGAGAGAGAGAATCTGTGTGTGGTGTGCACCAAGAGTTGGGGGAACAAACAGAAATGTGTGTGGAAGGGTGTGAGTCACTCATCCAAGGAAGGGAAGGTAGGACCGGTTTCCCAGAAGAGGTACATCTGTGCTGGGCCTTGACGATTAACTGAATTTTCACCGAGTGGACAAGGGCACAAGCATCTCTGGCAGAGAGAGGAGTGCGTGCCAATGTGCTGACCCAAGTACAAGTAAACTAGCTGCATGTGCCAGGAGCCAGGGCTTGAGCAAGATGAGCAAGATGGGATAAGTAGTTGGGAAGAAAATGTGCTGGTCTTGGGGCGCCTGGGTGGCTCAGTGGGTTAAAGCCTCTGCCTTCGGCTCAGGTCATGATCTCAGGGTCCTGGAACTGAGCCCCGAATCGGGCTCCCTGCTCAGAGGGGAGCCTGCTTCCTCCTCTCCCTCTGCCTGCCTTTTTGCCTACTTGTGCTCTCTCTATCAAATAAATAAATAAAATCTTAAAAAAGAAAAAGAAAAAGAAAATGTGCTGGTCCTTGGGGGCTTTATGAATCTGAACTTTAACTTGCAGGCATTGAGAAGGTGTAGGCATTTCTC
This sequence comes from Ailurus styani, assembly GCA_002007465.1. Classification (NCBI taxonomy): domain Eukaryota; kingdom Metazoa; phylum Chordata; class Mammalia; order Carnivora; family Ailuridae; genus Ailurus; species Ailurus styani. Next base: position 4,315,243 of record LNAC01000043.1, read on the forward strand.
AGCTGAGGGTGAAAAACAAAACTCTGGTTTGGGAAGGGAGGCTGGCAAAGGCCTTGTGCCTCTGGGTGCACAGCGCTCTTGCTTTTACTGTAGAGGGAGGCTGAGCCTTAGTGTCTTTCTCACTCTGTCCTTCTAGGTGCATATACCTTCTTTGGACAAGTCTTCTGTGTTGTACCCCTGTGTACCCGAGACAGGGACTTACTGGGCAGGCCAACTTAGAAGCATGTGGTGTCACCCAGAGGCTTAGGGCAGCCAATCCCCACCCCCATGACCCACAAGCATTTTAAGATGACTAAAATTTTACCGATTGGACAATATTCCTTTCTGGATGTAGAAGTTACCTATTAATGTTTTTTAATCTGGCATGTATTATTAGGTAGACTTTTAATGGAGAACAGTTTTTTTGAGAGAAACTTCTGGAAATGGGTCACAGACTTGGAATGCAAGGAGCTTTGGGCCAGAGAGAGTTGAGAGGGATGATCGATCTAGGTGGGAGAAAGGCTAGGGCCAACTTCGGACCTTAGAGCAAATGCACCAAGCTCCCACTTCGATTGTTTTTCTCTTCATTAGACTGGAAGGCCCCTTGAGGGCATGGGCTTGTCTTCTCTTTCCCTGAAACTGGCCCATAGTGGGCATTCAATCTGTGGGGGGTTTATTCTTCTTATTAGTATCATCATCATCATCATCATCATCATCATCATCATCACGACCATTAATGAAACCATGAGTGCTTCCATCATCATCATCATCATCACCATTAATGAAATTATGAGTGCTTCCAGCACTGCTCAGGGAACACCTGCTGAGGAAAGACCACCAGTCATAGAAGTGAGAGCTGAAAGGGACCCCACTCAACCGAGAGAAAAGGGGTGAGCATCCAAAGTCAGAGAGTGAATAGACAGTAGATCCAAAGAACATTTTTGGCTTTGAGTCCAGGGTTTACTTCTCTCCTTCCCTGTTCACCTGGGAGAAGGTGCTCATCAAGCTCTACCCCCAGAGACAGTGCCCCGGGGACAGTTTCCCACAGACACCACAAAGGAGGATGGCTGCGCCCCTCCCTATGTTGCTGGCTGNAAAAAAAAACAAAGTCAGAGAGTGAATAGACAGTAGATCCAAAGAACATTTTTGGCTTTGAGTCCAGGGTTTACTTCTCTCCTTCCCTGTTCACCTGGGAGAAGGTGCTCATCAAGCTCTACCCCCAGAGACAGTGCCCCGGGGACAGTTTCCCACAGACACCACAAAGGAGGATGGCTGCGCCCCTCCCTATGTTGCTGGCTGAGGTCTTATGAAGAGCCTGGTCTCCAAGAGCCATTTCCAGCAGAGCCCAGCATTTGGGGCCCATCCCTAGGGTCCTAGCCAAGCCCCTACACACCTAGAACCCATCACCAGGCCCTCACAGAGTGGGCACAAGTTCGGACTTGTGGGCACAAGTCCAGAAACGAAAACTCCTGGGAGTCGGAAACAGAACACTCTGGCGGGGGGAGGGGGATGGATGGATGGCTCCCATGGGGACAGAGAGCATGGGGAGCAGAGAACCCTGACTGAGCCACGAAATGCTTACAGAACTCAAGCTTCCCTGCAGGGGGCAGGGTGGGCATTGATGGAGCCTTCAATTAATCGTTGTGTTCCTGCTCGCGACTGAAGGGGAAAGGGCAGCTCAGAGCTGCAGCAATGCTTTCCCTTCCTTCTCCCTACACAGCGGAAGGTCTGAGTTTGTTAGGGGAAAGTGATTTCATCAGTTCTGATTTATGCCACCTAATAAGATCCTTCCCCTCTCACTGTCAGGCTTTCAACAGATCAAAGGTGGGATATTAAAACGAAGGCAATTTCAACTGGTTCTCCAGGCTATGCTAATGCTCAAATCACCCTTTCTCTCCATCTGTCAGGAGAACTGATGGATGTGCAAGAACCCCAGGAGGCAGGGAAGGCGCTTCCTTTGTATACATCAAAGGATGATACCTGAGCATTCCTCCAAGTCATTCCTTGTGTTTTAATCGGCAGCAATATATAAAAATAATTACCCACCCTTCCAGGAGGGAGGCAGGGACAAGACCCTGTGTGTAGCCTTTATGAGCTTCCCCTGAAGACACAGACCTAGAGATCTGGGCAGAAGGCCAGCTGTGTGGGTGACGATCCCGGAATCCTCCGGTGGGGACTACAAAAAGCCATCTCATCCATCCCCCAGCCTCTAGCCATTGGATTCCAGACATCAGGCTGGCTTCTGGGGACCTTCCTGGGCTGTCTGGGATGTGTTTGAGAGCTGGGTCCTGTGGTTGCCTGGGGCCTGGATGCCTGCCCTTGGCAAAAGGCAGCTGTGGCTGGTGGAGGAAAAAGCAGATGGGGATTTTCCCAACTCGCCTCTCCAGAGAGGGGGCAGTGATGTCACAGGTTTATGGAATATAAGCAACATCACAGCACTTTAAAGATACTTAAAGGCCATCCCAGCAGACTCTTCAGTAAGAGGTACCATGGGAAACCAACCCACGTATTAATATTTCTGAATGTACCATGGTAAGAGGAGGAGGAGGAGGAAAGGAAAAAGTCTATACCAGATCTGGCTTCCTTCATACAGGGTTCCAGTCTTTCCCACAGTCTGCCTTCTCCTTCCTCATTTCCAGGGGCTCCCAGGCTCCCTGTGGACCAGTATGAGAACTAGCGAGGTTATAGACGTGTGCTTGCTATCAATCCTCTCCTCCCCAACCCTCTCTACCTCCCATCAGTCTATCCATCCATCAACCTGTCTATCCGTCCATCTATCCATCCATTCATCCATCCATCCATCCATCCATCCATCCATCTATCCATTTATTCACAAAGACTAGAGAACCCCTCCCTCCCCCGACTCTCTCTTGATCACAGTCATCTATGGCTTCCAGTAAACTCCAAACCCTTAAGCTTGGGTTTCAAGATTCCTTTCCTGAAATAACTCTCTCACTAGCCTCATTTCTCTGAAGGTCCCCCCATTTCCATTTCATCTGGGAAATATGCCTCTCTGCCTCCCTCCTTGTTCCAGAGTTCATGATTTATTGATCTCTGTACTTTTGAAAGGTTGGTGCCACTATTTGAAATATGTTTCTCCCTCCTCTTTTCAGAGCTCTCCTTGAAACTCCTCTCCTTCAGGAGCCTTCTGACCTAACTCCACATGGTGCTGGTCCTTCCTATACTCATCATCTTCTCAGTCCTTCCTGATTGATCTGTAAGTACTCACTGTACCCCAGCTCCATACTAAAATCACTGACACAAGGAGACTAGCCATAGTCCCTCTCCGCTGGCCTAGGAGGGAAATGAAAGAAACAAGTAAAACACACGCAAGTTGTTTTCAGTTCGAATGGAGGAAAACTTAGCCACCTTCTCACTAAAACACCTGTGAAGACACAGAAAAAGGATGAAAACTTAGACCTTGACCAAAAGTAACACTTAACCAGGATCTGACACCTCTGCTAGCTATGAGGTCAATGGAACTAAGTCCTCCTTCCCCATCGATCTATTCTGAATCAGAATCCAGAAAACTGGACAGCCATGCTCCAATACTGTATGAACGATGCTTGCTGAGGTTGCAAATACACTATCCACCACCCCACCCTAACCCCTATCTCTGTATTTACTTAGAGATTTCAACTCCCTGAAAATAACATGGCAGGAAGGTAGAGAGAAGGATTCGAAGTGACACCTTCATCCTGGGAGGTGAGTGTCCCCAAGGTGAGGACCATCCTGTGGCAGACAGAAGGCAGCCTTAGTGGTCAGGCCACTTGAGACAGAGCTCCACAGGAGTATCGCCTAAGGAGCTTCCTAAAACCATAGTGCGTGGGCCTATCCCTAGAATGTCTGAGTCCACTTGTTCAGGGCGAGGCCTAAATATATTATCACTTAAAATTTCCTCCAGTGATTCTAATGTTCAGCCAGGGTAGCAAACCACTGATGTAGGCTTTCCTATAGTCCTTGGTTGAGCGAATCAGAGAACTCTTCCCTGGGTGAGGAGTAAGATTCCACCACAGGACACCAGAGCTACACCAGATGAGCATTTGCTGAGATGCTGAAAGTTGGCCCGCGAATTGTGCACACCAACCTGCTTTCCATCTGTGTATCTGAGAAGCTGACTGAACCACCACCAGGAGGCTAGAAAGCAAAACAGTGTAACTCACATGACCTCCCTAGTGACAATTACTACACCTAGATAAAATTTACTCTATTCAAAGATAAGGAGAAAAACCACAAACTCCAAGAGATATTTGTTAACCCATGTTCATAGCATTATTCTCAAGAGCCAAAAGGTGGAAGCAATCCAAGTATCTACTGATGGATGAATAGATAAATAAATATGGCATATGCGTACACACATACAATGAAGTATCATTCAGCTGTAAAATGGAAGGAAATTCTGACCCACTCTACACCGTAAACGAACATTAGAGACATTATGCTACGTGAAACACAGCAGCCACACTTACATGAGAGCTACCTAGAGCAATAAATTCATAGACAGGAAGTACAGTGGTGGTTGCCAGGGACTGGGGAGAGGGAGGAAATGTGGAGTTAGTGTTTAATGGGCACAGAGTTTTAGTTTTGTAAGATGAAAAGAAGTCTGTGGATGGATGCTGGTGATGGTTACACAACCCTGTGAATGTACTTCATGCCACTAAACTATATACTTAAACACAGTTAAGATGGTAAATTTTGTTATATGTATTTTGCTACATCCCTTTAAATACATTTTTTCAAAAGAAAAATTTTAAAGCACTTTCAAAAAATTCTGAAAAATAAAAAAGTGGTAATAGCATCTCGAAACCCAGAAAAAAGATCAAATCTCTGAAAATAATTACCAGAATGAGAAAAGAAAATGTAGAAGCTTTTTTGGCATCGTCAATAACATACAGGAAATTATGACCTCTGTGAAATAGGAGCAAAAATCCAAAGAAGAAAAGAAGATGAGACAGAAAAACAACAGCATAAAATGGGGAAAAAGAACAGTAAATCTGGAAGAGAAGTTGAAATGAAAAGGGAGCTGGGTGGGAGGTGGGAAGGTCGCAAGGAACGTAAAGTTGAAAGAGCAAAATTCAGATTTGCGTTGCAGGTAATAAAAGCAGAATTGGCACCACAGAAAACTGAATCAGCAACAGGGAGAATAAACATGAGACCTGATCTTTGAAGTCGGAATAAAAGATGAAAGTTATGAAAATAAGGCGAGATGAAAATAGGAGAACTGATTTGAGCTGAAGAACCATAGGTGTTCCGAGGATTAAAGCCAGAGTGAATGGAGCAGAAGACAATATAGTTCCACCTGGGGGGAGAAAAAACAAAACGAAACACTTTGAGGCTGAAAAAACATAGTTAAAAAGTGTTTATCATGTTCCAGGTAAACTGAACAAAAAGAAATTCATAGCTAGTCACATTCTGGCAAAATTTTTAATAGTAAAGAAGAAATTAGGAACATTATCAAAGAATTTACTTCTCAAAAACAGGTCTGGGACCAGACAATTTATCAGTGAGTTCTTCCAAAGTTCCAAGTAAAAAATAACTTCCATGCTTTATAAACTGTTGCAGGAATAGAAAAAGCTGGAATGATATTCAATTCACTCTTTGAACTCAGTTTAGCCTAAAAGCAAAAGCTATCAATGAAGGCACAGAAAATAAGCTACAGATCATTCTCATTTATGAATATTTTATTAGGATACAAATATTCTACTATAACACTGGCAACAGAATAATAGAATATGAATAAGCTACCATCTACCACCATGAGGATAGGATAATTCCAAGAATACTATAGTAATGAATTCCATTACAGTATAACGGGTTCAGTATATATAATCTCAATATATACTGAAAAGTCACTCCGTAACATCCTCAAATCCTAATTTTAAAGACTTAAAATACTGAAATAGAGGAATGCTTTTTCGAAATGATAAGTACTACTTATGTTAAAAAAATATCAAGCATCATAGTCTATGGGAAAAACCGTAGATATTTTCCTACAAAATCCAGAACAAGATAAATACGTTCATTGCCATAATTGTTAATAATCATAATCATTCTTCTGAAAATTTTGATTAACTCATAAGGCAGAAAAGAGAAATAAGAGCTATACTTAGTATTTATAAATAACATTAGATAGCTCCAAATACAAGAGAACCAATGGTAAAATCCTGAGGATTAATAAAAGAAATCAATAAAGTGACCAAATACAAATGGATAGGTATTCCACAATATTTTCCTAAATTCCAACAACAGAGGAGATAATGCTGAAAACATCTCCTTTACATTACTAATAACCTCTAAAATAAAGTTCATGAACAGGGGCACCAGGGTGGTTCAGTCAGTGAAGCATCTGGCTTCAGCTCAGGTCATGATCTTGGGGTCCTGTGATCAAGCCCTGCGATTGAGCCCTACCCGCCCCCCACATCAGGCTCCCCACTCAGTGGAGAGTCTGCTTCTCCCTCTCCCTCTGACCCTCTCCCCACTCGTGTGCAAGCTCTCTCTCTCTCTCTAATAAATAAATAAAATCTTAAAAAAGAGAAAGCTCATGAACAAACAAGACACAATAAATATAGTGGAATAATTCTAGCAATACATAGGTCTTTAATGAAAAAAACCCACAAAAGATTACTGAGATGTATAAAAGATGTTTTGAATTAAGAGAAATAAGTCCTGTATGAGAATAAATTTTATAAATATGTAAATTGTCTACAATTCAACTTATAGATTTAATGTCTTTCCAACCAAGATCCCAATGGGATTTTCTTGGCAGGGTTTGGGGGTGCCTTGGCAAAATAAAACTAAAGTTCATGTCATAAAATAAATAGATGAGAAAAATATAACCGAAAAATAGACTAGAACTCCCCCTATCAAACATTAAAATACCTAATAAGAAGCTATTAGAACTAATAACGAGTATAGCAAGATTGCAGTTTATAAAATCAATATATGAAAATCAATTGTGGGTGCCTGGGTGGCTCAGTTGGTTAAGCAACTGCCTTCAGCTCAGGTCATGATCCTGGAGTCCTGGAATCAAGTCCCACATCAGGGTCCCTGCTTGGCAGGGAGTCTGCTTCTCCCTCTGACTCCTCCCCTATCATGCTCTCTCTCTCTCTCTCTCTCTCTCCCTCAAATAAATAAATAAAATATTTTAAAAAAAGAAAAGCAATTGTATTTCTACAAACTTACAAAAAACAATCCAAAACCGAATTTAAGAAAATTCCATTTACAATAATATCAACAAGAATAAAATACTTAGAAATAAATTTAACAGAAAGTACCAGATCTATACTCTGAAAACTATAAAACATCGTTAAAAGAAATTAAAGAATACATAAATAAATAGAATGATATCTCATATTTATGGGTTAGAAGACTTCATATTGTTTAGATGGCATTACTCTGAAAATTAACCTACAGATTCAACATAATCCCTATTAAACTCTCAATGTCTTTTTTTTTTCTTTTTTTTTTTTTTTGCAGAAATTGACAAGCTGGGGGCACCTGGGTGGCTTAGTTGGTTAAGTGGCTGACTCTTGATTTCAGCTTAGGTCATGATCTTGGGTTGTGAGATTGAGCCCCCCATCAGGTTCTGTGCTGGACGGAGGATCCTGCTTGGGATTCTCTCTCTCTCCCTCTGCCTCTCCCCTCTCCCCCTCAAAGAAGAAGGAGAAGGAGAAGAAGGAGGTGGGGGGGAAGAGGAGGAGAAAGAAGCAGAAGGAGGAGGAGGAGGAGAAGAAGAAAGAGAAGGAAAAGAAGAGGAGGAGGAGGAGAAGAAGGAGAAGAAGAGGAGGAGGAGGAAGAAGGAGGAGGAGGAGGAGGAGGAGGAGAAGAAGAAGAAGAAGAAGAAGAAGAAGAAGAAGAAGAAGAAGAAGAAGAAGAAGAAGAAGAAGAAGAAGAAGAAGAAAAGAAATTGATAATCTGATCCTAAAATTCATGTGGAAATGCAAGGGAGCTAGAATACACAAAACGATCTCTAAAAAGAATATCTAGAATATATAAAGAACTGTCATGGGGCGCGTGGGTGGCTCAGTTGTTAAGCGTCTGCCTTTGGCTCAGGTCATGATTCAGGGTCGGGATCGACTCCCACATCAGGCTCCCTGCTCAGCGGGGAGCCTGCTTCTCCCTCTCCCACTCCCCCTGCTTGTGTTCCCTCTCTCGCCGTGTCTCTCTCCGTCAAATAAATAAATAAAATCTTTTAAAAAAATAAATGAATAAATAAAAATAATAAAAAGAACTGTTACAGCTCAACAGTAAAAAAAAAGACGACCCAATCAAAAATGGGCCAAGGATCTGAGTAGCCATTTCTCCAAACAAGATAAACAAATTGCCAATAAGCATGTGAAAAAATAATCTATTTAGTCACTATGGAAATGGAAATCAAAACCATAATGAGGGCGCCTGGGTGGCTCAGTGGGTTAAAACCTCTGCTTTCGGCTCAGGTCATGATCTCAGCGTCCTGGGATAGAGGCCCGCATCGGGCTCTCTGCTCAGCGGGGAGCCTGCTTCCTTCTCTCCCTGTCTCTCTGCCTGCCTCTCTGCCTACTTGTAATCTCTCTCTCTGTGTCAAATAAATAAATAAAATCTTTAAAAAAAAAACAAAACATAATGAGATACCGCCTCACCCCTGAGGATGACTATAATCAAAAAAACAGTAACAAGCGTTGACAAGGATGTAGAGAAATCAGAACCCTCATACCATGCTGGTGGGAATGGAAGATGGTATAGCCACTTCAGAAAATAGCTTGTCAGTTCTTCAAAAAGTTGTACATGGAGTTACCATAGATCCAGAGAGATAAAAAGTGGATTAGCACTCGTCAAGGGCTGGAGGGAAGGGAGATGGGGGTAAAACTGCTAATGAGTCATGAAAATGCCTTGGAATTAGGTAGTGTGATAGATGCACAAGTTTGCCAATATGCTAAAACCCACCGAACTGTCCACTTTGTAAGGGTTAACTTAATGCTACATGAACTATATTTCAATTTTCTTTTTCTCTTTAAAGATTGTATTTATTTATTTGACAGAGAGAGACACAGAGAGAGAGGGAGCACAAGCAGGGGGAGTGGGAGAGGGAGAAACGGGCTTCCCGCCGAGCAGGGAGCCTGACTCGGGGCTCGATCCCAGGAACCTGGGATCATGACCTGAGCTGAAGGGAGACGCTTAACGACTGAGCCACCCGGGCACCCCTATATCTCAGTTTTCAAAACTATCTAAACCTAAAATAATTACACTGGTGCTCTATTAGTACAATCTTGAAGAAAAAAAACAACAGATCCCAAATAACTTGTAAAGATTTAACGTATCATAAAAGCAGCATGTCTGTTTATAAGAACATGTGTGTTCATAGAGAAGTACACAGAAATGTTAACAAGCATTGTGTCTGGGTGGTAGACTTGTGGGTGATTTTTATTTTCTTCTTTTTATTTTTTGTATTTTCTAAATTTTCTACAATGAGTCAGAACAAAAATAAACATGTTTTTTTAAAAACAAAGTGCGTCAGTGTATAATTAAGTCCCAGGCTCTGGAGTGCTGAGATGAAGGAGGCCAGCAAGGGAGCTCTCCGCGGAGCCGGCTCCGGGAAGGGCGCTGGGAAAGGAAAGATTGGAGAGCCAGCAACGGAAGGACACTCATGGCTTCGTGTCACCTCTGTGTCCCACCTTTCCCTGGATCTTCTACCCAAGCCATCTCAAGGCCGTGCCCCCTCCTCCTGAGCCCAGGGTCACTATCTGCAGTGGCCTCGTAGCTGGTCTCACTGTCCCCCCTTCAGCTAGGTCCACTGTGCTCTCTCAAAGGCACAGGTTTGTCTCCGTGAAAACCCTGCAGTGACCTCCACTGTCCCGGAGACAGTCCCTGGCTGGTCATCGAAAGCTCCAGGTCTTCTCACAGGCAGGATGGGGCGCGGTGCTGCCAGCTAGGGAAGCTAGGCCCATCCCAAGCAAAGCTGAGGTTCCCTGAATCCAGCGTTACAACCCCCCATGACTCTGCTCTGCTGCCTCCACACCTTGCTCAGGCTCCTCCCTTCCCAGCAAAAGCTGTCCTCTGACTTCCCCCTGTCCACTTTTTAGTCTACCTCCAATACCCAACACAAGCGTGGTCTCTCGCACGGAGCTCTGCTGACCCTCCTGGCCACAGGGCATCCCCCACACTGTGAGGCTCTCCTCGAATCTCAGAAGCTGGACTGTCAGGCTCCTGGGACTGCCAGCACCGGGACTCCGTGTGACCTGATGGCCACAATTAGAGTCAGATGATGTGGGTTCTCTAAAGCCCTAAAAGCTTTGGGAAAGATAGCTACAGCTCTGTGCACACACATTTCGAGGCCCTTTATGTCCAGTGTTTCCTTCCTGCCCTTGCTCTAGGTTCCATGTGGAGCTACACAGCTGAGCCACCAGCACAGGGATGCTCCCCCTTTGATGTGAGAGGGAACCAAGGACCGTGTTCTTTGTGGGTTCAACCTCCGTGACAAGACTGAGCCAGAAAAGCTCTCGGTAGCTTCTCATTTTCTGAAAGACCCCAGCTTAGCTGGACCACATGGAGATGACCATGACCTCAGAGGATGGATTTGGGTTTGAAATTCCTGAAACGGATGTGGAAAAATTCAGATGTCCACAGAAAATGGGAGATTACACTGCAGATCAAAAAACTGCCTATACATAACGTACCAGACCCCCCCTCCCCTTTTTTTTTTTACTGAGAGAAGAGTCAGACAATACTGCCGAGTGTCTGGAAGTGAGAACGCATTTTGGCATCATCGCTGCCTTGGACTGCCATCGTTCTGTTGGCCTTGCATTTAAATATCTAAGTATTTTGCCCTTTAAAGATAAATATATAAAACCGAAAAAAGAAAAAAGAAACTAAGTTGTCAGACTTCTCACCTCTGCAGAGCAGTAGGATGTTAGATGCAGATTTGAAATCTCAGCTCTGATGCTTGGTGCTGCAGAGTACTTGGCACAGCACCTGACACAGCAGAAGCCCAGCAAGTGTTAGCTGCCTCTTTCCCACCCAGTCTGGACGTGTGGACCAGCCGTAGTCTGTCATGCATGTTTGTGAATACGCCCTGTACACCCCGACTGTAAACTCACTGAAGGCCAGTGGTCCAGGGAAGGTGCTCACCATCCGCACGGTGAAAGGGACATGGGATGGGTGAGACACACTCACTGAGGGGTGACTGACCCCCTAAAGGGCCATTCCTGGGGGCAGGGGTTGGGGGGAGAGCCTATCCCTCTCTGGGTAATCTAGTTTTGCAGCAGAGCCTGGCCGGGGGCTGGAAAACCATAGTCCTAGCCCCCAGGGTCTATCTTGCTCAGCTTCTCCCAGGCAGGGTTTCTCTGAGCCGCCCAAATCAGCCTCCTCGGGTCCCCTCACTAGTGCAAAATGATGACGCTGTGGGAGACAATTTGGGGTTTAGCCTAATTATAGGACCATTTATTGTGCCCTTAGGATACACCTGGTGTAGATTCTAACACATTATCTATACATTACCCCGTGAATCTTCCTAATGATCACTTTCTCATCCCCAGTTTACAGATTACAAAACCAAGACTCAGAACCATTCACCCATGGTCCTTAACCTAGAAAATGGCAGAACTGGCTTCCCAAGAACAGCAGCAGCTATTTCCAGAGAAAGACCCTCAAATCACAAGCCACCCTTTGAGCTGAAAGGAGACAGATTCTCTGGGCCACCACAATCTAGAGCCCCAGTCTGAGCCAAGACTTGAAGAACGCTGGACCTGTGCCAGGCTGGGCATGTGAGGGTTTTGATTAAGGGGCCGGGTGAGAGGGCCCAGGTATGTGTGGCACAGCACCAGGCACCCAGCAGACACTCCCTAAGACTTAATTTCCTTCTGCCTTCTGACTTTCCAGACTCAGAGCAGCTTGGGCCCAGTGAGATTCAGGACACTTGTCAGGTCATACTAAGGAGAGAGATGAACCAAGAAGGGTAGCCACCTGCCCTAGGCTAGGCATGGAGCCCTTTCTCAGAACTTTCCAGACTTGCCAGAATGTGACCACTGAGTGTCCTAACATCCTCCCCACCCCACCCCAGTTCTGAAACTGGATCTCTAGACAGTACCTAAAGAGTATTTATTGTCTGTACCCACACCCTGTCCCCCTCCACCAATCTGAATTCTGATCAGGTCCTCCTCCAGGTCCTGTAAAGACAAGAGAGTTCTGCTCGAATCTTTCCTTCTCCACTCTGGCTAGGGCCTCCCCTTCTGCCCTCCTGGTTATGAAGACTGAGGATCCCTGCTTCTGGTCATGGGAAACTAGTGTTTCCCATGTGCCCCTGGGCTCAGAGTCAGATGGAATCAGTCTGGAGGACTTCCTGGAGGAGATGAATGTTGCATTGATATAGGAAGTAGACGGAAGGCTTGACAGAAAGGAAGAGGAAAAGCATCCTAGGTGGAGAAAGAGCTTAAGCCAAAGCTTGGAGGTAGAAGAGGACAGGTTTGGGGAGCTAGGGGGAGGCAGGGGTCAGTGACTTTGCTGGAGTGGGTGGAAAGCAGGGACACCAACATGAAAGCAGATAGAACTCAAATGAAGATTCGCCCCCAGCTAGTCCTTGGGGGTCTGTGGGTGGTTTCTGATCACAGGAGCAAGATTACTTGTGTGGTGCCATCTGATAACCTGGGGATGCCTTGGGCCCTGCCCTTCACCACGCTCCCTCTGCTTCAACAAAGAACTAAGAACCCAGGGACTACTTAGTTCCTTCCAGCCTCCCCACTACCTCCCCTACCGCACACACAGTCAGTCCCCTTTCCCTCTCCCCACTCCCGCCTCCTCTCTCCTCCAGGTGGGCCCCTCCCCTGCACTCCAGATGTTCCGAGGGGTTTTTTACTGGAAGACCCTTCAGGCCCCAGGTTAGCAGATGTGCAGCGGAGAGGCAGGTTAATGGGGGCCAGGGGAGCCCGCAGGGGCTGAGGCTGGGGGCCGAGGCAGCTGCGTTGGCCCAGAAGGCCTGATGGCTCCCTGAGGAGGCCTAGCAGCGGCATTCTTGTCGGCCGCAGCTGACAGGGCAGGAAGGAAAGGGGAATGGGTTGAGGGGCTGTCCCAGCTGGGGGATAAAGCCTCCCAACTCCTGGCTGGGAAAAATCTGGGGTTTCCTCTTCATCCCCACCCCCACCCCAAGCTGGAGCTCCAGAAATTATGAAGGCCCCCCAGGTAGCCAGCCCAAGGACGCGCTTCCCCGGCCCCTGCTGCTTCATTCCACTGAGAGCTCCGTGCCCCACTAGGGCCGAGCGCTGCTGCCGGGACAGAGATGGACCCTAAGTAGCAGGTAGCCCTGAATGATGTTATTCTTGGCTCTGAAAGGTATGACATGGGTTTAAAAAAATACGTTTATTTCCCATTCTGTTTAGGTTGATACACAGACTAACACGCAGCCCCTGACAACACACCATCCGATGGTGGGGGGCCTACGGTCCCCCTTACACCTCCTCTCTGAACACACCGCTCGGAGAGCCCCCGCGCACAGCCCAGGCCGCAGCACTGTGGGTGTCAAGCTGCAATCTGCGCTCCTCTCACTTTAAACCCCCTGGGTCACCTCCAGGCCCTCACTCCTTTCTTAGCTCCGGCTGCCGTCCTACCCCCCGCCCCCAGAAGTGGCAGCGGAGGGCAGGAAGGGCCCTCATCCCCTGGACTTCTGGCCTTTTGCTCAGAGCTGCTCGGATATTCTCGGGAAGCACCCACGGGCAGGTGGGAGGAGGTGAGCCCTGGGAGAAAGCAGGGGCGTCGGAATCAGACACACCCGAGCTTCAATCCCAGCCCTGGGTCACACAAATTGTGTGTCACTGAGCAAATTACTTCACCTCTCTGACCCTGTCTCCTCATTCACTCATTCGTGCGCTGACGAGCGAAGACCTCTAGGTGCCAGCTCCGCGCCAGGCACTGTACGAGGTGTGGGGAATCCTGAATTTAAGAAAAAGGAGGCAGTCTCACCCTCACAGGACTCGGAGCACAGAAGGAGATGTCGACATGAAACAGGAAGGGAAGAGGATTGCAGGCCGCTCTGTGAGAGCATCACGGGGGCACCCGGATGGCTGGGGGCTCAGAAAAGGCCTCCCGCAGGAGGAGACATTTAAGCTAAGGTCTAATGGGTGAGGGGGACTGGGGTGGGTGAGCAGAAGGGGAAATAGGAGCGAGTGTTTCAGGAACACGGGCTGCAGGCCCAGGAGAGCCGCCAGTCGCGCCCTCGGATGGCGGGAGGGTGAGCTGGGGGGAGGAAGGCGGGAGCCAGACGGCACCTTGTAGCTGAGCCAAGGGGTTTGGGCTTTGTCTTGGGGGCCTGGGGAGCCCCTGAAGGATGTTAAGGAGGGGAGTGACATGATCAGATCTGGGTTTTAAGACCCACGTACCTGCAAGGTGGGGGACAGATTCAGGTGACTCTGGAACGGAAGCAGGGGACCATCCGGAGGCTGCTGCGGCAAGCCAGGCAAGGGCTGGTGGCGGGCAGATGGCGGTGCGCAGTGGAGGAAAGGCAGGAGGATTTGCTCCCAAACAATCCGGATGTGCAGTCACTGGGACTTGACCGATGAGATGGGGGAGTGGTGACAGAGTCAAGGAGGACTGCCAAGTCCCCGGATGAGGGAATGAAATGCTCGGTGGTGCCATTTCTTGGGACAGTGATGCTGGAGAAGGACTGTCCACAGCAGGGAGGATGATGCACATTTGGGGGAACGTTCCGTCTGAGGTACTGTTGGCTCATCCACGTGGAGAGTCCAACGGGCAGCTCCTGTGCCAGTCTGGGCCGGCGGGGCCTACCCGGGGGGGTACCCACAGGCAGGTAAGAAACTGCCTGGGGACAAACCGAGGAGCACACAGAACAGAGGGACAAGGACAGAACCCCCACCAAGTTCTGCCATTTATAGGATGGGCAGGGGGAGAGGCACCTGTGAAGGAAGTGAGCAGTGGCCAGAGGGGCAGGGGAGAAGCAGGAGACCGAGTTCTGTGCACACGAGTCACGGGAACAGAGGACTGGAGGAGAGCGGTCCACACCACCGGCACGTGCTGCTAGAAGATAAGGCCTGGAAGGAGCCTGTCGGGCTGAGTGAAGGTCCAGTGACAGCAAGAACCGCTCTGATGGTCTGAGAGGCCCAAAGAAGCCGGACTGGAGGTGACAAGATGGAGGAACCTGGCGTGGACCGGCAGGGGAGAGGAGAGAGAGTGGCAGCTGGAAGGGGCCTAGGGCAGAGTCCTGCTGGTACTGGCAGACCTGCTGCTCACGGCACCTGGTGTGATGGCTGCCACATGGGAGATGCTCTGGGAAAGATTCCCTCACTTCCTCCCTTCCATCTCCTGCCTTCTCTCCTTCTCTTCCCTGAGTCTGTCCCATACTGTTGCCTTGACACTGAGGAGAGGCATGGGCCAAGGTCACCTCTGCTGGATGATCCTCTATGGCCCCCAACCCCACAGATGGGCTATGTTCCCCACTCACAAGGTGATCAAGGCAGGACGCCCTGAAAAAGCCCCCAGAGAAAGAGGCCATTTCTTTTTCTTTCTTTTTTTCTTTTTTCTTTACTTTTTTTTTTTTTTTTTAAGATTCACTTATTTATTTGACAGAGAGAGATCACAAGTAGGCAGAGAGGCAGGCAGAGAGAGAGGAGGAAGCAGGCTCCCTGCTGAGCAGAGAGCCTGATTCGGGGCTCAATCCCAGGACCCCGAGATCATGACCAGAGCTGAAGGCAGAGGTTTAACCCACTAAGCCACCCAGGTGCCCCAAGAGGCCATTTATTCTAGGAGACCTGGGGAGAGGGGAAAGAACTAAGACGGCCAAGCTTGCCCTTTTTTCCTCAGGAAAGAGACTGCTTTGCAAGGGGACAGAAGTGATCTCCTCCCCAGGGCCTGCCAGAACCCCCCAAAGCTCAGCACCCTTTCGACGGCCACCACCCCGAGCAACTAGCCCCCACCAAGCCCTGTGGGCCTTCTCTCCTCCCTCCCTGGCACTCTGGCCCCTCCAAGGTTCCCAAGATCCTCCTGACCAGCTCACTGTTGGAGTTGTTTTATTTAAGGGTGACAGGGGAAGGAACTGGCTGCCAATCCAAAAAGCAGGTGTTAGGGCTAGCAAGGGAAGAGAAGCCACCTTGGTGACAGAGTCCCCCAGGGGGTCGTATCCCAGAGCCACCGCTCTCAGAGCTATCTCGTGGAAGAGGTCACAGAGGCTCATAAGTAGATCGTCCCTTTTCAGAACCAAAAAGCATCTGCTGGCCTGACCTGGGTTCCAGCTAGCTGCAGCCCCCACCACTAACTTGCTGGGTGACACGGGGAGAGTCACTTCCCCTCTCTGCTGCCTGGTCTCCTCACCTGTGGAAGAGGCGCTTGGACTGGGTGACCCCCGTAGCGCCTTCCAGCTGGGTATTCTAAGGTCCTGTGGTCTGGGGTGGGCAGCCTCCACCCACACAGCCTCTGCCGGTGGCCAGAGCAGGAGCCCGGCGCGTTCACAGCCTTTTCCGGTTGGTGTGTGGATTTCCACACTCCAGCAAGCGGCTGGCAGCCACCTTGGCTCCACAGGCTCATAAAGGGGTGGAAAATTACTCATAGACTCTCGGAAAAGACCACACTTCCCCAGCCCCTTGACAGATTTCTCTCCCAGGGATGGTGGACAGCAGCCGGCTCGGGAGTGGGGAGGGAGCGTGCGGAGCGGGAGGGCTGGTGGCAGGGGTGCAGCCAGGGAAGGGCACACAGGCACAGAGGCACAGAGGCGATCTCTCCACCTCTTTCCTGGCTGTGATCTGAGCCTTCTCTTACCTCCTCTCTGGACTACTCTAAGGCTTCTGAGGCACAGACTTTTGACAAGACGTTGTGAGCTCCCAGAAAATGTCATGAGTGGATAGGAGTGAGATGGGGTCAAACCCCTTCCTACTCCCACGCCAGATGCAGGGAGTGTGAGTCCAGAGGATTTTCAGAAGAAATGCTCGAGGCTTTCCCCTTCCCTGTGGTTTTGGGCTGCTGGGAAGTTCTTGCCAGAGTCTAATTATTGTGTCTCCACCTGCATCCTCTAAAAAGATCTTCTGGTACAGCTCATTGCCTCTAGGTGCCACCAAACCAATCCCAACCTTGAATTTCCACCCTATAGGTGCAAGTGATAATGCTAAAAAGGGGTTTTAAGGCTTGAGGACTTTGCAGAGAAAGTCCTTAGGGCCTCGGAGATGAAGGCAGCGGTGAATGGACGTGGACAGCTGGGAATGATTGTGGCCCCTCTTCACTGAGGTTGGGAGAGGGGCAGGGTGCCCCCAGAAGCTCCTGGACAAAAGAACAGTGATTCTCAAATTGTAATTGCATACCAATAGCCTGGAATGGAAAAGGCTGGGTCTTGTTAAAATGCAGATTCAGAACCACTGGAGCTTGAGAGGGGGCACAGCTAACACAGTCCCATGGCTCCACGACCCCAGGGCTGCTGGCCTGTGGGCCACTCTTGGAGTACTGAAGGTCCCAAATTGGGCTCTGCCTCAGACACCACCTGGGAGGATTCCTTCTCACATCTGGGGTCCTGGGCCCCAGCCATCAAGATTCCTAGTCACGTGGTCTGAGAAATGACCTGGGCATCTGCACTTTGTAAGTGTCCCTAAGTGCTGTGAGGCAGATGACCAAGGGAACCAGACCTCTGGGGTTCCTCCCAGCTACAGATCTGCATAGTCTAGCATGGTGGTTCAGGGCACACAGGGGCTTGGAATTCACATGAACTATTTATCAATTCTGTGATCAACTCCCCAAACCTTAATTTTCTCTTCTATAAAATGGAAATCATAGTACCTCCTGTAGAGATTTGTCACAAGGAACTAAGGTGCTATCTGCTAAGCATTAGACAAGGACCCGGTACCATAATAAGCACTCAGCAAACATTAACCACCAGTAAGATTCTTATCACACTCCTACTGGGCTTTGCCTGGTTTGCAGCATTTTGGTCAACTCCCATTTTGCTCTTGTACACTAATTTTATATCATGTTCACTTGCACTGACTTTCTGTCCTGGAAGGTTAAAACCATAGTGTATGGGAGGGGCAGAGTGAAGATGGGTGTCTGGGTGTGTGTGATATCCCCACATCAAACCATGAGCTGCTGAAACGCAGGCCCTTGTTTTGTGACTGATCTCAGTAACTTTTCTGCCGGGCGTTCTAGGCACTGAGCAAAGCTTGAATAAACAAACCAATGGATTGAAGGATGGAAGGATAGAAGGATGGATGGATGGATGGATGGATGGACGGACGGACGGACGGATGGACAGATGGACGGACACCAGCAGCTGGATCTGCTCTTTACTCCGGACATACCCAGAACCCAGGCCAGGGCTCTGCCCCTGATGTCAGCTGCTCAAAGAGGGCATTAACAGAGGAGAAGGAAACTTGCCTCCGTCTTCTCCCCTTGGGGGAGGGGGTCACCCAGTTCTTGGTCCTACCTGGGGCCCATGTGCACCTAAACCACATCTGAGTCATCAGCTCCCACACCCGACCCAGGGTGCTCCTGCCCCACTCAGATTTCTCGGGTCTAAGCCTGGAAGAGCTCCACAGGACTCAGGGGGAGGAGGGTGGGGAGACCCACAAGTCTGGACTGAGGTGTTTCTCATGGTGCTGAGGCACCACGCTGCTCTTGGGTGGCCCTGCTTGGGCTGACTCTACCTCAGACCAGCATTTACAGCTGAAAAAACCTCCACAGGATCCCAGGGCCCAGCCCACCACGGTACTCTCCTAGAATCTCCAGGAGCCAAATTACCCATGTTCAGAGCTTCATCATATGCAGGGGGCTGCCCACGTGCCCGCCCACCCACCCGCCTCAGAGCAGCCTCTGCCCCAGACGAATGTAGTAATCAACTCCCGGAACCTTGGGGAGATCCAAATACGGTAGCATATAATCATGGAGCCTGAAATAGCTGTGCCAGGGAGGCCATATGCCACCTCGTGCGTCCCTGGGGACCCCTCAGCTGGGCCCCACAGCATGACTGGGCCTCAGGGCCCTTTCTGGCAGGCAGGCAAGTTTGGGTGGCACTGCCAAGGGCTTAGGAGGAGAGCAGGGGTGAATGGACATGGATGGTTGGGAATGACAAGATTCACTGGATCACCTGAAGGGCTCAGGGACAGCTTGGGGGGTTTCTCCATGGCAGACTGGGCATCTTCAGGATGGGACGTGGATCAGAACTGCCCAGACCTCAGGGCCTTTTTCCCCTCTGGCCTGCCTGCCTTGGGCCTTACTTTGCCAGATGCCCGCACGGCTGGCTCATGGGCTACTGCTCTCTGGAAGCCTCCTGTTCTCATTCTGACTCAACCAACTCTCAGCTCTCCACCCCATGAGCTCTCCCAGAGGCTGCAGGCTCACTTGTCCTTCTCCGCTATCCATCTTACTCCTTATGGCCTGTTGGAGAGGGGCTCTCTAATACATAAGACCATGGCCTAACTCCCAGAACCTGTGAAGGAGACCTTTTTTGGCAAAAAGGTCTTTGTGGATGTAATTAAGTCAAGGCTCTTGAGATGAAATCATCTGGATTATCTGGGCGGGCCCTGAATTTAATGACAAGAGTCCTGACAGGAGACCACAGAGAGACACAAAGAGAAGAGAAGGCCACGTGAAGATGGGAGGCAGAGTTTGGATGATGTGGCCACAGGGAATGCTGGCCACCAAGAGAAGCTACAGGAGGCCCTGTCGACATCTTGATTTCCAACTTCTGGGCTCCAGAACTATGAGAGAATGAATCGCTGTTGTTTTAAGCCACCCAATGTGCTGTGGCGGCCCAAGGAAACAAACAGATCTCATTTCTCCAGGACTGATTCTTAATCTTCAGTGTGCATGGAATCCCCTGGAGGGCTTCTTAAAACACAGACTGCTGGTCTCTTTGGTCCACAGATTCTGATTCAGTAGGTCCAAGGTGGGAACTGAGAATTTGCATTTCTGACAGATCTCCAGGTAATGCTGATGCTGCTGGCCCAGGGACCACACTTTGAGAACCACTATTCTGTAAGTCCTATTCATGACTGCGTTGGCCCGTTCTCTCCCCCAAAGGAACTTTCCTTGTCCCTCCCGTGATGTCTTCCTCCTGGCAACAGTGCTCAGGAGAGCCAAGAAAATGCCTCCTTGAGGGAATTCCCCAATCTCATGCATCATTGGCTCTTTCTCTTGAAATCACCCAGGCTTTCCACTGGGGCCTTTCAAAGATTTGCTTCAGGGAGGCTATGAGTGGTGAGGTAAGCCATGGTTGGGCTCTTCTGCCTTCACCACAAGAAGACCCTACTAAGTTCCCCTCCTGGCTCTATCTCTAACTCACTGGGGAATCCTGAGCAGAGGCCCTCACCTCTGTACCTTCCTTCTCAGGTGTGTCTGTAAAATGGGCTATAAATGTTGGTGCAATTCCTTGCAAGGGTAAAATAGAACAGCTGTTCCAATGGCACTTAGGTAGCTCAATACGTTATGAGTACATCTCTTGATTTCAGCTCAGGTCATGATCTCATGGTCATGGGATCAAGCCCTGCACTGGGCTCCTTGCTTAGCAGGGAATCTGCTTGAGATTCTCTCTCTCTCTCCTTCTGCCTCTGTCCCTCCCTGCTGCTTGTGCTCTCTCTCTCTCAAATAAATAAATAAATCTTAGAAAAGAAAAGCTGTTCCTCATGAAAATTTTCTAGAGGGCGCCTGGGTGGCTCAGTGGGATAAAGCCGCTGCCTTCGGCTCAGGTCATGATCCCAGGGTCCTGGGATCGAGGCCCACATCGGGCTCTCTGCTCAGCAGGGAGCCTGCTTCCTCCTCTCTCCTCTCTCTCTGCCTGCCTCTCCACCTACTTGTAATCTCTCTCTCTGTGTCAAATGAATAAATAAAATCTTTAAAAAATAAAAAAAAATAAAAAAAAAATAAAAAAATTTTCTAGAAAGATCTTACTGCTCTTCACAAGTAGATGGTTATTAGGGACAATCAGCCTCAGGGCCTCTCTCTTTGGGGTTTATGACCAAAGCCAGTGGTCCTTAGAGATCAATGCTCATGCCAAAGTGTCAGCAGCCCCAGCTCCTCAGGCAACCAATACTCTCTTCTCATTATGGACTGAAGTGTGATGGGTTTAGGAGGTGAGGCCTTTGGGAGGTGATTAGGATTAGGTGAGGTCACGAGTGGGGAGCCCATGTGAATGGGATTAGTGCCCTTGTAAGAGTCAGGATAGAGCCTGCTTCCTGTCTCTGCTCTTCCAGGCATGAGGGTACAACCAGAAGTCAGCAGTCTGCAACTCAGGAGAGGACCCTCATCCTCCTACTCAACCATGTTGGCAGGCTGATCTCAGACTTCCAGCCTCCAAAGCTGTTAGAAATTTCTGCTTGTTCCGCACCACGCAGTCTATGGTACTTGGTGAGAGCAGCCCAAACTGGCTCCATTCAAGCCTAGAACTACCAGGACGGAGACAGCCCAGTCCAGGCTTCTCTGGCATCCCCCAGCAGAGCACCACCCGCAGCCAGCCCTGGGAGCAGGTGCTCTGGAAACGCCGTGGTCCCCAGAACCCCACTGACGACCCAGTCCTCGGGGCTTGTTATCGGCTCACTCAGCAGACTCAGAACGCTCTTGAGAGGCAGCCCAGCACCATGTTATACGCACAGACTCTGGGCCAGGCTGCCAGAGTTTTGGATCACGGCCCTGCTACATACTCCCTGTAATAACTTTCAAGTCACATCACCCTCCCTGCGTCTCAGTGGTCTGCTCATCTATAAAATGGGGCGATGAGACTACTAGTAGTAAGCATCCCAGAGGAGCACTGCGGGGAGTAGAGAGGTAAGAAGGACGAACACCTCACACATGGAAAGTGCCATCTAAGGGCTGGCTATTATTAGTCTGGCTGTGGTCATCCATCTAGGGGGACAACTGTCCCTTGGAGGGAGGTCAGACGTATGGAATGAGAGGGACCTGTTCAGAAGCCCCTTGCTTTCACCTTTTCTGTCCTCATAGAACTGGCCTCTGGCACTGGCCAGAATGGTTTCGCCATTTTCTCCTGGAGAAGTCTGAGTCTTTCCTCCTCATCCCCCCTCATAGATTCCCAGGAGACTGAAATGGTTCAAGCAGGATGCTCTCTATTGCACAGAGAAAGAAACTGAGACCCAGAGAGAGCAAGCACATAGTGACCATGAGTGACTGAGGAACAGGGCCAGTAACCCCAGTCAGACGTTCTTGTATCTGCAGCATGACCCCCTTCCTCTTGGGACACCTTCTGCCAATCATCTCATTTGACCCTCCCACTTTAGAGATAGGGAACCTTGGGCTCAGAGAGGGGAGACTTGCCCACGGCCTCACTGCTAGTTAGTGACAGAGCCGGGACTTAAATCCAGGTCTCTGGGTCCTAAAGCATTTCATCTTAGAAGAGGTGTTAAGGGATAGAGGTTAAGAACATGGTACTTAGGGGGCACCTGGGTGGCTCAGTCGGTTAAGCACCTGATTCCTGATTCCGGCTCAGGTCGTGATCTCAGGGCCATGAGCTCGAGCCCCAGATGGGCTGCACACTGGCCACGGAGCCTGCTTAAGATTCTCTCTCCCCTTCTGTCTCTGCCCCTCCCCCCTGTCCTGTCCCCCTGCGCGTACAGGTACGCACACACACACTTTCTCGTTATCTCGGGGAAAAAAAAAAAAAAGAACATGGTACTTTGGAATTAGAGCTAAAATAGAATGCCAGCTCAGTTACATCCTGGTTGTGGAATCTTGGTCAAGTTGCTTAACTTCTCTGGCCTTTAGCTGCCCCTTCTATAAAATGGGCTTCTATCCCGAAATGGGATTTCAGGATTAAATGAGATATGAACGTGCTTAGCGTTCTGAAGTGTGATAAATGGGAACCACTACTCCCTCCCCACAACACACTGAGCCCAACTGCCTCCCATGCACACAGGCACACCCCCCACACACACACATACCCCCCTCCATCCCGGACTCCTCCAACTCTTCCCCCACAGCAGCAGGCAGCCAATGTGTTCTAGATTGGCTGGCTTGCGCTGAGAGAGTTGCGGTGGTTCTAACTTGGGTCAGTTTGGAGTCTGGCACCACTCTTGATTAATTTCCCCAGCTCGGCACAATGTTGGCCAGTTTCATGTGGCTACCCTTTGCAATTATGCATTTCTCCCCGTAGGGTGTCCAGGATTGGGCTGTTTTCCTGTTTTCTCCCCTTTATTCCTGCCACTGTGCTTTCCTGATTCTTCTCCAGGGACCAGCCAGCCTACACTTCCCGGCCCCCACCCCAGCCCCATCCTGAGGTCTTTCTGGGTTGTTTTTCTGCTTTTCCATCCACTCTCCCCCTGGCCCTGCCTCACCCCCACCCAGTTTCTATTTTCCCCCAGGCTCCACTGGCTTCCCGTGGTTTCTCTTGGCCTTGGCTCAAGCCTGGCGTGACACATCTGGCACTGCCATCCTCCCCTCCCACACTGGTCGGGGAAGAAGCAAGTGTATCCAGGGAGGGGGTATTGTGGAGCTGGGTGCTACCCACCCAGGTGCCAAGCCAAACTGTGTACCATGCCCAACTGGTCCCCTGGGGCCCCACCCTGTAAACGTGACCCCACTCCTGACTAATCCACACCCACTTTCTATTCCCCAGTGTCTGGTTCTAGCTGGTGGAAGGTGAACCACAGGACCGAACCTTCACTGGCGTTCCAGGAATGTCCACAAGAGTTTGTGAAGGGTCCCTGCCTTTGGAGGCAAGGAGCAGCCTTTCCCAAAGACCTGAGCCCCTGGGTGGGTCTGGCCTGCTCTGGGGAGGATGTGCCACCCCCAGGAGAGACATGTGCAGGAATGCGTCTCCTATATACTGTCTCCTTGATCCACGGACTTCCTACAGAAAGAAGGACATTTCTACTTGTTGGTACTTGTCAGGAAGGAGGGAGGGCCACCCAGTGATGGCCACCAAAAGTGACTCCCCTTGCAGCCATGATGGAAAAGGCACAGCAACAACACTGGGATATAGCCCTGTCTTCCCCACTCACTAGCTCTGATCTTGGAATAGTCCCTGAACTTATCTGAGCCTCTATTTCTTCATCTGCCAACAGAGGAGGCAACTATGAAGGCATTTTTGCAAGAATGAAGTCAGATCACGCACACAAAACATCTCGGATAGCAGAGGCACACAGACGGGCCCCCCAAATTATCATTTGCTCCCATCCTCTCCTTTCAGCCTAGCAACCTGGGCTGGTTTTATTGTCTCTATCTGAGATGGAGGATCCTGAATTAGTAGGACAGAGCCTCGTTTAGAGGTCCCCAGCTGCCCAAAGCTCAGGACACAACACCTACCAAAAAGAACATGCGAGTTGGGTTATGCACTCGCCCTCTTCTCCCCAGCAGATGCATGCACGCACACACGCACACACTGGTGTCTTGCAGGTGGGGTGACCCCCTTTCCAGTTTGTCTGAGATGCTTGGTCACTCTACCCACAGGTACCTCAAACTCAGTAGGTCTCCCTGTGCCTCTCCCCAGAGCGCTGATCCTCTGGGGATCACTACTCACATTCTTACTGTGCTCTCACCACGTGCTCTCGCCACCTCTCATCCGTGACCAAGCCCGTCCGTGCACCCAGATGTGGAAGCCAGAGACATGCCCATCAACTTGACTCCACCTCCCCTGCAACTCCCACCTCCAGTCCATACCACGACTACTGGTAATAACCATAGTAGCAGGGACAAAAGGTATGGGGTTTTTTTTATGTATTTTAACTCGTTTCATTTTATCCTATTGAGGTACACAGACACCACCTCCATTTTACCAATAAAGGAATGAAAGCAGAGAGGTTAACTCATCTGCCCAAGGTCCTACAGGTAGTAAGTGAAGGAGCCGACCCAGGACATCTGATCCAGAGTCCTGACGACACAGCATCTTGATATTTCTACGCCTGCCTTTCTTCAGTTGCCATTAGGCTCCCTTGGTTCACCAGCCCCTTACTGGCTCCACACCTCCAGGCTGTCCTCCATAACCACTGCCAAGTAATCTTTCAGTGATGCAAACTCGATCACACTGCTCTCCTGCTACAAATTCTCCTGTGGCTCATGAGTGTTCAAGTTCTTAGCAAGGTCCACGTCTACTCATTAGGCATTACCTCTTGCTAATTCCAGATCTCTCTCCACCATTGCCCTTCCCACCAGTCCCCCAACACACACACGGTTCAGCCAAACTCACTTCCTTGGAAAGTCTTCAGAATTTACTGGGTTCCTCATCTTTGTGTCTTTGCATGTGCTATTCCCTCTGCCTGGAATGTCCTTCCCTGATTCTTCGCCAAATTGATACTTCAAGATGCAAGTCAGGTTTTGTCTCACCAGCAAAGCCTCAAAAATATGTGTATAATGAATAGATCAATGACTAGTTAAGTGAATAATATCATAATAGCATCGCTACATATCAGAGCTGTGTGGAGTCTTTTTACAAATCCCTCTCCTGTTTACTATATACTTGATCTTCCTGACAACCCTGTGAGATAGGCAGGGAAGATAATTACCCCTAACTTGAAGGTGGAAAAACTGAGGCACAGAGAGGGTAAGTGACAAAGTAGCCGGGATCAGAGCCAGGACCTGAAGCCAAGTTTTGTTTCACAGGACATTGCTTTTCTCACAGGACTGCAAGAGGCAAAACCTATTCATCTGCCTTAAAACTGTGAAAGTGGGGGGCTGGGCCTCTGTGACCTTCCCTGACCCACCCAGACAACAGGGAGTAATATGGCTGCAGGGGGAAGCCAAAAACCTAGGTCCCCAGCCACAGGGGCTGCCCATTTCTCAGAAAGTGCAGAAGAAACTGCCTGAAAGCCCCAAAGCCTCATGCCTGGTCTGAAGACAAGACCTTTGGAACCCCTAAGCGGGCAAAAGATGTGATTCACAATTAAAACAAACAAAACTTAACCTTAAAACAAGTGTGAAGTCCAGCAAAATTCTATTTTTTCCCCTTATGAATACCTCTTTGATGCTTTGGACGAAATGTCAGATTCTGCACAATGCACCCCTCCATTTTTGGCTGCCCCTGCTTTGCTGGTGCCCTAAGCAAACGTTTAGTCTGTGCTCAGGGGTAGAGATCAAGCACAGGATTTGCTGGCCTTTGATCTTCTGATGTTGGCCTCTAGGGAAATGCTGGGTTGCCTGCCCCACTCAGTGGTGACCTGGATGGAGGGAGAAAAGGTCTCCGGGACCAGAGACCCAGCACTTGTTGGGATAGAGGGTGGGAAGGGGAGAGAGTGAGTGGAGGCAGGGGTGGGCCAATCAGGCAGCTGGGGGGCACTGGGGTGCAGACACAGAAGCAAAAGGGTAGGAGATGACCAGGGCAGGGGCGGGGGAGGAAAGTCCTGACCATAGGGTGGCGTGGCACAGACAGGTGGCCAGGGCCCACATGGCTACACCCCTCTATTTATGGTGCAGTGGGGCCTGAATATGGATTATAGGAAGGAAAGCCACCTTTCCTCCTCCTTCATCCTTCCCCCTGAGGAGAATCAGGACAGTTTAGAATCAGACACATCCGTGGACTGGGTGGGGACCACGGAAGAACCCACAGGCCGAGGATGCCAGAGACCTTAGTCCTGACACAGTGAAGGTTAACTATGCCTCAGTTTCCCCCATGGTTAAATGTTATGCCCAGGCCTGTCTCTCAACTTTGATTTCTCCCAAACCATCTATTTACTCTCCCATCAGATGCAGATGTACTTGAAAATTCAGTTGGTTCAGCGGGCCTGTATTAGGCACCTGCTAGGACCCAGGCCCCTGGGTCTGTGCTCTGTGTGAGTAAAACGCAGCACCTGGCCCAGAGGATCACAGCTGGCAGGCTTACATCACTAGATAGCACCTGTTTCTGCTTCCTCCTCTGGACTCAGTCTTGCCTCCATGATGCCCCTACTGGACAAGAAACGAACTGCAGGACTCCTTGAAGAGAGGGCTCTGTCCTGGGTGGCCAGGGAGTCCCTGAATGCAGTCCCACCCACAAGTAGGGGAGATAGGTGTCTGAGCCTAGCCCCTCACCACCACCGCAAGCCCTGGAGGCTACAGCAGGCTAGATGGAGGAGATAGCCCCTTCGTGACATTTCTTTGGGGTGGCAGTCTCCAACCTCCACCCCAGGCTCCGTGGCAGAATGCCAGACGCCCCAGGACCGCTGCCCCGGTGGCCCCACCTAGGGAGGTCTCATTCCCACAGTCCTCTGGTGGGGGCTTAGGGCCTTCCTTCCCGAATACACACGCAAGTGTACACATACACACACTGACGACAACAAAAACCCCCGAAAAAACCAAAGCCCCGAGCGGCATGCTGTCTGGAACATGGAGTGAGAAAGGGGGGCCCGAAGAAAGGAGGGGAAGCCGAGGCAGGGGGCCCAGGACTGTGAGTCAGGCCCCAGGAAGCTGGCTCCCCAGCCCAGCCCTCCCGTGACTCACAGAGACTGCAGGCTCGGCAGCTCCCACAGCGCCTCTGCGGGGATTCCTCCCAGCTGGTTGTTCTGCAGCATCCTGTAAGGGGAGGGAAGGGCTTGGAGGACCCACACAGCCTGTGCAGCTGCGGGGGTCCTCCCTCGACCCCCTGACCCATGCCAGACCCCTCCCTCTCGCCCCAGCTTCTGAGCCCCAGAGAGTCCCAGTCCAGCGCCCTGCCCTGTTGGGGGGGTGGTTCAGAGGCTGCTGAGGAATTGTGGAATTGTGGGCTGTGCACGGGGCTGGAGGGGGACTCAGAAGGGCTTCTGGGAGGCGCAGGGCTGAAGAGGACCATGGAGAAGAAGCAGAGGGGGGAAGCAAGACAAGCGGGAAGTCAGAACACTTGCAAGTCTGTCACGGTTTGGTCAGAAAGGACACTGAGAAATGTAGGTTTTTCTCCCCAGGCTTGTGTCCCTGTCTGTGCGACTGAAAGGCTGGAGGTGCCTTTGGGGGAAGGGGAGGATATGGATGAGGGCAAGACCGCCCCCCTTGGGTGGCAGGGCCCTAGGCAAATACGTTTTTGTGGAAGCCATGCCTATAGAGACAATCTGAGGCACCCCAGCTCAGCACGTGAGCACTGTTCCGATGGCCCCATCTCACACGGTCCCATGGAAGAAACAACATGCCAGCCGGCAGACCTGATCCACTTGGTAGGCTGTTCTAGAAGTGGCCTGGCCACAGGACCCCAGGACCACCCCACAGGTAGGAGTCCTGGAGCTCTTTTGGGCACCTGGGAAACCTGCCACGCAGGGCAGAGGGTCAGAGAGCACGCAGAGGTGAGACACAGAGGCCTGGGCTGTCCCTCTGGGTGGCTCTGCTGACCCCAGGCATCACAGCTGGCCTTAGACATGTTTGAACACGGTACTCCAAGGCACACTGACTCTAAGACGCAGGGCCCTGAGCGAGGACCCCTGAGCAAGTGAAGAAAGGAGAGGAAAGCCCCCGGGTGGCACTGCCATCCAAACGTTCTTTACCTGTAGGCCTGGAGCGCTGGGCCCCAAAAAGAGACAGGAGGAGGGCACACGGGGTGCGGGCAGCCTGGAGCCCAGAGAATCGCTAGGGAATCAGGAAGGAAGCTGCCCAGCGCCCCCCGCAGAGTGAGTGGGCCCTCCCCCAACCCAGACTGCCTGCACTGCACCCCAGCCGGCGGCCCCCAGGCCAGGCGCGGCCCCAGAGACGAGGGGTGCGTCCTGACAGGCAGGGGCCTCAGGAACCTGGAGGGGAGGAGCACTCAGTGAGTCCTGCTGGGTGCCGGGTATGGCATCCATCCTCTCCTTGGGGCGGCTGGTCAATCTTCCAGAGGGGAAAGCTCAGCGGAGATGGGCATCTCCTCGGATTCACTCAGGAAAGCCTGCCGTGCTTTGGGAAGAGTAGCTCCTTTCCTAACCTTTAAGTTGAAAATAGCAGCAGCTGACGTGGCTGGTCGTAGAGCTTTACATGTATTAACTCAAACTTATCCCAGAGGGTGTGGTCCTAGCGTCCAAACACCTAACCATCACATACCTGGCCTCCATCAGCTTGGCAGGGGACAGCGGCGGCCAGAAAACCCCGAGCGGGAAGGTAATGCCCTGAGTGTTACCCACGCCTCCTGTGTGACTGTCCTGGTCGGAGCCACCCGCATTACCTCTCCTAAACTCCTTTTATAGATACGCAAGAATCCCAAACGTGAACCAAGCCACAGCACCCCAAGAACAAAAGAACGGCGGCCTCACTGTGGGCCCGGCCTGGAGACGGAGCGCAGCGCCTGATGCAGGCCAACTGAGGAAGGTGGAAGGAGAGCCAGACCCTGACGACTGCAGAGAACCAGGGCCTGGGGACTGGGGTCCTCCCTGCCCCTGCCGCTGAGGCTGGCTGAGCGCAGCATGAAGGGAAGGGCCAGACTGCAGGCCGAGGCAGCACCCAGGGTCCCCTCCAGCTCATCCTTTGTGCTCCTAAAGGAGCACACTCCCGGGCCCCTCCGAGACAGGCTCCACACAGCCCAGGATGGGGCCTTTCCAATCACAATTTTGCTTCAAAGGTAGAACTTAGGGGCACCTGGTGGCTCAGTTGGTTAAGTATCCAACTTGTGATTTCAGCTCAGGTCGTGATCTCAGGGTTGTGAAATCGAGTCCCGAGACGGGCTCCGCACTGGCCTCCGCCCTGGCCCCCGCCCCCACGACTCCCTGCTCCCTACTTAAAAATAATTAATCAATTAAAAATCAACCTGGGGGGGAAAAGGGTAGAATTTAAACCTGAGGCACCCAAACTTCCTTAAATTGTAGCAGTTACACAGCAAATCCAGTCAGACAGCCCTGGATTTGGATCCTAAGCTCTGCCTCTGTCCAGGTATGTGAGAGCAGCAAGCTCCTACTTAAACTCTGTGGGCCTCAGTTTCCTCATCCATAAACTGAGGATGACGATAATGACCTTATGTACTGATTTAACGGATTAAATCAAATAACCCCTGTGAATCAAGCACCGAAGTATCTCAGGCGAAGGAAGCGCTCAGCACGCCAGTGGGTGTTACTATTCTGACATAGTTTTATCGCATGCTGGATGACATGAGTAGGTGACTCCCCCTCTCTGGGCCTCAATTCTCCCATCTTTCAAAGGAAGAGGCTACCAGATGATGCATAAACCCTCACTCAGTTACAATATTCAGGGACCCAAGACATTTCCCGCTTTCCGCCCTGCTTAGTACTTCCATCCTTCTAGACACGTCGACCTCTTGCATGTCAAGGGTGGGAACTTCACTTGGGGATCTCAGGGGGCCGCCTTGATTCTCGCCCAGAGACCTCACGATGCTTGGAGCAAGAAGACAGAGAAATGATAGTTGGGCAAAGAGGAAGGGCCACAGGCTGCTCAGGCCCCCACCCCTCCAGGGGCCCCCGAGTCTGCATCCAGTCACTCTGCTGGCAGAACCCCTCCCCCCCTGAGCATCACAATGCATCTCTACCCCATTACCTGCTCAGAGACCTCTACCCTTTCCTCTTCAAATCCCAGATCTAGAAAGATCTTTAAGGTCTCCGAATGGTACCTCTCTCCCAACACAGATGCTGTAGCACCTTTGCAGGGCACAGTCATCGTTCCAGTGCCAGGGAGGTCAGTGCCTCCCCACACAACTCATCCCATGCCATGCGGTCTGGTCTGTTTGTCAAGAATGTCCTTGCTTTCATGGAATCGAAACCCACTAAGTTGAAGGTCAGCATGGCAGTTGGCTTTGGGCCTGGCGCTGTCCCCCTTGCTGTTCCTGGCCTCCTTTCCCAACCATCACTCCTTTACTGAAACACAATTGGGTCGTCAAAGCTGGAAGTACCTTTAGAAGGGAAAAGCCCCTTTGTTTTCCAAATGAAGGGGGGGGGGGCCTCAGGAAGGAGAGGTGACCTGCCCTCAATTACAAAGCAAACTAATGGCAGAATCAGGCCTAAGGCCCAGGTCCTGTCGCCTAGGCCACTGCTTTCATGACCACACTTCCCTGCTTCTCTTGCTGGCCCTGGTTCTGTCTGGTGAGCCAGAGTCTGTCCAGTGCACTGGGTCTCAACCCTGGCTGCATGTTAGAACCACCTGGGAAGATTTTTTTTTTTTTTTAAATCACAGTGTCCAGGCCTCACTGCAGTCCAATTAAGCTCTGGGACTGAATCTCTGGGCAAGGGATTTTAGGCAAGCTCCCAGGTGGCTCTACAGGGCAGCCATTAGTCTAGGGGGAGCCTAGCCGTCGGGACGCCTCCCTTGGTTACCTGTGAAGCTCCGCTGGGGAATCTCTCTGATTTTCGAGGCATTTGGGGGCAGGAACCATGAGCGCTTACAGCTAGAAGGTTCCAGAGAGGCGACCCACCAGTGGTTGATAAAGGTCCTTCCTTTGGTTTTGTGGAGAGGCCTTGAGGTCACAGGGTGGGTGGGCAAGATAGAGCCTGGAGTCTACCCACCCCCCTCATCCACCATGACCAAAGAAACCTTCCCTTATCTGTTTTCTATACCAGGACTTCTGCAAGAGGTGTTTGTATTTTAAGTTTCTGCAGTTAAAAATGGAAAATGTATTCCAATGTCCCCATTTTAAAGGTAAGAAAACTAAGGAAGTCTGAGTGTCTTCCTTTTTCTGGGATCTGCTGCACCCGAGACCCACTTCCTGACGTCTAGTCATTTGACAGGACGAGGGCAGTAGGCTCCACCTCCTGGAGAAAAAGGGCTCAGAGGACCTCCCTGGGCTCCTGGGGCCTCTAGCATCCTTCTCCCACAAGCCAGGCAGGAAGGCCCCACTCTAAAACCGATCACAAGTCTCTCCTTCCTAGGTGAGTTCAATTCATTTCATCAGCACCAGTGGAAGCCCGACTCTGGGCCAGGCATGGCTGCTGTCCAGCCATGGGTAGAGTAAACACAGTCCATGTCAATCGAAGACCGTTCCATCCAGCGTGAAGGGGGCAACACTAGAGGCCAGCCCAGGGAGATTTCCTCAGGGATGGGGCCTGAGAGGGACTTACGCGGCCCACCCCTCAGGGGCCTCAGGCCAGGGCTTCGGATGGGATCAGGCACAGCTCCCAATGCAGCCGGCTGCCCTTTTTGAGATTCAGGCTTCACCAAGGTGGAATGAGCTAGGAAGCCCAAACCACAGTCTCCCGGAGATTTGGGGCTCAAGCCAGGGATAGGTAATCTGGGGAAAATCTCTTGCCCAGCCTCTTAGGGGCAGAAGGGGAAGCAAATCTTTGAACCATCTACCCTCCTTTCCCAGATCTGGGTCTGGTGAGAAGCAACTGAGGCCCATCAGGAGTCTTTCTAGATGAGCCAGACACACCTAACATAGGTAAGGTGGTGGCCTTGGCAGGAAAGGTACCAAAGCTCACGCCTCACGCAACTCTCTGAGAGGGGGGCAGCTGTGGGGAAAGAGGCTTGTGAGGGAAGAGGTGGCTGGGGCACACACACTCTCTCTCTCACTCTCCTCTCTTTCCCACCCTGTCTCCTCTCTCTCTTCCTCTCTGCCCCCCCCTTCTCCCTCCTCTCACTCTTCCTCCCCCCACCCCCCTCTCTCTCCCTCCCTCTCTCTTCTCCTTCTTCCTCCTCTGTGTGAGGCAGGAGCCACTTAGGGCAGGACAGCCTCCTCACAGGCTAGCTCCACACCCCCAGGCTGGGGGTCAGGATGCAGGAGTTCCAGCCTCTGCCGCCCCCTCACCCTGACCCGGCACACAGGGCAGGTGCCCTCCGAGGACCAGGCTCTTTCCCACAGAGCAGCCCCAAGAACTGGGCTTCCCTTAGGACAGTTCTGATGGGGGCAGTGGGCAGGGGCAGTGAACCCAGAGCCTCAACTCCCCGACTCTAGAGGACGGACATTCCCACCTACAGTCTGGAGAAAAGGCGTGAGACTGGAAAGCCCCTGCAGGGCTGGCTCTCTCCACAGAAGCCTGGCCAGAGCCTGTGGGCTCCAAGACTTGGAAAAGCAGCAGAGGAAGGAGAGGATCCAAGAGTAACACTTCCAGGGCAGGCGTGGGGCTGCGGTGGGAAGGACAGAGGGAGGGGTCTGCCACCAGTACTTAGACCATCAGGGAGGGAATCCCCCCCACTTCTCGGTCCTTTGCTTCCTAGAGGAAAGAGGCAGAGTGACCTGCAGGGACAGTCAGGCCTCAGAGGAAGGAAGATGCAGTTCAGGGAAGAGTCTCAGACCTCAAGAAGACAGGGCAGTAACTGAAGGGACAGTATCCTGATACAAAAAGAGATTATTATGCTGATGGTGGGCTTTACTGCTCTATTTTTTTTTTAAGTCACCAACGCTCTTTCATTTTATTCATTTTGAGAGAGACAGCAAAAGCACAAGGAGGGAGGGGCAGAGGGAGAGGCAGGCTCCCCGCTGAGCAGGGAGCATGGGGGGCTCAATCCCAGGACCCTGGGATCATGACCTAAGCCAAAGGCAGATGCTTCACCTACTGAGCCACCCAGGTGCCCCTTACTGCTCTATTTTTCTTGCAGTTCTGAACACTGAGCATGGAAGGACAGGGTGGCAGGAGAACCCACAGGAGACATCTGAAAGTCCTTCTTGCCCAGATGCAGGAGGAATCCCTTCCTTTGAAGCACTTGAGTAAGAGCATAAGCTCCCAAGACCACCCAACGCAACTCTCAAGTAGAGAACTCTGTAGGCAGAGAACTGACATGAAGGCTTTGGGGGACCAGGTGGTCTTTAAGGATGGGGCAAGGTAGGGGTGAATGGCAGAGTGGGGCGGGGGGGTCCCCTGTCTTGGGCTCCCACCAGCAGCCTCTCCTGGCCGCCCAGCTCACGGAGCCAAGGGCGCCGTTTGCAGAAAGGGGGCGGGAGGCTTGCGGTTTTCTCTAAGGCTTTGATTTATTGCCCAATGCAGGCAAAGAAGAAAGAGGAGGCTCATCTCTAAGCCGGAGTCTTAGGAACGGGACATGAGTCTCACATCTTCTGAAGGCCCAGCAAACAGAGCCCGCTCTCTAATCCCGGCTGCAGGTCTGAGCCTGCCACGGAGCACAGACATGCCACCAAGCAGGCCGCCTGCGCTCTGCGTCTGGCTCGGGATACCTCCCCACACCCCAGGGCAGCGATGTTGACGGGCATCAAGACAGACCGAGAGGAGAAGCAGGAAGGAGAAGTGAGAGGCGGGGCACACAGAGGGGCAAAGAAAGAGAGAACAAGGGCTGGGAGACAGAGAAGGGGAAGGCGGGAGAGACCCGGAGACTGAGGCTGGAGAGATGCTGTAGGACACACGGGCACTGCAGAAGGGAAGGGAAGGACAAGAGACTGGGACAGCCTTGAAGTCTGAGACTCAGAGCAGATCCAGAAAGAAGCAAAAGGCCAGAGGGGTCTAATACCAGGAACATGAAAAGGAAGAAAGTGCTTAGCCATGGACCATGGACTGCTGACCACCCAAAAGCCTGAGGCTCACAGGCCAAGGGGTCAAGGCCATTGCTAGCCCATAAACAACTCTGAGCATATTCAAAAAAGATATTCCTTTCTAGGTGGCTAGAGCCCCAAACCAGGCACAGGGCTGGATTTCAGCCCCTTCTTACCCATTCAGCCAGATGTTCTCGTGCAGTAAACAACTTGCTCAACCATACAAAGAAGACCTGTAGGTCAAGTGAAGACTGAAGGAGCAGCAGAGCTGGGGAACGGCTCACCAGTTTAGGGAAGCTCCAAAGGCTCATTCTATTGCTCCAGGATCCACCATCAAGATCCTCATTTTCTTCTCAAACCTGTCCCTGTGGTGATGTGCCCTCCCCAGAAACCTCTCCTATCCGCTTTCAGACCCCACGCATCTTCTTCCCCCTACAGCCTTTCACCCTCACTCCTCATAAGAACATTAGGGGAGCCTTGGGGGAGACAGTCTTGGTTGGAACAAGCCATGGATGGGGATGGAAGGAGATGGTGCCTCAGTTTTCCCTTGTCTAAAATGGGCCATCAGTTCAGTAATAAGTGGGTAAGTTAGTGAACTAACACAAGGTCTTCTCCAATTCTCACTTTCCTTTTGCTCTAAAGGAAAGATAAAAGGAGCTGTGATGAGCCCTCCTCAGCTAACCTGAAGCCTGAGAACAGAGAGGGGCGAGATATTTACTGTGGGAATGGAGACTCAGAGCCGTAGCTGCAGAGACTAATGTTGGGTCTCAGGAGGAAGAACAGCCAAGGAAATCCAATCTGGATTCCTCCTTTCCTGGCCCAATAGGTCTCATGAGGGGAGAGCAAAGACCTGCCTCTCTGGTCATTATTCATATTATGGGGGGAAAAAAAAAAAGATACTTGACTTCCATGGACGGTTGCCGTAACTATCAGGTGCAATGAAATGTTTTTTACAAGTCAGAAGTTTTGTTATAGAAAAGGTGAAAACAAAGAAGTGGAAATCGCAATTAAATGAAAAGTGAAGATGAGGAAATAAGCCAGTGACAAACCAAGACCTTACAAATCTTCAACCTGCTCACAGTTGCACCTCTGGGGAAAATGGGGAAGACTTATACTTACAGGATTTTCAGGCTGTAGAGGCCAGAGAACGCTTGCCCCGGGATGTGTGAGAGATGGTTCCCTGAGAGACGCCTGCAAACCAGGGAAAAGCATCAGTGATGTCGGCACGGAACCCAAATGGAGGGAGTGGGGGACCCCCCCTTAGTCAGCATCTTGGGATTTGGGAGGGGTGATGGGGGTGATAACTACCATTTATTGATATCACCAATGTGTTCAATGCTTCATGCCTATTTTCAGTTAACTTGCACAATAACCCTGCCAGGTGCCTGGAATTATCTCCAAATTTCAAAGGAGGAATCAGAGGCTCTGAGAGGAGGTCAAGTCACTTCCTCTAAGAGCTACAGAGATAGGCAGTGCCCGAGCCTGGTATTGTCAGCTAGACCTGATTCACCTCTAGGCTCTGGTCCACCCCGCAGCATCACGTCCTCTCCCCAGCTAACCTGGATGACTCACCGGCCACCCTCAACTGCCGAGCTGCACTGCACCCTGTCACCAGGGGAGGGCCGGGTACAGACGGGGTGGGACCGTGTCTCCCCATGCCCTCAATTACACAGCTAACCCCCGCTAATCCGCGAGGGTTAGGAAATGGGTTTTAGAATTAGTCCAACATCCGGGCTTAATGAAGCGTCTCCACGTTTGTCATGGGGTGATCGGCAGTTCTAAGGGGAGCAAATGTGACAGAATATCCTTAATGCCCAAACCAGACTGAGTAGAGTCGAACGGAGGCTGGTGCAGAAGGCACTCGGGATCTCCCGAGTCCCCAGCAACAGTATGATGTACTTCGGTTCCTACTGGGAGGCTGTGGGCGTACAGGCTGGTATGACACACCTCAGAAGCTGTTGTTTCCTTTTCTTTTTTTAAGATTTCATTCATTTATTTGTCAGAGAGAGAGAGAGAGAGAGAGAGAGAGCGCCCACAAGGAGGGGGAGCGGCAGAGGGAGAAGCAGACTCCCCGCCGAGCAGGGAGCCCGATGCAGGGCTTGATCCCAGGACCCTGCGATCATGACCTGAGCTGAAGGCAGTCGCTTAATGACTGAGCCACCCAGGCGCCCCATGCTGTTTTCTTTCTTAAAAAATACATCTTTAATAACAATCTTGTTATTTGGTATTTGTTGTTTTAAAAAAATTGTGGGGAAATGCATCAAGACATCTGAGGTCCCCAAGCTTGGATCCTATAGGTGGGCATTTGCCATGGAAAGGTCCTTTAGATGGAACCTTTAAAAAGGGCCCAACCCCTTCTCAGGGACCAAAGATGGAAGATGAGTCGTGGGTTCTCAGGTTGTGCTGTGGATGTCACCTGCTCCAGCATCTCAGGCTTCACACCTGCTTTTCAATCTCACCCAAGCTGTGGCACCTCCACCTCAGAAGGCCCCCCCCGCCCCCATCCTGTGCTGCCTCCAGTTCTGTCACTTCCTTAATACTCCTCCCCCAGGAAGGCTTCCCCATCCACAGGCTAGAGCCCCCCCCCCCCCCCCCCCCCCCCNCCCCAGGGGCCCACATTCCCCTGCTCACCTGCTGGGGCACAGCTCTGCTGCCTCACCTAGAAGCTCCCTGAATTTCTATCTTGTTTTCCCCCCAGAGCACCTTGAATTTGTCTTTCACACAGAGGGGGTGCTCAATAAGTATGGGGTCTAGAAAACCCAGTCATGGCCCTGGGGGTTGATTAGAATCCTAACTCCAGCAGGGGCAGGCTGCCTGCATCAGGGGGGGGCACTGTCTAGGGTGGAAATGGGGAATTGGTTAGGGCAGGAGCAGAGCCAGGGTTGGGGTGGAACTGTGAATGTTCTCAGAGCCAGGAGCTCATGCTTTGCACAGTTTAAGCAAACCTTAGTTTGCTGAGTATTGATAGTGGTGCAAAACCAAGAAAAAACAAGCGGGGGACAGGGGTTGGAAGATAGAAACAGGGCTGGGACAAATGCAAGCATTGGGAGCAGTGACCTGGCTTCCCCAAGCAGACAGGCCAGGCGCGCTAACCGAAGAGATGACTTATTCATGAGCACCCATGGAGTCTGAGGCCAGCCCCAAGGACTGCAGATGGAGAGCAACAGCCATCATGGGAAGACATTAACCGGAGACGACTTGGTGGAGGTAGTGGGCCTATGTGTTCGGCAGTGATAGAGGAATGGTTTGTGCCTGAGATGGTGGGCACTGGTTGGAGGGGAAGTCTCCTGCTCAAATGCAGGAGGGGAAACCAGGATAGTGAACATGACTGGCCTTAGTGGAGCAAAGCTGGCCAGGTAGGTTTAGGCCAGGCTGGGGGAGAGCCTTAGAAGTGGATCCTTTGGTGGGGGGGTGGGTGTCGCCTGGGTGGCTCAGTCGTTAAGGTTGTGCCTTCAGCTCTGGACATGGTCCCGAGGTCCTGGGATCGAGCCCCGCATCAGGCTCCCTGGCTAAGCTTCTCCCCGCCCCCATTTGTGTTGCCTCTCTCACCCTGTCTCTGTCAAATAAATAAATAAAATATTTTTTAAAAAAGGAAGTAGTAGTAGTAGTAGTAGTAGTAGTAGTAGTAGTAGTAGTAGTAGTAGTGGATCCTTTGGGTACTGGGGAGCCAGAGAAGGTTCTTGAGCTGGTGAGATGCTCCCCGACAATGGAGTATATTTGAAAGGAGGCTAGTGCAGTGGGAATAGAGAACAAGGGGTGGAGGTAAGAGACACTGCAGAGAAAGAACCACCAGGATGTGGGACTGGACACAAGGGATGGTAGCGGTTTAAAGATGACCCCCAGGAAGAGAAGCCACTGTGGACAGAAAGAGGGGAAGCTGCAAATAAGAGCTGGCCTCAGGGAGAACCAACGGCCAGATTTCAGAGCCCCTATACCATGAGGTCCCTCACAGCACCTGGGATTCACAGCTGGCCCA
Organism: Ailurus styani; assembly: GCA_002007465.1. Classification (NCBI taxonomy): domain Eukaryota; kingdom Metazoa; phylum Chordata; class Mammalia; order Carnivora; family Ailuridae; genus Ailurus; species Ailurus styani. Next base: position 4,353,357 of record LNAC01000043.1, read on the forward strand.
GGTATCAGCTGAATATCCTGCTGTCAAGAACAGCTTCCCACTCCCTTCCCTTTGAGCCCCAGCCCTCCTCCTGGGGAGCCCTGGCTCCTACAGTTATCAGTGGTCCTGAAGCTTCACCCCCGAGTCCCATGAAACATCTACTCACAGCTCCTCCAGGAAGCGCAGGTGGTGGAAGAGGCCAGGCTGCAGCTCCGTGAGGTTGTTCATGCTCAGGTCTCTGCAAGGAGAGAAAACGGGAAGGGAGCTGTGAGCCGCCCATCGGCCCCAACTGGCACTGTCTGGGTCCAGACACCCACAGAGAGCTGCAGCCAGCCCCGCAGCACACCCGACACACATACACACCATGCATCTAATTCCAAAGCCAGCCTGGCAGGAGCAGAGTGAGCACTGGGCTGGGAGTCAGGCCTTCCCAGTCCATATGTGTGCATTCCCTCCATGGTTTCCACCTTTGCCCTGTGCCTTTCTCCTCCCTCAGCCAGACTCTCCCAAGAATGGCTGTGATTAGGACTCCGAAAGAGGCTGACCTCCCTGTAATGGGAGAAGCTAGGGAATCATTCGCAGAGTTTCAGAGCAGAAGGGGAGGGGTCACTTAATACAAGCAATACCTCATACATTCTTTTTACCAAAGGGGAATCCGAAGCCTAGAGATTATTGCCACTATGCTCTAGGGAGCAGGTTCGTGCACTGTCCACGCACTGGTGTGCCCATCCCCACAGTGGCCATGCGGGATCATCCTATTATTCAATCCCAGAACCAGCGGGATTTCGCTGCCCTCTGAGTTTTCTGCCAGTCGCTTTCCTGCTGGCTTTCCTCCCATAGACCCCTGCTACCAGAAGACCTCCAGCATGTTCCCAAAGATGCCTGGCTTCTCGACGCCAATCCTGATTCCTCCAAGGATTCCAGCCTTGGATCATTCCAACCTTCCCATATCCCATGAGAGATCTAGTGGGTGGTTTCAGAGTCACTGTCCTCTAAAGATACCTCGACACAAAAGAACCACAATATTAACAGCTGACACTTACAAGGCCTACTGTGTGAGGCACTGGCTAACCTTTAACCAAATAATTCCATGTAATTCTCACAATAGCCCCAAGGTAGATTCCATTGTTATCTCCATTTCATGTTCAAGAAAACAAAGAGGAGAAAACTTTGGGCTTTGGAGTCAAAAGGCCCTGAGGTCAACTCTGTCTTCTACTTACTTATCAGACCTTGGGCTCTTAACCACTCTGACCCTCAGTTTCCTCATCCATAAAAATGAGATGAATCACACCAAACTCCTCGGGGCTTTATAAGTGAGCCGGTGCTTACAGACTGCCCAAAAAATAGTATACACAATATTTGCTTTCTTCCCGCCACCTGCCCCTCAGTGACCTGTGGGCAAGTGTCCTAGCCCAACAGGCCCGGGAGCTCAGTGGGCAGGAGTTGGTGCTTTCATTGCTCGGTCCTGCACTGCATAAGCATTTTCTTCTCCGTTTGTGTCTGGGTGAGCAGTGACGTCTCAGAGTCCATGTGTGTGCGTCTCACACATTTGGGTTCCATCCTATTTCAAACTCTTAACAGCTGCTTCCCGCCTCTGCCAGCACCCTCCGTGAAGGGTACAGAGGTGGGTCCAAACCAGACCACCAGATCGCTGGGCACCACCCCCAGGCCTGCGGGCAGCTTTCTCCCTTCCTTAGGAATGCACTTTTGCAGTCAAACCTGAGTGTCTCCATTGTTCCCCCAAGAAAGGAGGGTGCTTTATGTGGACGCTCAGAAAGGCAGGCTAGAGATGGTGGGGAAAAGTGTGCTTGGGAGCCCAGTTCCAATCTATAAAAAGACTGTTTAGTCTCAAATGTTTTATCTTTGATAAAGCCTAAACTCCGGATGCCATGTCCTCTAAAGAAGGAAGACATTCCGTTCAGGGTATGGCCAAGGAACTGGCCTGTTGAACTCAGGACTGCTTCTTGTCCACAGCTCCCTCTCTGCTCCAGGTGGGGACAAGAGGGCCATCCCTGGACCTGCCTGGTCCAGGAGAAGGCTAGGCAGAAGGGGGGTGGGGGGCTACTGTGCTGATGGCCGCAGTTTAAGAAGCAGAACCAAGAGAGTTCGTTGATGGATTTTATGTCGGAGTTTGGTTCTCAGGATGTAGCTAGTCCCCACTAGCCTGGGCTGCTGGTGGAGAGGCGAAGATGCAGGGGTATGTGGGGCTGTGGCAGGGGAAGGAACGGCGAGGCCTACAGAACCTGCGTCTGACTGGACTCCTCCCCTTTGAGTCTGGGCCTGGCTCATTCTCAGCCAGGCAGGGAGGCACAAAGTGCCCCAAAAACGATTACCTCTAAATATTTACCTTGTGCATTTCTGGACATGTCTCCACAGGAGTGGCAGCGGGAGTTCAAGGAGCACGCGGGGCATGTGACTCAGACCTCATCACTCAGCTGTCCCTCCAGGGGCCGCACCTCAGAGGCTCTGATGTGGCTCCATGCCCCCACCCCACTCCCTCCGCCCCCCCCCACCCTGACTAGCGGCCTCATTGTTCTCCCCTGGGGAGGAGGGGTCCTAGACCCCCCAGCCCGCCCCCACATCCTGCCCAAGACAGCACACAGCCCAGCTGCAGGGCTCGGTAAGCGGCAGGCGGGTGGGGCGGGGGGATGCGGGCACCAGAGGGTGGATTTCCAAAGCTGGGGGGTGGAGGAGCCCCATTCAGACCTGGCCCTCTCAAAAAAGGTGAGCGGTAGGTCCGGTGCCCAGGAAAGGGAGAGGAAGAGGAATGTGTAGAGCTGAGAGGGGGAGGTACAGGGCTGGTTTCCTAGCTGAGATCCTCCAAGCTGATGCCACAGGCCCTGGGAACAGTGGAGGGCCCTGGCAAGAGGCACCAGGCCCTGCTTGGGGGGGAAGTGTGGCTGGGCAGTCTCTGGGAGGGCAGTGGCATGCAGGTACTCTGAACACAGGGTTCGTCCTGTATAGAGGTGGTTCCGAGACAGGACTTTCCTGGGCGCGGGGTGGGGGTGGGGGTGGGGGTCTGCTGTCCTGCACAAGCCAGCGAGCACGTTCAGGCCATGCTTGGACCCAGGGCAAAGAAGAGGGCATCCGATTCTGGGGCGGGGGTGCCCTGGGGTTTGCTTGTGGCTGCATCTGCTTGGCTGTATGAACTTGTCAGTATCTGCAGGGTGGGGGAGGCCTTACTGGGGTACATGAGCTCTTGGACGTGCTTGTCTTATGGGGTGCTGGGGACACGTGTGCCACGTGTGAGGACACGTGTGTATGTATAATGCGCACATCGGACTAGCATACTGTTAAAAGCCATAAACGTTCTCGGAACATCACATGTCATAAAGAGAGAAATTCTTTGGGAGAAACAGCCTCACCCAAGTCTCACTCCTGGGGTTGGAAACCTTTTCTGGCTGTGTGACCTCTGGCGAGCCAGGTTCCTTGTCTTGGCTTCAGGGCTGCTCTCCGGCCTATTTCCTGGCCCCAGGAAGGGGCACAGGTCCCTCAGTGACGCTGTCTGGGGCTCCAACTTGTGGCTGAATTAGATACCCGAGGCCCGAAATCAAGCTCTCCACTACGACGGCCCCGTGGCCACTGAGCATAGACACACGCGCACGCATGCATATTCACATGCACGCGCACGCACGCACACGCGCACGCACACGCGCACGCACTACCGCTCTCCAGGCTTCCCGCGTGTGCGAGTCGACCCGTGTAGTTGCGCGCGCGCTCGCTCACTCACTCGCTCACTCAGAAGAGCCCGGCTTTGCTCCATCTCTGCTGTTGTCGCTTTGAAGTCCTTAATAAATTCTGAACAGGAGGCACCACATTTTCATGTTGCACTCAGCCCTGCAAATTGCTTCTCTCAAACTGCGGGGGAATCGAGAGATGGGTTGCAACTCCATCCTGAAGTTTTTTTGCAGGACCCAGAGGGGGCTATATGTTCTAGCTGGACACAGCCACGGGGGTGGGGAGGTGGGCAGGAGAGGGTCAGTGGGGCGAGGCTGGTAGGAGGGGAGGGAGGCGAGCGAAGAGAGGGGCAGCCCTGGGCACAGGAAGTGGAAGTTTCTGGCTGCACATTAGGAAAATGTTCTCAGAGTTTTACCCTGTGAGGCAACCAGACCACCCAGGGAAGCTGGGTGAGGCAGTAGTGTCACCATGGAGACAAGGAACAGGGTTTGATAAGAGGGAGGATGCTGGGGGACCGAGGGGACAGACAGCAGCAAGACCTGAAACCGGAGGGGGGTGGAGCAATAGGGGGCCCTCCCCCCCAGCCATCTGGCTGATGCCCAAGGGCGCTGGTGAAGTTGTTCTGTTTGCATTTTTCCTTTGGGCGAAGAAACAGAGAAAGGCGAAGCCCCTGGGCTCTGCTGAGACAGGCCTGGGAAGACTGTCCCCACCTGGCTGGAGAAGAAGCCCCGGGGAGCAGGGCCCCTTGGACACTGTCTCCACCCTGGGCCGAGGTTGCCCATCTCTGCAGCCAGGAAAAGGGCAATTAGAGTGACCAGGAGATGAGCCCCTGTCCCCAGGCATGACCACGCCCCAAGGTCACCTCCTCCACGAGGCCCTGCCCAGCCCCTGGAGGCAGAGCTGGTGTGGCATCCTCTGGGTGCCTAGAATATTCTGTACATGCTCCCTCAGTGATGATGACTGAACTCCTGCCATGTAGCTAGCTCCACACCCACCTTCATTATTACCCTAGCACAAGGCTAATTAGCTGTGTGATCCTGGTCATGCCACTTGACATCTCTAAGTCTCCATTTTCCCATCTGTAAAATAGGGATGATAATAACAGTACTTACCTCATACTAGTGGTAGTGAGAATTATACAAGTTATTAAATGTAAAACAAACATAGTGCTTAATAAATCTACCTTATTAATATTATACTCATCTAACTGAATTATCATGATTAGTGTGTAATGACCCATATGACTGTGAGCTTCAAGGCAAGGACTTTATCTTAGACCTCTCTGTATCCTCTAAACCTAGTGGGACACCTGGCAAATAGAGGTGTACAATAGACATCCAAATGAATGCATTATAGAAGGAGATCGATGATACTGCCTTCCCTGGCCTCTCTTCCCGCAGCCAACAAGACTTGATCCTAGGAAGTTCTTCCGTTGTCTAATTTTGAGTTTCTCCCAATGCTGTGTTAAGGGCATAACCTCTGTAAAGAACCTAGTCAGTGCTTAGCTCCAGTCTGGTGCATAATCCATGGGGCCTGTTGCTAGCAACATTCACTTGTCTCTCAATCCAGCATCGTCTAGAAAAGGTAAAAATGAGGTCATTCTCTGAAGGATCCCTTAAGCACCTACAGTGGACCTTCAGGTTTCTCTTTGGCCTTTTCCTCTGAGGGCAACAGTCTCTGGTTAGGGCCTAATGTGCTGTCATAATATCCCTTCCCCACAAGAGCCAGGCCAGGCCTGGCGCATTTCTTGCCATGATGGGAGATAGCTTGGGGGTTGGGGGGGGGCGGGGGACAGGATGAGCCAGTGTAGAAATAGCCCAGTGTGGGGGATGGGGGAGTCCCTCCCACTGAAAAGGACCAGTAGACAGGCTAGCTCCCCCAGGAACCATCTGGAACTCTGGGAACACTTGCTGAATTACTCAGTCAACAAGAGAGGCAGGTGACAGGGTAAAGAGGAAAGACCATGGAATCTGGAATCAGGGAAGCATGAGGCTACTACCGAGGTCCCCTCCAGCCCTACAGGTCATTCTTTCCTGACTGGCTGCAGTGTGCCCAGCACAGGGCTATGCATCCCAGAAAGGAGACAAAGCACAGGGCAGGGTCAGGGCCCTCCAAGAGTTTACAGTGTTGCTGGGGAAAGATTGTTTACTCACAAAGTAGCAACAAAAGAACCACATATGTACTCTGCTTTGTGGTTTACAAGAGGCTCCTGCAGCCACTATCCCAATTAAGTTCTGAGCTGTGTGTCCAGACTCCAGACTAAAACAGAGGCTCAGAAGGGGGAAAGGGTAAACCAGCATGGCTTCCTGGGACAGAAACGAGAGGGTGGGGTGTATATAAGACACGAGTAGCTTACAGGACTGAGTTCGGAGTGGAAAGCACCCGGAGAGCACCCCACGTTATGCGGTGGGGGAGGGGGATCGTCGGCACAGTGGTCGGGACTGGCCATTCACCGCAGAGCTGTTAGCATCCCTGACCTCGCTCCTTAGTGTTGGCAGCATCTCCCAGTTGCTGTGACTATCCAAAACACCCCGTGCATTTCCAAACACCCCTGAATGAAAGGTGCTTTCCTCTTCCTGCACTCAGTTTACAAGTGAGGAAACAGGTCACAAAGTGACCTAATGTAATGGAGTAAGTTGATGGCAGTGAAGAAATTAGGTCTCCTAACCCCCAGGGCAATGCTCTCGCCACCCCACCACGTTGATCTTGGGTTTTCTTTTTTTTTTTTTTTTAAGATTTTATTTATTTATTTGACACAGAGAGAGAGAGAGGTTACAAGTAGGCAGAGAGGCAGGCAGAGAGACAGGGAGAGGAGGAAGCAGGCTCCCTGCTGAGCAGAGAGCCCGATGCGGGACTCGATCCCAGGATGCTGAGAGCATGACCTGAGCCGAAAGCAGAGGCTTTAACCCACTGAGCCACCCAGGCGCCCCGATCTTGGGTTTTCTAAAGCAACGTCCCCTGCCCAGTTGATTCCCCTATAGGTGGCACGTCCTTATCAGAGATGACATGGTACTGGCTGTCTGAGATTCTAAACACACTAACTGAGACAAAGTTCTCTTGGATTTTTGCAATTTTCCCAGATTTCCAAACAAGGGAGTGTACTCCAGTCAGGACAAAATGTATCTGTCTTCACATGGCAGCGGGACACCTTCTCTTAGGCTTTGCACAAAGTATTACATGAGAACAATGCTGTAGTTTTCAATATAAGGGCTCTTGCTTCATTGAAGCATGTCCTGACTCCCCTGTTAGTAACAAGCATGTCTTCCAGCCTGCCTGGAGGGGCAGGAGGGTGTGGAATGGAGGGGCGTAGTGGACAGGACGTGAGAAGCTGGAGGGGTGGACCGGGCAGGACTGGCCTCCTAGACTTGGGGTTCATTTGTAAGGGGAGAGAAAGTCCCTGGTGGTTGCTCAGCAAAACTGAGGCTTGCGCAAATCAGACTGACCCAGGGAGAGCCAGAACCCCCAGAGCATCCTCAGGTGGTCCAATTCATTCCGGTGGGGCAGGGAGGAATAAGGTTGAGGGAAGAAGACATTCTTACAAGTCAGAGGAGAGAAAAGTACAGGGGCTTTTTTTTTTTTTTTTAAGCCCTTGGTTAAAAGGCCACAGAAGTCAGGGGATGTTGCTCATGAGTATCATGATACTTCGTCTGTGTGGTGTGGGTCTCAAGTTCTGGTGGCAGAGAAAGGAGGTGAAGGAAGGAAGAGGCCCAGGAGAGGTCCCTCCCATTCAAAGATGCTAGATCTAGGAAAACGTGGTTTGGGGCCATGAGAACCAACTCAGACCAAACTCTATGGCTCTGCCTTCTTCTTGTTGAACAAAGGGGGGGGAATCTAACGGCAATAGCATGCCAAAGGCATGGGCATTGGGCAGAGCGAAGAAGGGGACAGGCACTGGGGATGGAGTCGGAGTTCTGGAGTGGGCTCTGATGCTCAGTTCTGCAGGGGAATCTCTTTGTGAGGGAGTCAGGCTCATCCCAGGCTAAGGGACATCTCTGGCTCTGTGGGGCAAAGTGGCTAAGCTGGGGTGGCCCACAGTGTTCCTGAATTCCTGTCAGAAGTGTTACAACAGGTCAGGTGCAAGGCCTGCTTCCGCCCCAGGCAATTAGTCATGACCCTCAGAGAACTTGCACTGGATGGTCAAGAGTGGGGCCAGTGGGAGCTGTCCCTCTGCCCATGCCCAGAGCCAGGCGAAGGCTTTCAAGGCGAAGGCGGAGCATGGCCCAGGGATTGCATCATGTGTGTATGTATGCGCTTCTCCCCATGGCCAAGCCGTGCCACCCACAGGTGGAGAAGTTAAAGGGACACAGCCTCCTGGCCCCAGACAGGGCTGCAGAGTGGTCTGAGAACAGTCTGTGAACATGAATGGACAGAGCCTCTGGAAGATAGGGAGGACGGGCTCTGGACTCCCTTCTCTGCTCTCTTCCTCCTGAGAAGCAGCATAGACCTTCACTGTCTGGTGCAGGAGCCAACACCCTCAGGTGATTACTTCAACTTAAGTTCATTAAAATTAAATCCAATTAAAAATTGAGTTCCTCGGGGTGCCTGGGTGGCTCAGTCATTAAGCATTTGCCTTCAGCTCAGGTCGTGATCCCGGGGTCCTTGGATCGAGCCCCGCATCAGGCTCCCTGCTCTGCGGGAAAGCCTACTTCTCCCTCTCCCACTCCCCCTGCTGGTGTTCCCTCTCTTGCTGTATCTCTCTCTGTCAAATAAATAAATAAAATCTTTTTTTAAAAAATTGAGTTCTTCGACTCCACTAGGCACATTTCAAGGATCAACAGCCACACATGGCTAGTGGCTACCACAATGGACAGTGCAGATCTAGAGAATGTCCTTCATCACAGAGACATTGGACAGCGCCAGTAACAGCCTCTGGAGTTGAACCTGTGTTTGCTTCCCAGTTCTGCCACTTACTGGCTGTGTGACTTTAAGCAAGTTACTTCACCTCTCTCTGCCTCAGTTTCCTTACCGGCAAAGTGCTCAGCCAGTGCCTGGCACAGGGTAAATAAGCAACCAATGTGACCTGTGAACACCTCTGCCTGCCTCTACCATTTACTGAGACCCAGCTCAGGTGCCTCCTCCTGCAGAAAGCCCCCAGCCTTCATCCACATATTTATTCATCCAGCCATGTGTCATTCAACCAACATTTGGTGAGCACCTACTATACACCAGGCCCTGTGCTAGATGGTGAAGATGCAAAGTCCAATAATGTTTGATCCCTGCCCTCGAGGAGCCCAGTCCAGTGGGGACAATGACAAGAGAGTGGACAATTACAAGCCTGAGTGACAAGTGCTGGGACCGAGAGGCTTGAGCGTCACAGGGCCACCTCAGATTAATTAGTACAGCCTTTGATTCTAGTCTCTGAGGGTTCACTCACAAAATAGGTCCACACAGTCCTGTCCTAGACTTCAAACGGTCATCTCCTAGTCTGATTGCTCATTCATGTGTCTGGTCTCCCCACACAGGCTGGGAGCTCTTCCATGGCCCCCAATTACCTGTGCTTGTCACACACACACACACACACACACACACACACACACACACACACACACACCACCAGCCTCAAGGTCCACTTTCTACACAGCAAGGGAGGGGTGAGTACCCCACAGGCAGACCTTGGCTGGAAGGACTGAAGAGACCTGCAGCACGAGGGAAGAGAAGCAAGCCAGCCAAGGAAGGCAGCAGTGGCTGTGCATTTGGGGACCTGCCCACTTAACCCCATCAAGCTCTGGTCTCCCCTGACCTGCCAGCATCCTTTCCAACCCTTGTCCCCAGCTCTAACTCCATCTAGAAGGGCACCATGTCCATGCACAGAGGTGTATGGGTGTGAATTGTCTGTCCTCTCAGACTTCAAGCACCTAAGAGAGGACAGTGATGTCCCATTAGGAGAGACCTCCCCAAGGAGAAGAAATATGTGTCTCTCAGACTGGGAAATCCCTGAGGGGCTGGGTGGGGTGGGGAGCCTAGGGGACACAGGTGGGAGGGACTGGGGCCGCAAGAGGGCTGGAGGTGGAGTCCACTTTGTGCGCAGACCACAGCCCTCAGCCCTGTTTGTTTAGCTGAGGCTCCTGGTCCTGCCGCCTTTAGCCTTTATTTCACAGGATAAAGGGACAGGGTGTGTCTGGGGGTGAAAACGGAAAAAAGGCCCCTCTATTCAGAATCACATACTTCCTACCCCCACATCGCAGATGAAAGTTTTCCTCTCACATCGGGATCCCTTCCCCTTCCCGACCCAGCAACTCCACTGATCCCCACGGGCGAACGCGTGAAGGAGCACCCGATTGCCACCTACTCCCAGCCCAGCCAGGGGCAGCACCCAGACCCCTGGCCAAAAGATTTTCAAAATTGGACCCAGTCCCAGCTTCGATCTGAATCTAGTGGGAAAGAGTAGAACCTGCAAGCTCAGAGCGTATAATAAGAGCTTCTGCAGGGGCAGACACTGTGCTTTATAAAGGCTTCACAGACCCATTTTACAGATGAGACTCAGCAAAATCAAGGTCCCTCTGATGCCAAAGTCCCAAATCGTGTCCAGCCCCACCCCTCTGCCTCTCCAGTTCCCCTCCATTTGAATGTCTTTCGCAGTTCATAGCGTTGTGGTGCATCCTTGGTCTCATTTAATGTGATCCTTTTATCAAGCCAGGGAGTGAAGCATTATTTATTCCCATTTTAAATGAAGAAACGGAGGCTGGGAAATACCGAGTCACCTCACATCTTCTCACACAGTTCATAAGCGGCACAGCCAAACCCCACTGGCTTGCTCTGTGAACCCAGCTATACACGGGAGCCTGGAGCCTGTAAGCAGGCGGCAACTCGGCCCCCCGCGGGCACCAGTGTTGTGCAGCTGGCCCCTGGGACCGAAGGGCCTGGAAGCCAGGGCGGCGGTGGTTGCAGCTCCAGGAACAATGCTGGGGGATTAGGGCCGGGAAAGCCCCACCCATCTCATCATCGTCAGGCTCTGAGTCCCACTCCCAGGGGCCCCTGGGAACCAGTGGAACTTTCTGGAACTCAGCTCCCCTCCTCCAAGCCCACCTGGGCGCACCTCGCCCTGCTGGCCCAGTCGGCCACAGGGAAGTCCTGCCACACCCATGCCGGCAGGCTGCTGAGGTCCCCAATGCCTGGTGCCGCGGTGACTCCAGCCTCCTTCATGCTGCATCTCACCGGTTCTGCTGCCTCCATCCCACCCTCTGGCTGGTGCCCCAACAACCTACCGTCTTCCCTAACTCCCTACCTGTTGGGTTCATCGGATTTGTAAAAAGACGAGATGGAAAAATCTAGATCTAACATCCCTGCCCAGCCAGAAGTTCTTCCTGAAGTCTAGCCTCACTCCCTCATGCTGCAGTTGGGCTGAGCAGAGTTCTGGACCTTCTGTTAGGGTGTAGTAGTTTGTGGGCTCGGGTGTCAGACTGCCCAGAGTTTGTGTCTTGGCCCCACTCTTTACCAGTTGTTTGACATTGGGCAAGTTACCTTTCCTCTTTGGGCTTTAGTTTCTGCATCTCTAACAGGTTATGTAATGGTTCCTCTTACGGGAATTGGGAGGGTTACATGGGACAACCCTTGTGTGTCAGGGGTGCTGGCTGGGCCTCCCAAGTGGCATGAATGCCAGTTAACATCCCTCCCCTCCCCTGCATTCAACCCCTAGAGCCCCTCCTGGAGAAGCAGCACAGTAGGGTCACAATGGAAATGGGGTGGGGAGGCCGAGGGGAGGGGAGGAGAAAGAAGGGGAGGGCATTCTGGGTCAACCCTGCCCTTAGGAGGCACCAGCTGCTGCTTCTCTCTGCTGCTTCCAAAAGAGTGCCACCTGCCCCAGCCCTGATCTTCGCATCCTTTGATCTTCTGATCTCTGGCCAGGGTCCCCCAGCCAAAGGCATTCTTGTCTCCCAGGCCTCCTCCAAGGAAGAGCAAAGGGCTGGGCTCCTGCCCCTTCTCCCAGGTTCCTCCCTCCTCCCTGCGGGGATGTGTGTGTGTGTGTGTGTGTGTGTGTGTGTGTGTGTGTGTGTGTGTGTGTGTGTGTAACCAGGACTGCCACAGAAGCCCTGGGACAAGGTAACAGTTGGGTTCCCTCTGAGGTAGTGGTGTCTGGGGGAGAGGGACATAGAGAAGAGCCTTGAACATTAGTGCCGGGAGAATCTCAAGTGCCTGAGGATCAGGGGGAAGCTGGCCTGCGGTGGCCGAGAGGGACAGGTTTAGCTGTCAGAAAGTGGCCTGAGAGCTTTACAAAGTGGGAGACTCAGCTGGGGTACTCAGGGTGGCAGAGAGGGATGGTATAGTAGGCTGAATGGTGGCCCCCCGAAAGATATGTCTACATCTTAATCTCTGGACACTGTGAATGTGACCATACTTAGGACAAGGGTCACTCCGGGTGTAATTAAGAGAAGGATCTTTTTTTTTTTAAGATTTATTTATTTATTTATTTGACAGAGAGAGAGAGAGATCACAAGTAGGCAGAGAGGCAGGCAGAGGGAGAGGGAAAAGCAGGCTCCCTGCTGAGCGGGGAGCCCGATTCGGGCCTCGATCCCAGGACCCTGAGATCATGACCTGAGCTGAAGGCAGAGGCTCTAACCCACTGAGCCACCCAGGCACCCGAGAAGGATCTTGAAATGAGGAGAGCATCTTGGTTTATTTGAATGGGCCCTAAGTCCAATGGCAAGTGCCCTTATGAGACACACACAAAGAAGGTGATGTGGAGACAGAGGCAGAGATTGGAGTGACGTGGCCACAAGCCAAGGAAGCTAGCAGCCACCACAAGTTAGAAGAGGCGAGTGGTGGATTCTTCCCTAGAGCCTCTGTAGTGAGTGGAGCCCTGCCGCCATCTTGATTCTCGACTTCCAGCCTCTAGCACCTGAGAGAATCAATTCTTGTTGTTTCAAGTCACCCCATTCATGCTACTTTGTAGTAGGAGCCACTGGAAAGTATACAGTAAGTAGTCCGATGGGTCTCAGTGTACTGCAGGTCCTTGCGGCCCTGAGGCAGGCTCCCCCTGCCCCGGCCCTCTCCTTGCCCTCCGCCACTGGCTCCCTCACCTGAGATGATCAGACCAAGCTGACGAGCCATCCCACATTCAGCTAGAAAACTCATTCTCCCCCTGGAGATTCCCCCCCAGATCTATTCCACTCCTGGATGTATAACCAACAGAAACACATCCACATGCTCACCGAAAGACTGTACAAAACTGCCCACAGCGGCAGTACCCACAATGCCCCTGAACTGGGACGTGTCCAATGTGCGTCAGGATGGATAGACTGTGCTGTGTTCTCCCCAAGTGAGTATGCGCAGCAATGAGCCAGAGTGTGCCATGGCTGCGAGCAAAGGCATCGTGTGGATGAATACTTCAGACACAGTGAGGGAAAGAAGCCAGACATAAAATAGCGTTCTGTTATGTAAAGTGCAAAACACAGGCAAAACGTACCTATGTTGTTAGAAATCATGGCAGTGGTTGCCCTTGGTGGGAGGGGGATGGGAGGGGTCGTGCCTAGAAGAAGGCATGGTGGGTGGAGGATTTCTAGAAAGCTGCGGACATTCTGTTTCTTGGTCTGGGTGCTGATGATGTCAGTGTACGCAGCTTATAAAAATTTATCAGGCGATAGGTAGTCTTTTCTGTGATGTATATTATTCTCAAATAAAAAGTTAGTTAAAAAAGAAAGAGAGGCTCATTCCAATAATCTTCCATGAACCTCAAGCTGGCTCAGAATTCCGGCTCTAACCCTGGCTAAGGGTTCCCTCTAGATTCCCACGGCATCTTGTCACTACTTCTCAACCTTTTACCTCATTGAATTGAAATCGGAAGTTCAATCCATGACTCAATATCATCTCACTCATCTGTGTACCCCCAGGACATCGCACCAGGCTCTGGCACTTAGTAGGTGCTCAAGAAACACTTACTGGCATCTGTTGGCATGGCCAAGGGCTTTGGTGCTCTCAGACTTCCTTCCCAGGGTTCCCTGGCCATCGGCCCCAGCACCCCGGACCGCTGCAGGATTCCACGGTGTAACCCACTCCTCCCCACTGCTCCCCCCCACCTCCGGAGTACCCCTATGACCAGCCTGTGCCTATCCTCATCCAAGCACTTACAAGGTGGTGACCTTCTGAGCCACCAGCCTGAGATCTATCTTAGCACAGGGCTCATCCTGAACCTTCAGAGCTCAGGCAAGAGCCAGACACAATGGAGATTGAAGAACCAGGAGCCTCAAGTCCCTAGAGCACTCTCTCCATCCAAGCCTAGGGCAAGCACATACTTTTGTTCATCTTAGCTTGTTTGAAACTGGATGGAAATTTTCAAAAGAAGTGTTCTTTAAAAGAAAAAGTAGTGGGCGCCTGGGTGGCTCAGTGGGTTAAAGCCACTGCCTTCGGCTCAGGTCATGATCCCAGGGTCCTGGGATCGAGGCCCACATCAGGCTCTCTGCTCAGCAGGGAGCCTGCTTCCTCCTCTCTCCTCTCTCTCTGCCTACTTGTAATCTCTCTCTGTGTCAAATGAATAAATAAAATCTTTAAAAAAAGAAAAGAAAAGAAAAGAAAAAGTAGTAAAGAGAATGGATAGGAAAGACAAAAGCTTCTAAGTAGAAGGGTTTCTAGAACAGATGTCTCACTCTAATGAAGCCCAAGCCTGGCCACGAGCTGGCTAACTGGCAGCTTAAGTGGCTCCCCACCATGGCTCCGGGCTCACCGCAGCCGTCTGGGTTGGAGGCCACACCTCTGTAATGCGGCCAGGTTAGTGCCACCACCAAGTCTGGAGAGGGTGGCCCTCCCTCCCAGCATCCCTGCACTCTCTTTCAGGTGAGCACACACACTTCAGCCAAAGCTGGTTTCTGCTCTGCACCTCCTGCCTCTGGCCGCTCATTAGTCTATTCTTCCTTACATTCTTTTCTTCACTCATTCCACCAAATCGTTTGAGCACCCCTGTGCAAGGGGCTGGGGCAGCACCGAGGATACCAGGGAGCCTCGGTGGCTGGGGCCCTGTTTTCCTAGGCTTCCTAGCCTAGTTTGGAAAACAGACAGGTAACCAGAAGCTAGAACCCAGGGGGGATTGAGCCCTGGGGCCGAGCAGGCACACAGAGAGGTGCCCTTTCCCAGGGTTGAGGGATCTGAAATCAAGCTGATGCTTCCCCAGAAGACTGGCCCCCAGACGTGCAGGCTTCTTGTCTGAACCCATTTCTTAACCACATCCTTGCAGTAAATCACAGTGATGTCCATGGGGCTCTTTCTTAGTGCAGTAGATATAAACCAATGGGGCATCACCTAAGTATAAATGAGGTTAAAGCAATTCTGGGTGGGAGGGTGTGGGGGGAGTGGCTGGCCAGAGACTCAGCTGATGGTCTGACTTATTGCAAGGATAAGCTTTGGGGCGGTGCCTGGCACACTCTGAAGTGCAGATTCTGACTCAGTAGGCCTGGGGTGGGGCCTGAGCTTCTGCACACTCTAATCGTCCCCAAGGGCCGAGGCTACTGGTCTGCAGCCCATACTTGGAGTAAAAAGGCTTTGGGAGATCCAAGGGACTAGATAGAATAAATCTTCTTCAAGCAACCCCTCACAAAGAGTTTTTCAATCACTTTTTTGCTAAGTATTAACCAGACTGATTCACAGAGATGTCCAGTTGTGGCCTGGCCTGGACAAGGTCAAGCAGAGGCTGAAATCTGGCCCTCGCTCCACTCACCAACTCTGCCCCCTCCCCGCACGGTGGGACCACAGGGGCAGTGAGCGGGCTGGCGGCAGCCCCAGGGGGTTGGGGGGCAGGGAGCTGCAGGGCTGTGCAGTCCCGGTTGGGGGGGGGTGGCACAGACAGAGACACTCAGCAGCCCCTCCAGGATCCCTGGGCACTGCGCAGCATCTCCTCCTCCTGCCTCTGAGCTTGCCTCCATAGGGTTGGCTCTCTTCCTCTTGGAGAAAGTGAAGTGAAACCCAGTCTACCCCGCAGTGCATTTGAGGCTAAGAAACCAGGGATAGCTGCCGACTCTCTCCCCTCTGACCATAACAGGAAGGAAACTCAGGGATATTACAGCAGGAAGGAGGAGGGACACCAGGAAGAACTTCCCAGGGATCACATTCTTGAGGGGCCACGCTAAAGCAGATGGTAGGGTGGTGAGTACTTGGTCTGCCTGTGCGGGGCTTCTAGCTTGGGTTAGGGCCAAACTTCAGGAGGGCCCCCAGGGCAAGCTTCTGAGTCTCCAAACCTTTCTCATTTGCTACACTCTTTACCCCCTGCCCCCCTACAGGCTCCAGGGCTGTCCATCAGTGCCGGGCACACCAGGGTTCTAGGGGTTAGCCCAGGTATTTCCTGACCCCAAGCCCCACCCCCAGCAGGTCCCCCGGGCCCCGCAGCATGGTGCCTTTGCGCCCCCATGCCAATCTGGAGGGTGAGGCTAATACTTTCTGGCAGGTAGAGGCAGGACAGGCAGAGGAGGAGGCGGCACCCTGGGCTTCTGCATTCAGATCAGGGGAGCCAGCAACGAAGCGCGGGTTGGCGTGGCGTCGGCTGGCGGGGGGGTGGGCATTCCTCTTTCCGCTGGCTGCACATAGTTAATGGGGGGCCTTGTTCTGGCTGGGCACGCAGCCCTGGAGGTGCTGGTGATGGCCGTGCCTTGTCCCAGCCCCCGGGATCTCAAGTCTCACTGAGTGAAACTGCAAATCTCTGGGGACCCTGGCACCTCCCTCATCCCAGTCTCAACATGGCCTTGCTCATGCTCCTTCTTCCCCTTCTCTTCCCTCTGCCTCTTCATTTATACACAATTATTTATCTCTATAATCTCCTGGATTAGGAACTGCCAGCCTGACAGGAAACAGGCCCAAAGAGATCAGAGGACTTGTCCAAAGGCACTCAGCAAGTTGGTGGCAAAGACAGAATTCTAGCCCAGGGTCTCCTGATTCCAGTTCCACTGAACAGAGAGCAGACCTACAGCTCAGGTGGGCCCTGTGTCTGGGGAGTCTCAGACAGAACTGGAGGAGGGGACCTACTGACATCCTCCCCCATGATTCCTCCAGAATGAGCAGCCCCACACTGTGCGGTAGCGGGAGGGTGGCAGAGCTGGGAGGGGCGGAGCCAGCAGGTCTCTGCAGGTGGGCTGGAGGGGGCTCACACAGGACATGTATCTTTGTCTCCCCACCTGGACCAGCCACTGTGTCTGTTATATGCAGAACTGTTGATATAATACAGCCTGCCGAGCCCAGCTGTGCCTGCGAGGGTGTACACACTAGGTCAACGTTGATCAGCGGAATAAATGAATGAATAATAATAGTTAACGCCCATCGAGGTTACTATATGTCAGACACTGTTCTAAGCATTTTCCATATATTAACTCATTCAGCCCTCCCAACAGCCCTAGGAGGGGGCTCTCATGATCATCCCTATCATTTCCAGGTGAGGAAATTAAGGCACCAAAGAGTAAATCCTTCCCCAAAGACTAATGAAAGGCAGAGCCAGGATCGGAGAATTGTCAGAAGGCAAGAGCAGACAGCATTCACCCAAGCACGGGGCCCGTGTGACGGCAGAGGTGGCACGTCTGTGCAGGAGGTCTAAGGGGTGAGCCTAAGTCACCCAGCTCACAAGTGCAGAAGCTGGTGACGGTGCTGGGAGGGCTGGGGTCCAGCCCCGTCTGAGAAGCGAGCTGGCTCCCGGCTCCGGACTCTCCCGGGTCTGCCCCCAGGTAAATGAGGGCGGGAGCCCAGGCCCTGTCCCAATTCTTGTTCTCTCTTGCCTTTGTCCTAGACAATAGTCCCCTTCCTTTCTTTTCTCCTCCCAGCCTCCTAATCGGCTCCGTCCACCACAAAGGCAGGGGATTAGTTTACGGCCCCTTCCTGCCTCAACCTTCACGATCCCCGGACACTCGATCCACCTCCCTTTCCTCAGACACCCCCACCCTTGGGTGCCCCAGATCTGGAGCTGAGGGGGAGGGAGAAAGACTGGGTGCATATTCCTGTAGTGTTGGTGGCCCTGTTCACAGTGCCCCCTGCAGGTAGAGGCTGGTGTGTGCGTGCGTGCGTGTGTGTGTGTGTGTGTGTGTGTGCACAAACACACGTGCCCTTGCGTTTGAAGTGGGGGTGTGATGAGGTCCTAAGAGAAAGGGAACCAGGAGCACAGATCCTGCCTTCAGGAAGCTCCTAGTCTGAAGCCTGAGTTCTGGCCGTTTCCCTGAGAGCTCCGACTTCTAATGCAAAGAGACACCGCTCCTGCCCTGAGTCTGAATCTGATGAGGCCGGTGAACAGACAGATGGACACACACACCCCCTCAACAGACATGGGTATGCAGTCCTACTTGATATTTCCGCAGCAGCGAGGGGGGGGGTGGTGTGGGTTGGAAATAACATCCTCTATGTGCTGAGCACTCATCCAAGCAGGACCTTGCTTAATATAACCATTTCATCCGGGAGAGATGAGGATTCCGTTTTGCAAATGAGTGTCCACCTGGGGCTTCTAACGCCCACTCCCGTGGTTTTTCCCTTGCACAACTGCCTCTCCAGGGGTTTCTGCCTCGACGGCATCAGTTCGCGTGAGCTCTCCTTCCTCTGAGCACCCGCCGTTCCTTACCTGGAGCTGCCTGGTGCACGTCCCACTCCCTGCAAAGTGTCACAGTCCTTTGTGTGCTTGTCTTATCTCCCTCTCCCAGCCCTCGGGGCAGAGGAAAGAGCACGGGCTTTGGAGCCCCCAAGCTTACCTCTAACCTTGGCTCTCCCCCTGCACCGGTGTCCCCCTCCCGGTCTCAGATGGGGAGGAAGGACAGGATGGTCCTGGCCCACAAGGGTGGATGCCCGAGAAAGCCTTCAGCACGGTGCTCTCAAATGAATGTTTGCTCCCCACACAGCTTGGGAGTGTGAGTGACGTGATCGCCAACCATTAACAAAGGGGAAGGGCAGCGTGGCGGTGGGCGGGGGGGTGGGGGGGGTGTGGGTACCAGGAGACGGATGGTGCAGGGTAGCAACTGCACTTGAACCCGGGCTTAAACACACTCTACCCACAGAGCTATCCTCACTGAACGGCACAGTTCTATATGCAAAGGAACATGAAGCAAATTGGGAGAGACCCCAGGACCTGGGGAAAAGAATCCTTAGTCTGGGTCAACCTAAGGGAAGGCTTCTTCCTACAGGAGGTGTTAGAAGCCCCTTAGCGGCTACAGGGTTGGCCTGTTTCCCAGGAGTCAGTGGTGACTCAGGTCGGGGGACCATTCAAACTAACAAATCACACAGGGAGGCAGAATAAACCTTGACAGTCTTGATCCTCCGTAGACCACCTGAGCGAGCACCCCTTCCTGCCCTGCAGTTACCCTAGCAATGTACTGGGCTGGGCTGGGGTGATAGATGGGGACCGTGATGGCACCTTCTTTGCACCACCACTCCTCCCCTCTTCCCCCTTCAGTAGTCCATCTGCCTTGGCTTTGAGCCTAGGGACCATGTCCAAATCCCTGACACGAGTGCAATGGAAGCCACTCAACACCCTCCTCCCATCTGCCTGTCTGGACACTCTCAGGGACACCCTCACCTCCTCCAGCCCCTCCAAGGGCAAAGGGGAGGCGACAGCGGCAGGGAGAGAGGATGAGAACTGTGTTCTAGGTCCACCCCTCTGGGTCTCACTCCCAGCGAAGCCCAAGATCGGCGGAGTTGCGTCAGTAAGACGCAGGGCCACTTTGTGCCTGCCTCAGTTTCTCCTTGCAACTGCTTCTCCTTCCAAGGGAGACCAGAGTGGGTAATAACAATAGCCCCCATGGATCGGGCATGTGCCGGGTGCCACACATGCTGCCAAATTGCAAATGTCTTTGAAAGAGCCTGATATTCTTAAGCCCATTTTGAAGCTAAGGCAGTAGAGGCTCAGAGAGGTGAAGAATCGGGGAGGGCCATCCAGCGAGTTAGGGCTGGAGTCGAGCTTTGAACCTGTGCAGTCAGGCTGCAAGCACAAGCCTCTTCCTCGGAAGCAGTGCTTCCAGGTGTGGCCAGGAGGGAGAGAGAGAGAGAGAGAGAGAGAGAGAGAGAGAGAGAGAGAGGGGGTCTCTGGCCCTGGGGGGCCGGATGCTGCCTGGGCTTGGCTAGATGCCTTTGGCTGGGAGCAGCCTAGCTGATTTATCCCAGCTGCTAAACACCTTGAATCCGTTTTTAGTTTTTAAATGTGTGGCCTGAGGCGAAAAAGGCCGAGAGCCCTGCTCTGGAATATCCTGCCTCAAAGAGTGAGACGGAAAGTCTGTGGTGAGGAAGGAACAGAGCCCCGTGTGCTCTGTGTTCGAGGCTCCTGCTCCCCCTTCTCCTGGAGGGCCTTCCCTGTCTGCTCCCTTTCGGAATCCCCTGGTCCTTCAGGACTCAGGATGGGGTCTCCCCTGACCAGCACGGTCCTCCCTGTCCTCGGAGTGCTCCTGATCTCACTGCTGGTCCTCCGGGGACACTCCCCACGACCATCTGGTCCAGTGAGCCAACTCTTCCCGTCTCCTCAGACATCCCCCTCCCCACCCTGACTGCCTCACAGGGGACCCAGCACCTTGCCTTCAGGCAGCCCCCACAGCGGAGCCCGCAGAGACCCTGCTGGCTGATAGGACGGGAATGAAACCGCCCACACTTCTCAGGAAAGACCAGAAACTGGAAATAGACTTTAAGGGACTGCTCTACCTGGGAGTTTAACGTGGCCAGAGTCTTGCCCATTTGCTCAGAGCTCCCAAACCCTCAGCTCTGACCCCCTGAGTGGCAGGGGTTGGGGTGAAATCCCGCTACTGGCTGGTGGCCTCAGGTCAGACCCTTAACACCTAAAAGCCTCAGTTTCGGGCACCTGGGTGGCTCAGTGGGTTAAAGCCTCTGCTTTCGGCTCAGGTCATGATCTCAGGGTCCTGGGATCGAGGCCCGCATGGGGCTCCCTGCTCGGCAGGGAGCCTGCTTCCTCCTCTCTCTCTGCCTGCTTCTCTGCCTATTTGTGATCTCTCTCTCTCTGTGTCAAACAAATAAATAAAATCCTTTAAAAAATCGGGCACCTGAGTGGCTCAGTGGGTTAAAGCCTCTGCCTTCGGCTCAGGTCATGATCTCAGGGTCCTGGGATCGAGGCCCACATCGGGGTCCCTGCTCGGCGGGGAGCCTGCTTCTCCCTCTCCCTCTGCCTGCCTTTCAGCCTACTTGTGATCTCTCTCTCTCTCTCTCTCTCTCTCTCTCTCTCTCTCTCTCTCTGTCAAATAAATAAATAAATAAATATCTTTTTTTAAAATCTTTAAAAATAAATAAATAATAAAAATAAAAGCCTCAGTTTCCTCATCCGTAAGATGGGGAGAACACCAGTCCCTCTCTCNTCTTTAAAAATAAATAAATAAATAAAAATAAAAGCCTCAGTTTCCTCATCCGTAAGATGGGGAGAACACCAGTCCCTCTCTCCTGGGGTTTCTGTGAGATGATGCTGGGAGAGTTACACAAATGCAGCCAATGCCAGCTGGTGCCCACCGCAGGTGGCGCTTTCCTGGGTATGTCTGTCTGGGCCCCAAGGATGACCTTCTTGACAATCTGGTTTCTTCCTTGAAGAAAAGTTACAGTCCCGGGAATGAAAATGTCACCCAGGAAGGCATCCCCATTGCACTCGAGAGCAGACAGGATTGGTAGGAAACTGGCTGTGAGGTGCTTCCCCGGGCCCAGTCTTAGATTCTGCATCTCACACGATTCATCAGAGGGGCCCCGACGCCCCAGGGCTGGGGAAAGGCAAGATACAGACCTTCCTTCTTAGCACTGGAGGAGGAAGACAGTGGCACAGAGGACACCTCGGCAGCTCTGGAGGTGCCCTGTCTGGGAGAAGCCGGGCCCAGCCCCCACCTGCCCGCTGCCAGCCCGCCCGTGGCCTGCTCTGGCATGGCTCCGGGGGGCGCAGTGCCAACCCCTGAGCCCTACCCGCTACCCCCCCCATGTCCTTTCACTGCTTCCAAAATAACTCTGCTCCCTGCCCAAGTTTGGCCTCTTGGGTGCTTTTCTCCTCCTGAGACCTGTTCTCCCATGTCTGAAGGGCAGGAGGAAAGACCTGAATCGTCATCAGACATTGGGGACCCCTGCCTTTTTAGCAAGGAACTAGTTAGCACGAGGGGGCTCCCGCAACCCTGAAAGCCCCTGAGTCAGTGAACCTGCTTCAGTTTGGCTAAAAGAAGGCATTATTTCCTACATGAAAAAGAGAGTTAGAAATTTCTCCCCCACCCCCGTCTCCTGTACCTTCCCAAAGCCCCAGTGGGACTCCTTGCCTTGGCCCTGCACACAACAGAGTGAGTTACTAGCCTGAGGTCACACAGCCCGTTAGGGACAGGCTCAGAGGAGAATCCTACGGGCCCCTAAGGGCATGTCCCAAGGCAGAAATCCCAGCCGCCCCGCACACCTGCTTTTCCTCAGGCTGTACCAGAGAAGGCTCTAGTTCCACAGAACTCTTGCTTCTGGGGAGAAGCTGGACTCTCCAGACAGGAGTGACCTGGAAGCCTCGACTTCTCTGGGGAAGTCTTCCACCAGGTATCAGGCCAGCGTCCATCCGCTCCATCATCCGGGGAGGAGCGCTTCCCCCGTCATCGGGGGGCTGGGAGCTCAAGAGCTGACGGGGCTCTGTGAAAGGCCCATGTCCCTGAAGGTCAAGGGGAGGGGGCTTTATTAGTATGGGAGGAGGGAGGGAGGAAGAAAGAAGGTAGGCAGGTGGGCGGATGATCTGATGGGCTCCAGAAGATCACACTGGCACCTCCCATCCCCACCCTGTCCCAGGTGGCTCTGTTCTTCTCTTTCTGGGCCTCAGCAGATCATTCGCAGGTGAGAAGGTGGAGAAAGACAATATAAATCGTCAACATTTGAAAGTGGGTCTAAACATGAAAGACACCACGCTCCGCTTTCTTTGTCTCATGAGCTCCTCCCCGCCCCCTTTCCGAGTAAATACTGTTCCTGCTTCCAGGTTCAAGATGAAGAAGCTAACTGTGGAGAGGTTCAGTGACTCGCCCATCGACGCACAGCCCCTAGCCACTGGGGCGGAGACCGGAGGCCACCGTGGAGCCTCCCGGCCTCCCGGGCAGGGCCTCCCCACGCAGCGCCCTGTCCCGGCCCCACCTGTCCCTTGGCCTGGTGGGCACGGGGCAGGGCGGGAAGCGGGCTGCGGCCCGTGTGGGGCCATCAGGGTTGAGAGCCCATGGCATGGGGAAGGCGGGGTTGAGCGGGGGGTGGGCTGGGGGCCAACTCTGCTCGGAGCCAGGCCTTCTTCTCCTCCGCCAGCCGCCCCACCCGGCCGCGCCCAGCGCCCGCTGCTGCCAGAGCCCAGAGGTTTCCTTTTTCTTTTGCCTAGGGTTGTTTCCTGCCTTTCCTTTGAACTGGGGTGTTGGCTCCTCCGCGCACTCACCCTCCGCCGGCGACCCCCCAGGACTGCCCTCTGATGAGCCCGTCCCCCCAGGCTCCACTTTGGAGGAAGGCTGGCACCCCATTTCCTGGAATCCCTTTCCCGGCTTCGCCCTTCTCTCTGTCCTGGTCTGGGAGCTGTCCGGATCCTCCCCCTTCCCTCGGTCCCTTCCCTTACTGCCCACCTCCGCCAAGCAGTTCTCGCTGGAGGCTTTCTCCAACCTGCAACACCAGAGCAGGCTGGGGGCTGGTTTCTCCCTGCCTCTCCCACTCTAGTTTTTCCATGAAACATGTGACACTGTGAGGTCCAGAAAAGTTTGGGAGCTCGCATCACAGCAACGGAGGGACCGAGGATTAGAACTCACAAACCACGAGTTTCAGGAGGGCAGGGATGGCTCAGGCTCTTAGAATCTACCAGAAGGGGAAACTGAGGCCTGACCCAGGAAGGGTAGCCTTGGAGGTGAGACAGGAGACCGGGCACATTGAGCCCCCGGGTACATCCTGCCCAAGGCTAGCTCTCATCCACTGAAGCGGCTTGTTCCTGCTTCTCTGCTTCTTCCTGTGTTTGGCCCCACAAGGCCCATCAGGACAGGTTGGGAGGAAGCTGGCGTCTCCCAACTGCCTTCCACCTCCTGCCCTGGGTACCCCAAGACTTCACCAGCCAGCAGAAAACTATAGCTACTCCGGGTTTCCAGTCCAGCGACTTCTGTCTCCTTGCCAGCCACTCTTCCTTCTCGTGGCCCCTACACACACACACACACACACACACACACACACACACACACACCAGCTGACCTTGCAAACAAACTTAGTAGTTATCATGGGCAGTCTGAAAGGAAGTGAGGTCCCAAGAGGGCAATGAGCCGTCTGACTAGGGCTGCCCAGAGGGGCGACCGCTCTCTTAGCCCCCGAAGCAGTGGGTGACGGAGACGGATGCTCAGGGCCAAGTGCAAGTGTAGGAACCTCAGGCCTTTTTCAACTCACCTCAAGAAGGCTTTTCTCCCACCACCTGCTCCTGATATGGCTGGACTTTGGGAGCAAAAGGAAGAAAACAGAGTAACTACCCAGATTCTCCTACTCGGGGACAACTCTGAGGCTTTGCCAACAGGTATTTGCTGTCTGGACATCCCTGTCCCTTCACTGTGTGTATGTGGAGTGGAATACAGCAAAAGGCATCATGTCTTCCTGTCACCATCAGACTGGAATGGCCCAGAGCTCCACCCCCTCGAGCTGGGTTCCCAGAACAGGCCGGACCCAGGAAAAAGGTCCAAACTCCAGTGAGTGGCAGTTCAGTTTGGGAAGAGACTTCAAAAAATGAGAGATACTTGAAAGATGTGGGTATTTCAAGTCTGTCCTCCTAAGCTTGACCAAACAGAGCTGGCACTGGACCCCAAAAGAATCATAATTTTTGGACTTAGGTGTCAAAGCTAAGGGCAGCAGTTGGGTACAAAGAAGACTTTCTGGTCTTCACTAGACCCGAGATGGAGGAAGGTAGAGGTGTGTGCACCCGGAGAGGTAACTGGCTAGAAGGAGGGACCCTCACCTTCCCAGGGTGAGGAAGCAGATGTGAAGTAATTTTTCTGGGGGCAGGTCTAGGACTACCAGGTCTTTTCCCGAGTCCATAGTTCTTTAGTGCCTCCTATGGTTCAATCCACAGCCTCTTCTAAGGATCTTCAGGCACCCTGTGGCCTGCCACTTCCTGTATTCCCAAGTGCTTTCATCTTACCTTTCACTTTCTCCACCCAGTGTCAGGAAGATCTAAGTGCCCCCTCCTCTCCCCCCAACCCCCACTGCCAGCTGAGTCCTTGGACCTCAGGACCCCAGAACAAACAAGCATTGACCAAGACCAGTACCTGCAGATGACTCCCTAGGAAACACCTCTCTTCTTCCTGCCACAGATCATTCCCCTTGGGTTCTTTTCATTTAAAGATTTTATTTATTTATTTATTTATTTATTTATTTATTTATTTATTTATTTATTTGAGAGAGAGACTTGGGGGAGGCAGGGAGGAACAGAGGAAGAGGGACAAGCCAACTCCACACTGAGCGCAGAGCCCAATGTGGGGCTCGATCCCAGGACCCAGAGATTATGACCTGAGCCAAAATCAAGAGTGAGATGTTCAGCTGACTGAGCCAGCCAGGCACCCATCCTTTGAGTTCTATACCCACCCCTGGACTCGATTTCCCTCCTGTGCGAAGTGTCCTGGGAGCTTGCTTCCCCCTCCACTGCACACCCAACAGCAGGCATGATAATAACAGCTCCTATTTCCACATCACCCCTGTGTGTCAGGCACTGTGCTGGCATATGTCTATATGACTTCATACAGACATATCTCACTGAATCCTCTCTGCTACCCTCTTCTCTCCTTACACAAATGATGAGCCCAGGGCTCAGAGGAGCTCAGTGTGATTCAGTAGGCGGCAAAGCTGGGAAGGAACCAGAGTTCCCATCATCAAATATAAATCTGCACCATTCTCCGCTAGAGCTGGGCTCCGTGAGGTGAAGCCAGGCTGGGCACTGCCTGACATCGCTGAGGAGGAGGGGAGCCCCCATGACCTCCCTGCCCTCACTCTTCTCAGTGACAACCCTCATGCCTGCTCCACCTTCCTGAGAGGCACAGGAAGAAGGCTCATCCTCTGAGCCACCCTCAGGCCAGCTGCCCCCAACAGAGACCCCTTCATCCACCATCCACGTGGGACCCGTCCGCAGCCCAGGGCAGCGGACACGGTTTTCTCCCAGCTCCCTCCTGTATTCCAGAGCCCACCGCTAAATCCCCCACATTGTCACAGGACACAGCTCCGTCTCCTCCCCTCTCCCACAAGTCTGAGTCTTGGGAGAGAGAGGCTTTCTCTATTCCCACAGAGACACAAGACAAGTTCAGAAGTGCCACCTCCACTGAATGCAAATGCAGACCTCACAGCTCCAGGAACTGTGAGAGGTGGTGGAAAATCTTCCATCCGCATGGATGCTGGGACGCCTGGATTCCAAAGGTGGCATTATACCTCTCTTTCCCCAAGTTCTTCCAGAAAGAGAGTCAGTCTGGAAAGACAGGTGCTGAGAAAGAAGGTGGGAGCAACCAATCTCTGGAAGGCCCCATCCCCTCCCCCCCTTCAACCCAGGAAAAGGCCCTTCTCTGCACCCCTGGAGAAAGACTCTACAGATGCCATTTCCAAACTCTTTCTCACCCCAGAACCCTGTCTTCAAATGAAACAACGTCATATAAAATGGCTACAAGTGGGGGTGCCTCAGCTGTAGCAGACATGGGGGCCAGAGCTGGCTCTCCTCTGGGAGCTGCGGGGACACCCTCCTAGCCCCCCAAGGGACTCACAGTGTTTACCCCTGCCTTCACCGTCTGGGCTCTCAAGGATTCCGTCTGCCCGTTTGGAATATGAACACTATTTTCTCCTCTCACTCTCTGCCCTGGTCCCCGGCCTGTGCCTCTTGAAGTGGAGAGAGACCTCCAACTAGGGACAGAAGGACTGGGAGGGGAGCTCCATGAAGGGAAGGGATGCAGTTCAGGACCCTCCGCACGCTGCCAGGACAGCCCCACAACTGCTTGCCCTGATCCCGTTTAGCGCAACAGACACTTGCTGGACTCCTGTGAAAACTAGCCCAGCCCCCCCTTCCTCAGAGTTCCCAGGTCCCGGAGCCCAGGAGTCTATCCCTGGAACAGATGGTCCCAGACTTTCCCACCTGAACTCCTCCGAGAAAAAGGTGAAGGAGCCTGGGCAGGGCTGGGGTTGGGGGGGGCCTAGGTTTCTTCCCCGGAGCAGAGGTGGGGGTGGGGTTAGGTGGTCTGGAATGCGCTCTCACACCCTCCTCCTGCCCAGGTGGGAGCAGGGAGTGCCCCCAGCCCTCAGGCTCTGAGGGGGAGGCTCCTCTAAGCCTTCCTCGGGACAGCTGCCCCCAATAGGGTCCCCTTCACGCGCCATCTCACCCCAACTCAGCTCTAAAAATGGTTCTCTGGTTTTCGGCCTCGGCGCCTGCCCACAAATTAGTGTCTCCAACACGGCCTCTTGGGACATGACTTCAGGGAGGCCCCTGGGGGAGCGGGGAGGCCTCAGCAGAGGGAGATGGTGCTGGCGAGGGCCCTTTTGGAGGAGCCAAGAGTGAGCAAGGCCCCTCTCCCCCAAGGCCACCCAGCCTCCATGTGACAGCTCTGCTCTGCTTGCCATGCAGAGAACAGCCGATCTCTGGACCCCACTGGAGCCCCTCCCCTCTCCTCTGCCACCAAATCAGTCAGCTTCAGCCTCAGCCACAGTCCTGGGCACTGATGTGCAGGGGTTGAAAGCAGCAAGAGGAGGGCCGGCCAGCCCCTGGGCCCTCCAGCTCCAGGGTCCAAAGACCCACCTCTTACCAAGCCTGAGCTCCCACAGTGAACCCACAGACAGGGGCCACTAAGACACCAAGGGAAGCCCAGCCTCACTACTTGTCTGATCCGCAGGCTCAGATTCACCCTCGCCCCCCCAACCTACGCACAGGCCCGCCTCACCCCTGTCCCGCCGCAGTCCCCTTGGAAGGGGAAGAGCCCTCCCCGGATGCCCATGCCTCCCGGCAGCAGCCCGGCAGGTGCCCTAGCAGGGGGCCGGGGCTGGGCGCCAGCGGGCGGCCAGGCGGGAGCGGGGAGGGACGTGCGGGCCAGTACTCACAGGTAAGCCGTCAGCGGGTCCAGGTCCCCGGGCACGGCGGAGAGCCCGAGCTCCGAGCAGTCGGCCGACAGCATGATGCCGTCCTCCTGGCAGTGGCAGGGGGCCGGGCAGGCGGCGGGCGCGGGGCCGGGCTGGGGGGCGCCGCCGGCGCGCGGGGAGGCGCAGAG